>CAWUFW010015829.1:205000-339983 GCA_963921515.1 Calotriton arnoldi | reverse complement strand
ACTGATTGAGAACCTGTCTACAATCAGTTTGCAGCTGGGTAGTGAGGCTGCCTGCCAAGGCTACACCATCTACTGACCCATCGTCAGGGTTCTGTGAGAGCAGGTCAGGAGTGGGTCACTCTCTTCCTCCTGCCCTTCATCAGTAGCCATGAGCAAGCCCATGTCTGCCCTGTCCACATATGGTTTTAACCTGTTGACATGGAGAACCCTGTGGGGACTCCTGGGTGTTCCTAGGTCTACTAAGTAGGTAACCTCACCCTTCTGTTCAACAATAGTGTGGGGTCCACTCCATTTGTCTTGGAGAGCTGCTGGGGCCACTGGCTCCAACACCCACACCTTCTGTCCTGGCTGGTAAACAGTCAGAACACCCTTTTGGTCATGCCAGGCCTTTTGAAGTTCCTGGCTAGGCTCAAGGTTTTTAGTTGCCTTTTTCATATACTCAGCCATCCTGGAGCGGAGACCAAGTACATAGTCCACTATATCTTGCTTTGGGGGCTTGAGAGGTAACTCCCATCCTTCCTTCACCAAGCACAGTGGACCCCTCACAGGGTGGCCAAACAGAAGTTCAAAAGGGCTGTAACCAACCCCCTTCTGAGGCACCTCCCTATATGCGAATAAAAGGCAGGGCAAGAGTATGTCCCATCTACGCCTAAGCTTTTCTGGGAGCCCTTTAATCATGCCCTTCAAGGTTTTGTTGAATCTCTCAACTAAACCATTGCATTGTGGGTGATAGGGTGTGGTGAACTTATAAGTCACTCCACACTCCTTCCACATTGCTTTTAAGTACCCAGACATGAAGTTAGCACCCCTGTCTGATACTACCTCCTTAGGAAAGCCCACTCTTGAGAAAATTCCCAGGAGGGCCCTTGCCACCACAGGTGCTGTGGTGGTCCTGAGGGGAATAGCTTCTGGGTACCTGGTGGCATGATCCACTACCACCAGGATAAACCTGTGCCCAGATGCTGTTTGGGGATCCATGGGACCAACAATGTCAATCCCTACCCTTTCAAAGGGCACCCCCACCACAGGTAGTGGCATCAGGGGGGCCTTTGTAGTGCCACCTGCCTTGCCACTGGCCTGGCAGGTTACACAGAGCGACAAAACTCCTTGGTGTCTTCAGACATGTGGGGCCAGTGAAAGTGAGGGGCAATTCTGTTCCAAGTCTTGTTCTGGCCCAGGTGACCTGCCAAGGGAATATCATGGGCTAGGGTCAATAGGAAGCCCCTGAACTTTAGAGGTATAACCAACCTCCTGGTGGCACCAGGTTTGGGGTCTCTACACTCTGAGTACAGGAGTCCATCATCCCAATACACTGTATGGGGACCACTAGCTTTCCCAGCAGCCTCAGCAGCAGCTTGCTGTCTGAGGGGTTCAAGGAGGGGCAGCTCTGCTGCTCCTGGCTCAGATCTGCCCTAGAAGGTCCCCCTGTCCCCAAGAACTCAACCTGGTCAGGTTCAAGTTCCTCT
This sequence comes from Calotriton arnoldi, assembly GCA_963921515.1. NCBI lineage: Eukaryota > Metazoa > Chordata > Amphibia > Caudata > Salamandridae > Calotriton > Calotriton arnoldi. Next base: position 338,517 of record CAWUFW010015829.1, on the reverse strand, counting down.
GGGACAGTTCCTTCTTCAGGACTGAGATCATCCCCCTCAAGGGACTGATCTTCCTCCTGAGCCAAGGGGAAGGCACTGCCTTAACCCTACTACTCCTCCTCTTGGAAGGCACTTGGTCCATTCTTCCAGAATCCAAGGCCTGTTCAGTGCTAGACATTTTGGCTTGTGACCTGGTCACAGCAAACACATCTGCAGGGATCCCCAGCATTTCTGCATGGGTCCTGAGCTCCACTTCTGCCCAAGCAGAAGTCTCTAAGTCATTGCCAAGCAAGCATTCGACTGGTAGGTTTGCACTTACCACAACCTTCTTAAGGCCAGTTACCCCTCCCCAGGAGAAGTTAACAACTGCCAGAGTATGGTCTGTTCTGACATTGCTAGCATTGGTCACTTGGTACATTTCACCAAGTATAACTTGCCCAGGATGCACAAGGTCTTGTGTCACCATTGTGACACTTGTCCCTGTGTCCCTAAATGCCAAAGCCTCTCGTCCATTGATTAAAGGCTGTTGTCTGTACTTGCCCAGATTACTGGGACTCACAGAGGAGGTCACATCCATGCCTCCATCACAGACTAACACAGCCTGAGTCAGTTCTCTGACTAGGTCAGAGCCCAACTCAGTACCCAGGGTGAATCCTACTAAACCCTTGGCTGGAGCACTCCCACCAACTGTAACTGTACTAGGGGGAACAGGTGCCTTAGGGGCATTGGTGGGTGCTGGACTTGAGTCTTTGGACTTGGTGCAATCACTGGTCCAGTGGGTCGTTTGCTTACAGACCTTGCACCATGATTTTCTTTGGCCTTTCCCTTTGTAGACTGTGAATCCCCACCTGAAGAAGATTTTTGGGGGCCTGATGAAGACTTTTGATCTTTACCCTTCTCCCCACCCTTTTCAGAGTTCTTAGCATCTTGCTTCTTGGTTTCCCCACCTTGGTTCTGTACCTTCTGCTTCACCCTGGTTCTGACCCATTTGTCTGCCTTCTTTCCCAATTCTTGGGGAGAGGTCAGATCAGAGTCTACCAGATATTGATGCAACAGCTGATTTTGACAGTTATTAAGAATCTGCTCCCTCATTATCAGATTGTACAATCCTGAGAAGTCACACACCTTACTGCCCATCAACCAGCCTTCCAGAGCCTTGGCAGAACAATCCACATAGTCTACCCAGTCTTGAGTCTGTGCTTTTGGGTATCTCTGAACTTCAACCTGTACTGTTCAGTGGTTAGGCCAAACCCATCAATAAGAGCACTCTTCAAGACCTTGTAATTATCAGCATCCTCCTCTCTAACAGTGAGGAGCTTATCTCTACCTTTGTCAGCAAAGGAGAGCCACAAGATTGCTGCCCACTGCTCCTGAGGGACCTTCTGTACTTTACAGGCCCTCTCTAGAGCAGTTATCCACTTGTGGATGTCATCCCCATTCTGATAGGGAGGGACAATCTTGCTCAGGTTCCTATGGTCATAGGACCTATCCCTATCTCTAGGGACATGGCTGCCACCATGGGACTCCAGTCCCAACTTTCTTTTCTCTCTAAAGAGATCTAGGGACTCCCTGTCTAAGGCTACTTGCTTCCTTCTGAGTTCAAGCTGAGCTTCCTCATATTGAATCAGCCTTGTTCTCCTCTCATGAGAGGATTCCCTCCTATGAGATGAGACAGAGCTCCCTATAGAGGTGCCAGAGTGGTTAGACTCCTGAGAAGGAGATCTAGACTTCCTGGGCACACTCTTAATCCTTCCTGGGGGGACAAAGAGGGCATCATCCTGATTATCCTCTTCGTCTTCCTCAGGAGGGATTGGGTTATCCAGGTCAGGGTCATTTTCACCCTCCTGGCCAGTTTCAGAGGGGGGCTGGGGGTATTTCTACCCCTGGCCCCTTCCTCCTCTCCTGCCCCACCCTCTGCTCCTACCCCTTCAGTCCCCAAGGGCTTACTAAGGTCATAAGCCACCAACAACTCTTTAAGGTGTTGGGTGGTGGGACTTTGGCCTGTCCTTAATTTCCTCAAGTTACATAATGCTCTCAATTCCAAGAATGGGAGTGTATCATACTTGGAGGGTGGAAGCTCAGTGGCTTCCTGCAAGGATTCTTTAGATCCTACCCTTAAAGACATTACTAGTGTGGTGTGGTGTATGCACTACCTACTCTAGTGTGGCCTACTAAACTCTCTTGAGTTGTAGAAAGGGTGTGCTATCCCTTAACACACAACTCTAAGTTCAGTAGAACTTACTGTATTCTAAGCTTAAATTATATGTACCTTAGGTACCTTTAGTGGTTTTCAGTTGATCAATTCAATTGAGATTATCTGGTAAAACAATAGCAAGCTGGAATCCCACACGCTGCACACCAATGTGAGAAGTTGGCCTGGCATATGCTGTCCACTAATTATAGTGGGCACCTTGCACCAGTCCAAACAACCCCTTATTGGAGATAGGTTAAAGACAACCTTATTGAAAGCTATCCTAGTGGTAGCTATGGAGAGCAGCCTTCAGGCTAAGTCTTGAAGGAATGTAAAGCAGCTTGTTTTACCAGTCTATAATCTCTTGAGTGATCAAATGAAAGAGCACCACACCAGGTATATATTCAAAATATATGTATTTATTGCTAAACACACACCTCTAGTCTCTTTATGAGGCTAGAGTTCGAAGTACATAAGTTAGAAGTTATTTAAACACAGTAATAGCACAAATACACGTTTGGGCCCTAGGGGCGTACTCAAACCATATACCAATAAAGTGGTATAAGAACCACGACTGAGCTAGACACTAGGCCTAGAGCCTCTAGAAGTGCTTGGACCACAAGGAACCATCCAAGGTAGTGACACAGGGGACCCACGGGGGACGCGTGCAGTGTAAATACACAACCGCGATACGCCGTTGACTTCTATGGAGCAAGTCGTGATCGGGAAATTAAAGAAAAGGGACACTTAAAGGAGGACTTGGAGCAAACCCTTTGAGATCTAGTACTTTGAAGAGTCTCTACCCACGGGAGCACCGGAGTACTCGTGTTACCTCACCCAGGGAAGCCAGGTGCATAGGTGTCTTTCGGGGTCGGGTTTCGTCGTCGATTTGAATGGCGATCTGCTGCAAAGTGCTGCTGGCGACCAAGTGGAAAGTGTCCGGGTGGATCCAAGAGTGGATCGGAGATCTGAAGAACCTGAAAGCAGAGGGGACAGAGTCTGGGTCACTAGCCAGTGACCAGGAGGGCGATGGACAGATGCCCACCGATGTCGAGTGCTTCAGGTGTGTTGACGGTCGTCTTGACTCTTCATCCACGAGGTCCAGGAGGCGTTGTCGGCAACCAGGAGCAGGATTCGGGCTGGTACACGATGTTTGTCGAGTGCTGAGGTGTCGGCGACCGGATTGGACCCAACAAGCCTTGGCAACGGCAAGTCTCGATGAAGATGTAGATCGTCGATGGTGCAGACCAGCAAGGTCTGGGGAACTCACCCAGCAAGGGTAAGTGAGGGCAGGCCTGGAGCAACCAGGATGCCAAGTAAGAAAAAGATTGGCTTTCGTTAAGGGCTACTAACCAACGGGCTAGCGACCGCGAAGGAGCCTCGAGATGTCACACGTGGATCTGGCTCACAGGACACTCGTGGAGTAGAGGCCAGTGATCTTCGGTGCAGTTGGTGCTGGAGGCTAGGGCTACTCGGAGCCCAAAGCACGACTTCGTGGGAGACCCAGAAGAGGATGCACTTGCAAGTGTGCTTGGTATCCAGGGGTCACGGTCTCACGTCACCCACGATAGCTATGGGCCTCAGCTTTGCTGGGGACTCAGGGTAGCCTCGGGGAAGTCTGAGAATCCACCTCTGGTGATGCGATGACTTCGGCGTCCGACGGGAGCTTCAGAAATGCGAACCGGACAGATGCTTCTTTGGTGCCTGCCAAGCAGGGGAGTCACTCCTTGACCCCAAGGGAGATTCTTCTGTCCTCTAATCGTGAGTAGAGCGTCGAAGGTCCAGGATTCTGTTTCAGAGTTTCGTCCAGGGATAATCTAAAGTCCTAAGGACTGGGTTCCTATACTTATACTAAGTATAGGGGTTGGACTACTCTGTGGCCCCACCTATGGGTGGGTCAGGGCAGAGGGGTGGCTACACCCCTTTCCCTTTGTCCAGTTTGCGCCAAAGCAGGGGCTGCAAGCCCCTGATCCGGTTTGAACTGGGGTATGCACAGGGACACCAAATGTGCCCCCAGTGCAGGACTTCAAAGCACCCGAAAGTGCTCCCGCCCAGCCCCAATACACATTATCCTGTCTGGGAGGTGGTCACACCTCCCTGGGACAGGAAACCTATTGTCCAGGCCTCCCCTGCCGGAGTTTCGTCCAGCAGCAGGAGGCCAGACCCGTGTCTGTGGCAGCAGCATCCATTTTGTGATGCCAGGGCTTTGGAAAGAAGTTACCGGGCTAGCCAGAGTTAACATGTCTTTCCCCTAGAAGGGTGGAATGCTACCCCGCCGCCAGAATTGGTGGGGGTAGTATTCCAAGATGTTTGACACCAAACACGACATGTTTAGGTGCAGCCATTCCAAAGTTAGCATTTAACGCGAGGTTATAATGCGCTTAAGAGTATATGGTCAGGCTGCACTACAAACAGCATCAGAGAAGGGTCTCCGAACGCTGCAGAGGGGCCCTGCTCATGCAGGGGCACCCTCTCACATAGGAACCATGCACTCTGCCTTTAGGATTGATAAGGCCTGCCTTAGGAGTGACTTATAGGTTTATATGTGTGTAGGTATTTAGTGATATAGGTAACCTATATCACAGTAAGGGGTGCATGCACCACCTTACCCAGGCTGCAGTAGCAGACCTGTGGTGTCAGTTTGGATGGCCTTCCAGGGGTGGCATAATACATGCTGCAGCCCCTGGTAGGCCTCTGAGGTACCTATGCCCTTGGTACATAGTATACCATATACTAAGGACTTATAAGGGCACTCCAGATTCCAATCAGTGATGTGCCTAAGGCACATGGAAGCCATTTTAGAGAGGAAGCAGCTAGGCTGGGGTTCTGATTAGCAGGGCCCCAGCCAGACTAATGTCGAAAAACAGTGAAGCATCAGCAAAAAGTGGGGGTACCCATGTGAAGCAGATCCTACTCTCCTACACCCCAGGCCAGAGTTCTTGGGTAAACCAGGCAGGTAAATGTTCTGCTTTCCCAGGGCAGATGTAAGCTGCAGTATCCCACAGTCTCAATCCACAGACTCTGCTGGATGCAGCCGGCACTGAGAGGTTGAATTAGGATAGGAAATGACACCTGTAAGCTACTACTGTTTTAGATGAAAGGCTTCTTGCTAGAGGCAAGACCAGAGTTAATAGAATTGCAGCTGAGGAGAGGGAGAGAAGGGAGGGACCAGACAGAGGAGCTCGGAAGGGAAATTAACTTGTGGAGACATATATAAAAGGTGTTTTTTGCAAGACCAAGGTTGAGAACTACCATATCGGCGCCATGCTGATGTCATAGCTGAAACAACGGAAACAGGGCATGTCTTCTTTCACCATATTGTCTCCTTTTTACCCTGAAATGTCATTCACTACTAATAATGAAAGTGAAAGTGGAAGTTGTTCAGGGAGGACATTTTAGAAGGTCAGGAGGATGGCTCCTTGTGTAAACTAGAAAGAAGAAGCATCTCTGGGATCTGGGAAAAGTATGGGCCGCGCATGGAGTGGTGATGACAGCAGCGTAACCCAAGGCAGACTCATTCACTCTCGCGCTGTCAGGAGAGAAACCAACTAAGCGCTTCCTCTCTCACACTCACATGCGTGGGGGGGGGCAGTCTGGCTGGGTTCACAACCCAAGTGGGGCTTGCCCGACTGGTCCTTGCCTACCTTCAGGGGCCTTCAGGAGCTTGAGAGGGGCTTGGAGCATGAACCCTGCTCAAAGATTTGGCTTCCTTTCAACTAGCAAGAGTAGGTAATGTGTGGGCTTTTAAGGATTGTGTAGGTTCCGCTCAGATTGGCAGCCTTGGTTGCATTTCCACTTCCTTTTCTCCTTCATTCGATGTGTTTGATCAGTAGGTTGTACTCCTGCCTTTAAATAATAATATTAATAGTTCCCATTTTTCCACTTTTGGCACCCGATTATTCATTTGATTTGCCGTACAGATTACTGGAACGTCTGCAGTTACCTACTTGTTTGGTGTACATGCACCCGGCATCCCGTGGGCCCATGGCTAGGATGGTGCTGAATGGATCCCTTTATGTTTCAGTTTTTACTAAAATGATCATTTGTGCATCTATATCTCACATACCCTCAGCTATCACACTGCCAGGCACTGAGGCCCATAACACGGCAATCACACATCGGTGGTCATCGCACATGGCATAAAAACACTTCCCACACAGACTCAAAAGGAAATTAACACCTTTCCAACCACACACCCTACATGATGTAGCTTGCTGTCTGGGAAGACAAGCATTGCAGTGCTCCACATAGGAGCAGTAAGCGCAATACAAAAACTACAATGCAATGCATTGCTGCACCTCCTTGGAGGCATGTGGTGGTATTCACCTCTCTCTGAGACGCTGGTCCCCTGCTGTATCTGCTGCACCCTGTTGTCCATGAACCCCCGGTGTGGATCCATTGTGCCCAGGAGTCATCTGGTGCCATGTGGCGTTCGGCCCCCCATTGCTGCACAGCCTCGGATAGTGGTATTCACCTGCTGTTGGAGGTGCTGGTACCGCTCTGTGCCCGCAGCGGCTTACTCTCCACGAGCACCCTCTACGGATGTGCTCTGCCGGGGAGTCATCTGGTGCCATGTGGCGTCCGGCCCCCCATTGCTGCACAGCCTCGGATAGTGGTATTCACCTGCTGTTGGAGGTGCTGGTACCACTCTGTGCCCGCAGCGGCTTACTCTCTCCGAGCACCCTCTACGGATGTGCTCTGTCGGGGAGTCATCTGGTGCCATGTGGCATCCAGCCCCCCATTGCTGCACAGCCTCGGATAGTGGTATTCACCTGCTGTTGGAGGTGCTGGTACCGCTCTGTGCCCGCAGCGGCTTACTCTCCACGAGCACCCTCTATGGATGTGCTCTGTCGGGGAGTCATCTGGGGCCATGTGGCGTCCAGCCCCCCATTGCTGCACAGCCTCGGATAGTGGTATTCACCTGCTGTTGGAGGTGCTGGTACCGCTCTGTGCCCGCAGCGGCTTACTCTCCACGAGCACCCTCTACAGATGTGCTCTGTCGGGGAGTCATCTGGTGCCATGTGGCGTCCAGCCCCCCATTGCTGCACAGCCTCGGATAGTCGTATTCACCTGCTGTTGGAGGTGCTGGTACCGCTCTGTGCCCGCAGCGGCTTACTCTCCACGAGCACCCTCTACGGATGTGCTCTGTCGGGGAGTCATCTGGTGCCATGTGGCGTCCAGCCTCCCATTGCTGCACAGCCTCGGATAGTGGTATTCACCTGCTGTTGGAGGTGCTGGTACCGCTCTGTGCCCGCAGCGGCTTACTCTCCACGAGCACCCTCTACGGATGTGCTCTGTCGGGGAGTCATCTGGTGCCATGTGGCGTCCAGCCCCCCATTGCTGCACAGCCTTGGATAGTGGTATTCACCTGCTGTTGGAGGTGCTGGTACCGCTCTGTGCCCGCAGCGGCTTACTCTCCACGAGCACCCTCTACGGATGTGCTCTGTTGGGGAGTCATCTGGTGCCATGTGGCGTCCAGCCCCCCATTGCTGCACAGCCTCGGATAGTGGTATTTACCTGCTGTTGGAGGTGCTGGTACCGCTCTGTGCCCGCAGCGGCTTTCTCTCCACGAGCACCCTCTACGGATGTGCTCTGTCGGGGAGTCATCTGGTGCCATGTGGCGTCCAGCCTCCCATTGCTGCACAGCCTCGGATAGTGGTATTCACCTGCTGTTGGAGGTGCTGGTACCGCTCTGTGCCCGCAGGGGCTTACTCTCCACGAGCACCCTCTACGGATGTGCTCTGTCGGGAGTCATCTGGTGCCATGTGGCGTCCAGCCCCCATTGCTGCACAGCCTCGGATAGTCGTATTCACCTGCTGTTGGAGGTGCTGGTACCGCTCTGTGCCCGCAGCGGCTTACTCTCCACGAGCACCCTCTACGGATGTGCTCTGTCGGGAGTCATCTGGTGCCATGTGGCGTCCAGCCTTCCATTGCTGCACAGCCTCGGATAGTGGTATTCACCTGCTGTTGGAGGTGCTGGTACCGCTCTGTGTCCGCAGCGGCTTACTCTCCACGAGCACCCTCTACGGATGTGCTCTGTAGGGGAGTCATCTGGTGCCATGTGGCGTCCAGCCTCCCATTGCTGCACAGCCTCGGATAGTGGTATTCACCTGCTGTTGGAGGTGCTGGTACCGCTCTGTGCCCGCAGCGGCTTACTCTCCACGAGCACCCTCTACGGATGTGCTCTGTCGGGGAGTCATCTGGTGCCATGTGGCGTCCAGCCTCCCTTTGCTGCACAGCCTCGGATCGTGGTATTCACCTGCTGTTGGAGGTGCTGGTACCGCTCTGTGCCCGCAGCGGCTTTCTCTCCACGAGCACCCTCTACGGATGTGCTCTGTCGGGAAGTCATCTGGTGCCATGTGGCGTCCAGCCCCCCATTGCTGCACAGCCTCGGATAGTGTTATTCACCTGCTGTTGGAGGTGCTGGTACCGCTCTGTGCCCGCAGCGGCTTACTCTCCACGAGCACCCTCTACGGATGTGCTCTGTCGGGGAGTCATCTGGTGCCATGTGGCGTCCGGCCCCCATTGCTGCACAGCCTCGGATAGTGGTATTCACCTGCTGTTGGAGGTGCTGGTACCGCTCTGTGCCCGCAGCGGCTTACTCTCCACGAGCACCCTCTACGCATGTGCTCTGTCGGGGAGTCATACAGGTCAGGCAGTTTACATGGTGCCATTTGAAGGATTTGTAGGGCCTTGGCCAAGACATATTTTGCAGACCCTTATTTGGACACACCGTCCATTTATTATCCATTTTCAGCTAATTCAAGCATTGGTCATGTCAACCAAAATTGAATTATGTGTTAATACTTCCAATAGCCAGGGCGTGCAAGAAAACATAAAAAGCTCATGTTTACTGTCATTTTTCAACCCAATAATACCAAAAGAAAGCTTGAACAAGTATTGATTAATCCCTTAATTTGTACTTATAATTTGGTTTCTAACCAGCTTGCCCCTAACGTTGTAGAAAGGACAGGGTAAGGGTGACTTGGTGGACGGTTAGTGGGTTAGTACATAGCACCTGAAACCGTAGCTTGAATTGCTGCAAATCCATAAACACAAAAAAACACTTCGCAATAGGCATGATCACACTGGGGATTTTCACCACTCCTTCATCTATAATCTGATCCTTTTCTGTTTTGCTTAACTCTTTCCCTGCTTTGTCCCTCCTGTACTCTTTCCTGGTTAGACAGTGACCTGCAACTCTACTGAGTAAGAGAAATGGGAGGGGGCAAATGGCATGAGAATTACAGAGAGGCACAGCGAGAGAGCTAAAGTAGACAGACAATGAGATTCAGACAGCAGATAGATAGAAAAGGTAGGAGAGAGCTAAGGTAAAGAACGAAATGTGAGATAACTAGTCAGAAAGATACAGGGAGGTAGACAGAGAAAGAGGAAAAGTCGACAGAGAAAGAAAGTTAAAGGGAAACGTAAGATTTTCGAATATGGAAGAAAGGGGGCTGAGTTACACCAAGGGGTGAGCTAGATAAAGTAAGGTAAGGTAGAAAGGTGTAACGAGAGGTGAGTTACAGAGAGGTAGAGGCAGAGAGGTGGGTGAGGTAGTGATAGAGGTATAGAGACATACAAAGTAGAGAGGTGGGCAAAAATAAAAATATGGAAAGACAGGTTATGTAAAGAAAGTTGCGAGGCAAAGAGAAAGAGAGAGGGAGTGGGTTGTAGATGGGAGAGATGAGGATCAGAGAGAAACGAGGTAGACAGATAAGTAGCAAGAAAGTAGTAAAGTAGTGACAGAGGCGAGGTAGAGGAAACAGGTAGAAAGTGGAAGGTGGACGAATGCTGAGGTAAGCTGTGAGGCTAGGTAAAGAGAGAGAGTGGGAGTGAGATGTGACAGATTAGAGGATGAGAAATGAGGATGAGTGATAAGGAAGGGAGGAAGCGAGGAGCGAGAGAGAAGCCTAAGACAGAGGTAGAGAGGGGTGAGTTAAAGAGGAATAGAGAGAGAGAAGTGAGTCAAAGAAATATGAGAGGAGAGGTTGTACAGGTTGTGAATGCACACTACGGCTCTGTGAAGTCGGGCTCCCAGCTATTAAATGAAAATATATATTTTTTAAATTTTATTACAGGCAGCAAGATGTCTGACTGTCCCTATCGTTTTTCCAGGGTGCCCGAAGCAATTGCCCACTTTGCCCATTCCTTAAAATTGCTCTCGGTTTACAGCCCCCATTGAGGCACAGCCTTGGACGCAAAGGGTGGTATTCACCAGGGGCCAGATGTACGAAGCTTTTTTCAGCTCGCAAATGACCCGATTTGCATTTTTAGATGTACAAAGCCCTATTTGCGATTTGGTAAGCTATTACCGAATCGCAAATTGGGTTTGCGAGTCGCTATTAGGAAGGGGCATGCTACGGGAGTCGCCCGTTCCTAATATCGAGTTGAGGGGGCATGTATGAATGTTTTGCGACCAGAATCCGGTCGCAAAACATTCATACTTTACCGATTCCAAGAAGGAGATGGTAACCCATTCACAAAAGGGAATGAGTTCCTTTGTGATTGTGCCAACATTTTTTAAGAGCAGGCAGTGGTCCCACGCACCACTGCCTACTCTTAAAAAATAAAAAGGAAACTTTTAATTTTTCTTTTTTCAATGCATCCCGTTTTCTTTTAAGGAAAACGGGCTGCATTTCAAAATTAAAAATTGCTTTAATTAAAAAGCAGTCACAGACATGGTGGACTGCGGAGCCCAGGATGCCACCATCCCTGTGAGTTCCGGCCATTCCCAATGGGTCGCAAATTGCGACCTGCCTCATGAATATTAATGAGGCAGGTCCCTTGCGACCCATTGGGAATCGCAAACAGTGTAAAATGCACTGTTGTACATAGCAGTTTGCGATTTCCAAATATCAAATTGCAAAAATTCGCTATTAGGAAATCGCAAATGGAAGTCTATGTACATCTGGCCCCTGCCCTGCGAAATGCTGGTTCCGCTCTGTTTCAGCTGAGCACTGTTTCCTCAGGGCACCTTGTATATTTGCATTGTTGCCCAGATATTATCTACTGTGCTGGTGATTTACTTCCCCCATTGCTGCACGGCCTCGGACGCATAGGGTGGCATTTGCCTACTCTTGGAGGCGGTGGTTCCACTCTGTGCCTGCTGCACCCGCCTCCTCAGGAGCATTCTGCATGGATGTGTTCTGTACCCTCTGTTCCTTGTTCCTCAGGAGTTCCTCTGTGGATGTGTTTTGTTCCTGCTGTGCCCTGCTCCTCAGGAGCCCCTATAGGGATGTGTTATGTACCCGCTGTGCCCTGCTCCCCAGGAGCCCCCTCTCTGGATGTTTTCTGTACCCGCTGTTACCTGCTCCTCAGGAGCCCCTTGTATGGATGTCTTCTGTGCCCACTGTGCCCTTCTCCTCAGGAGCCCAATGTATGGATGTGTTCTGTGCCCTGCTCCCCAGCAGCCTCTGTATGGATGTGTTCTGTGCCCGCTGTACCCTTCTCCCCAGGAGACCCCTGTATGGATGTGTTCTGTGCCCGCTGTTCCCTGCTCCCCAGGAGCCCTCTATAGATGTGTTCTGTGCCTGCTGTGCCCTGCTCCTCAGGAGCCCCTATAGGGATGTGTTATGTACCCGCTGTGCCCTGCTCCCCAGGAGCCCCCTCTATGGATGTTTTCTGTACCTGCTGTTCCGTGCTCCTCAGGAGCCCCTGTATGGATGTCTTCTGTGCCCACTGTGCCCTTCTCCTCAGGAGCCCAATGTATGGATGTGTTCTGTGCCCTGCTCCCCAGCAGCCTCTGTATGGATGTGTTCTGTGCCCGCTGTACCCTTCTCCCCAGGAGACCCCTGTATGGATGTGTTCTGTGCCCGCTGTTCCCTGCTCCCCAGGAGCCCTCTATAGATGTGTTCTGAACATACTGTGCCCTGCTCCCCAGGAGCCCCCTGTATGGATGTGTTCTGTGCCCGCTGTGCTCTTCTCCCCAGGAGCCCCTGTATGGATATGTTCTGTGCCCTGCTCCCCAGGAGCCCTTTGATGGATATGTTCTGTGCCTGCTGCGACCTATTCCCCAGGAGCCCGCTGTATGGATGTGTTCTGCGCCCACTGTGCCCTGCTCCGCAGCAGCTCTCTGTATGGATATGTTCTGTGCCCTGCTCCGCAGCAGCTCCCTGTATGGATATGTTATGTTCCCTGCTCCCCAGGAGCCCCTCTTTGAATGTGCTCAGTACCTGTTCTGTGCCCGCTGTGCCCTGCTCCCCAGGAGCCCTTCGATGGATGTGTTCTGTGCCCACTGTGCCCTTCTCCTCAGGAGCCCCCTGTATGGATGTGTTCTGTGCCCGCTTTGCCCTGCTCCCCAGGAGCCCTTCGATGGATGTGTTCTGTGCCCACTGTGCCCTTCTCCTCAGGAGCCCCCTGTATGGATGTGTTCTGTGCCCACTGTGCCCTTCTCCTCAGGAGCCCTTGGATGGATGTGTTCTGTGCCCGCTGTGCCCTGCTACCCAGGAGCCCTTGGGTGGATGTGTTCTGTGCCTCCTGTGCCCTGCTCCCCAGGAGCCCTTGGATGGATGTGTTCTGTGCCCCCTGTTCCCTGCAACCCAGGAGCCCTTGGATGGATGTGTTCTGTGCCCGCTGTGCCCTGCTCCCTAGGAGCCCTTCGATGGATGTGTTTTGCCAGAGGGTCATCTGGTGACAGGCGGTTTACGGTCCCACATGCCATGGCTGCACAGACTTGCAGGGTAGTGACAATCCCAGCCCTACACCCCAGAGCGAATAAAGCTTCAGTGTAAACACGTGTAATAATTTGCTGTTATGTAACAAGGCGTGGGATTCTGCCAGAGCCTCCAGGCGAGGCTGGACTAAGGCACTGCTGGCACACTTCCTCTCACAGCCAAAGAGGTTATTTTTAGCCTAGCACTTAAAATGACCATATGGGGACAGGACAGCTGTAAACACGAGCCTGTGCCCAGAGCATACACACATTGTGGGTGCAGCAGTGACAAAGATCTGTCTGTTGGTCTCATGGGTGCTGGTGCTGCAGTGCAGAGACCACCATGCAGCTCCCACAGGCACAAGTTCTGCAGTGCAGAGACCTCCTTGCAGGTCCCAGGGGGGCTAGTGCTTCACTGCAGAGACCTGCCTGTAGGTCCCATGGGTGCTAGTGCAGCACTGCAGAGATCTCAGTGTACGTCCTATGGGTGCTGGTGCTGCTGTGTAGAGACCTCCATGCAGGTCCCATCGATGCTAGTACTGCAGTGCAGAGCTTCAGCATAGGTCGCATGGGTGCCGGTGCTGCAGTGCAGAGAGCTCCATTCAGGTCGAATGGGTGCTAGTGCCGCAGTAACAGTGCTGAGAGGCACTTTCATGGATGGCAGTAGCCTATGAACCTGTGCCTCACTGCAATACATGCACAATGTTTCGTTTTGTTTCAATGGTTGCTTGTTGGTAATATTGTTTTCTGTTTTCTTGTCTGTCATTATAAGATTTGTGTGCTCTTGGTTCGTTCTAGGCAGTGACTGGCATATATTTCATCCACCATATTTAGGGGTCAATTACGATGTAGTTCGGAAAGGCTCCGAATCGGATTTGGGTCTGCCGAATCCAATTCGGAACCCGTCTTTCCGACTGATTCGGAAAGCCTTCTGACCGACCGATTACAATAGTCGGAAAGCGTTCAGACTTTCCGAGTTGGTTCCAGATGGTATTCGGAGGAACCGAGTTGTTCGGAGTCGACTCGTACAGGTCTACGAACCGCGTTTCTGACCGAGCGATTACGATGTCGGATTCGGACAGCTTTTCTGAATCGGTTTGTCCGACACGGATCGGCTGTCGGAATCTGACTTTGGGGGCCCGTAGCAGGCCTCCATTCACCCGGAGCCTTCCGAATGGGTCCCTTGGGGGTACCCTAGGGACCCCCCCCTTTCAGACCATGCAGTGTGGCAGGCACCAAGCGGTGCCCACCACAGGGTGCACGATTTTCCCCACCCACCCCTTTCTTCAATGGGACCCTGTGTATTCGGTCGAAACACAGGCTCCCATTGAAGTCAATGGGAATCCGACTGAATGGTATCCGAAACCATCGTAATCGGTCAGACTCTCCGAATCTGATTCAGTTAGAAACCATTCCGAGACCAATTCAGTCGGAATGCTTTCCGACCGACATCGTAATCGAGCCCGTACAGTGTACCAGTGGCGGCTGGTGAAATGTGAAAGTGGTGAGGCGTAAAAGTTGGGGATGAGTGTTGTTCTGCAAATGATCGAGCTGTGTGCTCCTGGGCAGAAGGTGTATGTACTATACCACGACAGTGAAGATTATCATGGCCCATCTTAACATGTTAGTTGAAAAAAGACACATTCACACATATAGTACCAGCGTGGAAAGGTGGAATTTCATGATGTTACCAGAGTACCATAGAATTCACTGCTTGCAGAAGCCTTGCTACAATCATTTTTCAGAAAAATAAGTCTCACGGCTTTTTTTAATTTAATTTTATTCCCTCTGCACTGCATGACTGAACCCCTCATCTGGTTCAGTTTATTCGTTTAGAACATCTGCAAAACATCTGCCTTCTTTCTGTACCTTGCCCTCTTGGTTGCCAGGCCCCTCTAAAGTGGGTTGAGGCTGATAACTAAGCACTGTGCAGAGAGGAGACCCCAGGCCTGAGAAAACACCCATTAGCTAACGACTGGGATGCCATGCTCTTCAATCTAAACATTTAACCTAAAGATGATACCTTATCAATAGCACCGTCATCTAGTGCATCTTTGCTGGGAGACTTGTATGATTTTGTCCCCCATGAAGCTCGCCTGCATCATGCACCTCTTACAGAACCCAGAACACATGCAGCTGGGGTCATCGCAACCCTTCTCTATCTGTGCTTATACTCTGATATCTCACCCTTTTCATATATTAAATGCCCTTCATTAAAGATGTACCCCTGCTAACACCACATGGGCAAACCTAGAACGTTTCTCTGCCTGAACGCTACTAATTACGCTATCTACTCCCGCCCGCTGCGTTAATGGGGTATGCATAGGTTTTTTTATTACTGCTTGTTTCATCTGAAATTGGAATTATGCATGCCTATAATTTACGACAAACATCAACGCAGCCTCCTTCTCCTCCCGTGCAAACACAGCTCTCCGAGGTGCCTCCCACCCTCCCCCAGTCCCCAGTCACCATGACATGGAGGGTTACCGAGCTCACATCATGTTTGGTCTCCTGTAACTCAGTGGTTGAAGTGCATTAAAAAAGTATGGAAACTAGACTGCTGCACGCAATGGGGTGGGATGGGTTAGCATGGGGGCGTGGTCAGAGGCGTGCCTAAAAAGAACCCAAAATATTCTGTAACTTTTTTCGTTTCTTCCCTTCAGGTAGCTAGATATCAAATAACACACAGCTTAAATGAAAATGAAATGAAAGCTATGTTAATCAGGGGAAAATACACTATGGTTCATTATGAAACCTCTGTTAGTTTTACACACTGCACCAGAGAGCCACAGAATTGAATCCTGGTTGGTGCAGTGGAGAATAGTGGCTTGTGTATGTTTAGTGCTACGAGGTCCCAGGCTGTGACAGAAAGCGCTGTGAACATGTAAGTCATTGTTTTAAACTTGCATTACACACAGTATAAGATAGGCTGATACAAAATGTGCAAAAAGGTTTAAGATAGAAAGGTGTTTACTTAATATATATTTTAGTAGTACCTAGACTGTACCTAGTGCATTATTTCAATGATTGTCTTTTAAAAGCACACACTTCACAGCTGAGCTGGTAGCTCCCTTACAATACCTCTGAAAAAAAAGAAATGTGTCATTAGAAAGCCTCAAGCCATTCCATCAATTTAAGTCAATACCGGCTTCCAAGGACCGTTCACATCTGCAGATTACCCAGTTGCGCACATTCATATTTCTATCAGGCAAGCAGGCACCCTGGCAAGAAGGCTTGTTTAGCTGTCTGCTCCTCCCTTTGGTTCACAGCAGAGGAGACTCCCTGCCTTACACTTCAGCTGAAGCATTTCAACTCTCGGAATTAACCGTCCCGGGACGGTTGCCTTTTCATAAAATAGTAGGGGAATGTTTTTTTCTTAAATTAAAAAAGTATGGGCACATGGACACCCTCAGATCCACTCCCCCCTCCCCACCCCCCACATAGACCACTGCTCTGACTGCACATCTGCGAAAGTCTTGCAACAACAGGAAGTCTACCTCGGCTGCATCAGAGAGCAGGCAGGCCCCCGGGGCATAAATGGAGCTCACTGAGTACTAGGAACCCCAAAGAAAGGAAAACAAAAGTCATATAAGCAGAAAACTAGAAACACATGGGGATAAAAAGATCGCAGTTACAGCAACCAGCAGCTGAGCCAAGCCTGCAAAATCTGCTATCACTCCCGTCTGAGCCCTGCACGTGAAATACAAACAAGCATTGATCAAGTCAATGGGTTTGGACGTTTTATAATGAAAAGCATACAGAGGTGTAGCTATTATTAGTACTGAGGAAGAAGTGCCACTTGACCACAGCTTCTCTTCTGTGGCGCGAACGCCGGAGATCCGCTGCAACACAGATGCCCTGCGCTTGCCTATTTTCGCGCCTGCCCTGTTGTATGGAGAGATTTTTTTCAGAAAGCAAACACTTGCATGAAGGCAAGTCTTCCTCAGGGCTTCGTTTTTTTTTAGGTCGAGCCTGGGCAGCGCATTTGCTGCTCTGCAAGGCATGCTGTATTCGAGTATGGACTCCACCCAGGCTCCGCCCATAATTCTTTATTGGCTTGTGTGATTGCCCTTTGTGAATGCTTGCTTCTGATTCGTTAATAGGCTTGTTAGTCACTCCTTAGTACCGCCTTGTCTTCATTTGTAACCTCCCATGAGTACTGGCCCTTTTACTTCTGTTGTTACACGGTATGTCTTATTAATCTGTAAGCACTATTTTCTTTAATGAGTTTCTCCTACTGCAGGCAGGACATGCATTACTGCAACATTCAGCGTGCCATGCGCACTTTCACTTTCCAAGCAGCCTGAGACAATGGCGGCCGCTTCTTTGAAATGAAATAGGTCTTGCATTTACAAGAGTTTGAGCTATTGGCATTGTAAATTACAATGCCTTTTATTTATGTGTTAATTATAAAAACAGATGAATAAAACGCATTGCCATTTACAATGCCAATAGCTTAAACTCTCGTAAATGTGAGATCTATTGCATTGCAAATGCTTGTTTTAGGAGGCGACTGTATAAACTTGACTTCAGCCTTCTCTCTGAAAGAACCCAAGGCGCTGCAGCGTGGAAAATTTCACTTTGTCAAAGCAGGAGGAGAAACGTATTCACCCAGGTTCGGCAGCAGTTCCAATGAATGCATTACTTTATATACTAATGGCAGGTGTTCTGGTCATGTGATACATACTGGAGCACCCGCGGCCTGTGAAGATAAGAGCGGTGGGTCTTGTTGGGGGGGATTCGACAGACGACCATGAGGGAAAATTAAATAAATAATTAACACGGCCCACCGCTCTTACCTGCACGGGCCGCAACTGTACTGTAGCATCATACACATAGCATTCAATCCGCGACCAGACATACAATGCACGCAAACACTAGGCAGCAGCCCAAAATATAGATATTTGATTCAGGCACACGTACATCTGGTGCTCCACAGACACGCATCAAGGGATGTGAACAATGTAAAACTAGGACGGCATCTGGCGGCACGCAAGTTTAAAACTGTTTGCTATGACCGAGTGTTGGCATTTTATTTCTTAAAAGCAGTTAATTTTCACAGCCAGTTACTACCAGCGAAATTTGTGGCCGGCTGCATGCAATACTCTCAGACAATGGGAGAAATAAAACGAAGAACGTACAGGCGTTGAAGTGAGTGATATGTCTTGTATGTTCAAGCACGTCCTGGTCTGTGCCACTGGAGCGCTCAATCAGTGTGAGATGGACATGCCAACAACTGCTCACTGCAACTATGTGTAATGATTTAGTTGCACGTCTCATGTCTGCTTTACAGAGTCTTATCAGATTCCCGGGGCAGTCGCTGGTAAATAAAACAAGCATTGAAAATGCAATAGGTCTCGCCTTTGATTAAGTTAAAGCCATTTGCTTTGCTAATGGTATTGTATAGCAAAGCGATTGGCTTTAACTTAATGAAAGGCGAGACCTATTGCATTTTTAATGCTTGTTGTTTTAGTTGGCAGGTATGCGGTCTACACCAAGTAGTGCCGACACCACCCACAGATGGAATGGTTGCATGTTGCGGAGCACTGTGGCTTCTGCAATGGCAGTGTTTGGAGTGGTACATTCCATTATACAACGCTTCCCTCAAGTTGGCACAGTGTACCTGGCCCACCTTCTCCAATCAATGACGTTCCTCCAGGAGGCAAACTTCAGAATGGTAGTTTCGACAGCAGCGTCTGTTCTTCTCACAAGCAATGTGGGAACTATGTGTCCATTTAACAGTGGTTTTATTCTCCTACATGAAAATGAGCTGCCGACCCTACAAAGATGTCTCGATTTCCCACTGCAATGGGCGGAGTCACTCACTGTCTGTCGGTGACTGCAGGGGGGGCGGCATGTAGCCAGGTTAAATCACACCTGATATCAGGAGTTCAGGCAAGAGGCATGAATGAATGAGTGAATGGAACATCTCTAAAGCGCACTGCCACTTGTAGACGAGCATCCTGGCGCTATACTAAGAAGCGCTGTGAAACCTTGTCAAGGTACTTGAACAGATGAATTACATTAGGGCGTGACAGTGCATATGTTATGCCCACATCTCAGATGCTCAGTGGAAACACTAGGTACCATCGAAGGGTGCAATGAACATTGGAGCGAATCAGTGTCCACAGACACCCCCTACAAATTTGGGAGTCAAGGCGCTAGATGGTTGCAAGCAGTAATGTAGCCAGTGTGTAATGCGCCCTACAACAAAGAAGGAAATGGGCCTCTGGATGCTGTAGAAATGATAAAATACAGCGATAAATTAGAGTTTAGAGGGCCGCTCTGGGCCCCGGTACCACTGCACCTGCTGCACCAATTGAAGCTACACCCCTGGATGCGAGAACTCCTCTCTCCACTCCGAGTTCTGTGCACATTCAGCGACGCACAGGGTACATACAGGTCGCAAACCCGCCCTTCGGAATCCGTCGCCCCCAGACAGCCAGCAGCAGATTAAAAGCACTCAGAGCGGGTGGGAAATTAGATTTTCGGTGTGACAGCTGAGGATGGATGGCCGAGCATTTATCATTTTCAGAAGCATTTTCTCACAAGTGCGATGTTCGCTTAGGGGTGGGGGGTCTGCTGGCGCGGGGCAGAGAGGGCGTCCGGCAGGATTCCCCGGGAGTGTGTGGGCAGTGGGTACAAAGACCGCGCTGGGAGGAATGCAAATGCAAATCCCTTGGGAACAGCCGGCGAGACTGCTCAGTGGGTTAGGCGCGCACTGCTGCCATCGAGGAATAACGTTTGAATCCGAGCAGGTGCAACTCAGTCCTTCATCCTGCCAGGCAAGATAACATCTGTACTATTCAGTTGGCCAGCTGTAAGATCTTTTATCTGCAGAGCCAATAACCACTAAAAGCCAGCAGCACACACCAACGCCACATACACTACACAACACTGAAAGTCACAGTTACTGCAAAAATCAAAAGAACATCAAGCCCTTCGATCCAATGTGACTGATATATAAATTGCCCTCTCACTCAGCGCCACGCATCTTACATGTACATAGCTGCTAAGTTTAGCAGGTCCTTGAGTGACATGTAAGCGCTAGCTAGACCCGAAGGTATCGGAGCGCTTTACAGTTCTAAGGAAAACAACAGAACTGGCAGAACTAGTCGCTCATGGACCTGGGAAAACTTGCCAACTATACAGGTATTTTAATTTTAGGCAAAGCTCTGAAGTTAGGCCTGTTCAGTCGCAAACTGCTAATCCAGCCCTCGTTTTATTTTATTCTTCGCATTCACGTTATTGTTTTCATACTAAACTACAAGTCCCAGAGTGCTAAGCGGTTTGGTGAGCAACGCATGCTTCTCGAGCTACAAATCATGCTTCTAAATGTTCTAATGCTCATATGAGTGTTAAAGATGTTTTTTCGGGCAGTACCTTGACCCTGTGTTGCACTTTCTGTTTTTAGATTGGTGGGTCACAGGCAAAGCACACGATAGCACAACTGCACTGCTCCTGAAAACCAGAATTATCACCAATATCGGAAACAAAACTGGAGAAGATGAGGCATTACGATAGAGCTATTGAGAACTGTGGAGCCAGGCTTGTGTCTCGGCGCCGGGTCTACAGCCTGTGATTCTGGTCACATCATATAATTTCCCCGTAACAGCTAAGACAGGCGCATGAACAACTGGGATAGGTGCATACATTTCACGCGCAGGTAGGAAGGGGGCGCACACCTCGTGAACAGCTAAAGTGGAACCACACAGTACATGAGCAGCAACAGTAAACAAGTGTCCCACAGTGCCCGCCAGTGGGGCATGAAGGTGTTCATAATCCGCGCTCGGGCAGTCCTGGGCCTCCTTGCAGATGGCACCGAGCGGTGGTCCCAAGTGGCAGTGATGATTGTTATTTTAGCAGAAGTGTGTGAAAAGCAGCGCTGCAGCCCTACAAGGTAACGAGCAGCACAGACTGGTGGGGGGGAGCCTGAGGGAGGGGTGGGGGTGGTGGGAACCTGGCGGGTGGGCAGGCGGGGGTTTGAGCCTGGCTGGTTGCGCTCAGAAGAACAGGGAAGGCTGCAAGAGGGTGGGGGCGAGAGGGGTGGTGTAGGACAAAGATATGAAGAGAAGATGGTGGATGAGAGTGAAATGAAACGGTGGGATGGAGGAAAGAAATGAACAAGGAAGAGATAGGCAAGAGAGACAGGAGAAACCACAGGACACCGTTAAACAGAAGGGAAGGGCACAGAAAGCAAGGACCTGGGCAGAGCAGGGTAACGGGGCACACACACATGTACTTGGGAGGGTATACCGGCGACCTGGTGCAGTCTGGAGTGAGGACTCGGTGCCAGCGGCACCGGAAGAGCCCTGTACTCTGCAGAGCAAGCCCTTGAGAGCCCCCTGGCCAGCGGCGTAACGCAAAATGATGCCCCCCCAAACGTGACGAGAAAGGCCTGAGTCTCTCATAGCTATTTAGTAGAATTAGAATTAGTAGAATTTCATCTGATGAAAATCGGGACTGCAACTAACAGAATCAATGTAATATTTAAAATAGATTTCATGATGACCCGTGTTAAGCGTTAACAACCCAACAGTGCAGGAATTGCAAAACTACAAATACCAGCTCGTAAGAAACCCCAAAAAAGTCACAGGGGCAGTCCGAGCCGGGGAGAAGCGAGCTCCGTGTGCCGCCGCATGCTGAAAACTGAGCTTGCAAAACTTCGTACCAGCTCGCACGCATGGCTCCAGCGACCTGAAAGAGGCAAAAACGGCAGGCTTGAAAAAAAAGTGCGTAGCGGTTAAATTAAGAGACACTGTCTCCCGCCGCAAGTAAACGATCCAATCCCGGTGGGCGGGGCCAAAAGCGGACAAGGTGGCAACCAGGAGGGATTAAATGCGTCCGGTGCAATCATTGCACTCTGTTTAACATAATTACTGACGAGAAACGACGCACACCAATCAGAAATGCGGGCGGAGCTCAGACACGGCTTCTGGAACCGTATCGATTCCAAGAAGCCCTCGCATGGCGAGAGCAGCGCATGCGCGCTGCTAACGCCAGGCGAGACCTAAAAAAAAAAATCTTATTGGCGTCTCCATTTACTGCGAAGAAACCAATCCTGTTTGGAAGTGCTGGATACCTCTTGATCTTTTTTTTTTTTACACTGTGTTTGGCCTGGAATGTATCTCTGACTGCGTGTTGCCTTTCCCTAGTCTCATTACAAACGTCGTGCACAATACCTTTAGAGTTGCTGCGAACAAAGAGGGAAAAGAGCATGGGACAGAACGGCCAATCACTGCATGGTTTCATAAGAAAGTCATGCAGTGATTGGCCATGTCCAACCACTGGAGTAGAGACCCAATGGTGTGTCCTGGGCCAATCCAGACACTGCTCCCTTGCTGTTATTGATTGAGAGCAGTGGCAGGATTGGCCCGGGCAGGTGAGCCTAACGTTCATTAGGGGTCCGGGAAGCTGCAGCTGTAATGCCCCTGATTCACTAATTGAGCAGAAGGAGAGACGCATTTAGTGCGCATGTCAAGCTGGTTGCTGAAAGGCAGCCAACCAACCCGACATGCGCACTTTGAAGTGAGCGTCGACCCAGTTGAGCTGCCCTGATGTGCTGTCAGTCATGTTTAAGCCCTGCCCACATGCTATGCCCTCCTCACTCGTCATCATGCAGGAACCTGTTCCGCGGCTGAAAAAAAGCACAGCCGTGGCCCCCCCCCCAACCCCCCCAAAAAAAATCGATACTTTTTTAGGTTTAATACTGGGCCTCAGGGGGCAAAATAAATGGGGCAACGCCCTTGCCGCCCTTGTAGTGCACATGAATGCAATCTAAACATACCCAATGGTTCTGTCTCAGAGGGTCATCCTTTGAAGTACGAGAGAGTCACTGGTGTGCTTGTCAAAGCCTTGGTTCGTTTGGTGTGCCATGATATCAGGGTACCTGCCAGAGTACAGGATGGTATTAAAGAACTCTATCACCTAATTTATGTTTAAATATAGTTTGTCTTTAAGTTATGCACACTGATACATAAGATATACCAGAGACAGTTGGAAATTGCAGTAATAATGGAACATTGATGTCACATACACTGATGAAGGATAACAGGTTAGAGCCCAACTGAAGCTAGACAGTGTAAGCAGGCATGTTTCCAAACAGGAGAAGATGCAGACTCAATGTATAAGAGAAGACTAAACAACTTACAATAGTCGAGCTGTACATTCCAAATCTAGAGATATTTAACCATACAAATCATTTCAAAATGCAAAATTTGCTCATGAAGAGCTTTTTGGTTGTTGGGACAGAAGTTACCCCTTCTTGGAGTATCTTGGAGTATCATGGAGTATCAATCGTACCCGCCCTGTGTGGCCGACTCCATGTATCTACTATCCTGACTTTTGATTTTTGGCCCTGGCGTTTTGCAAATCTAGCGAGTGCACGGAGGCCTCAGCTTGTCCCTGACATGAGTAGGTCTTGGACCTGTGCTGTGACCTGGAGGGGCGGGACCAGCATAAACTCATTGTCAGTCAGCGAACTACTGTCCGTATCATGGATACCGTATCTGGAGCGTCCCTAGTGTGACTAGACCTTTTTAGATGAGTCACCGGAGTGCAGGCCTACTGGCCCTCTTGTGTAAAGTTCCTCTTCCTTGTGCTTACCCAGTCCTTGGTGCTTACATCCCATGTATGTATTAAGCATGTTGATGATAGGTGTACCCTGGGTGCCACATGCATGGCGTGTGTGAGTGAGGCAGAGTAAAGGCGGCCAGTGGGAGTCATTTTGGATGCCCCTGGCATGGCTTTGCACATGATGGAGGTGGGGATTGTGGAAGTGTATAGCACAGATTCCTGCAGCTAGAAGGAGGAGGCCTAAACACTGAACCGTCAAAAGTGGCGACAGGACTTCATTAGATATTTGATGAGGTCTTTTGATTCACAAGGAGCTGCTGATTAATCTTCCTGAACACTGCCATGGGGTGGATTGTGGGAGTGATTGGTGGGACTGCATACTCGGCGGCAGTGCTTAATTTGTATAAAAAACAAGTGCCGGGCCCTCACCAGGAGGCCACTGCAGCTTGCACCACCCATTGCTCCGGCCAGCGCTGCTCATGACAGTACCAACACAAGTATTAACTATCACACTCCTAAAAGTGTAACTATTCAGACTATCCCAGGCCCTCAAAGCTATAAGAATGGCTTGAGCATTGGTAATAGTCACTTTAATGTATCTTGAATTAATCAGCATCTGTTGTTGTGCTCATATCTAAATTAGACAGTCAGCGCCACCATGTGGCAGACTGTCATAAGTACCGGTGTTGACAATGAAGTGCCGGTGCTAAGCACCAGAAACTACCGGCTCAAATTAAGCACTGCTCAGTGGTGAAAGGTGAGGAAACTTTAAACTGAGGCCTACTATTTTCTCTTTCCCTGATTACTTATTCAGTTGAGCTGATCACAGCCTGGTGCGGAAAACTTATACCTCTTTGTGCCTCTGCTGTGGGGGTGGTGGGTACTGCAGAGTGGAGACTGCCCTGCTGTGAGAATCATCACTCTATACAAAGACTGCGTTTGGAAAAGGCACTAGAATGGAGACTTACCATAAACCACTTCTGCAGCTTCAGGCAGTGGATGCACATCTCTTGTTTGCCAGTTGTGTACACAAGTGGAACCTCACTACCTCACTTGCAGTTCCACTTCCAAATCCTCTGTGGC
This sequence comes from Calotriton arnoldi, assembly GCA_963921515.1. NCBI lineage: Eukaryota > Metazoa > Chordata > Amphibia > Caudata > Salamandridae > Calotriton > Calotriton arnoldi. The sequence goes on along the minus strand of CAWUFW010015829.1, from coordinate 314,035 downwards.
CAAGGAAGGATGTGCTCTGTAGAGTGCTCAGAGAACTGCCAGACATCATTTGTTTCTGGAGGAGCTGTATAATACCCTCAGTTGCCCAGAAGCCTACCTGCCTGCTGAGAGGGGAGGAGTATGAGAAACCTATCAAAGGACAGACTGTCCAGGAATGAGTGAGGTGCAGCGCGTCACCAGGCCTCTTTGTAGAGTCCACAAGAGAGGACTGCTGGAGAGCCGTTTGTTGGTCTGCAGACTCTCCATTCCGCTTCTTGCTGGGAACCCGGCTCCATGATAGCAATTGATAAGGCCCAGACTGGGCTGTGATTGTGTTGTGATCGGCCAGTGCATGGCCATATCTGCCCAAGCTGTGATCGGCATGTGAGTGGCTGCACCTACCCAAGCTGTGATCAGCCCATGCAGGGGGCTACACCGGCCAAAGTTGTACCCGGCCCTTGCAGAGCTGCAGTAATTGTCATACCACTCCTGCATCCCAGAGCCTCCCCAGAGCATAGAGTGCAGGCACCACTGCTCCAGCCTACTCACCTGTCTTGGTGAAACGACAGTTTTTTAAAAGTTTGTTGTTTTTGTTTTATATAGCGCAAACTCGACCCGAAGGTATCAGTACCAGTTACGTTGCAGACGGACACATTAATTTTGTTAGGCACGGGGAGATTAAGTGATTTGCCCAGAATCACAGGATGTTAAGCGTCCCTGCCGAGACTGGAACCCGGTTCCCCAGCTTCGAGATCGACCACTCTAGCCGTTAAGCCACATCCTCTCTGTTGGTGATGGAGCCAGCCCAGTTGGATCAGAAGTGTCCTGCGCTGCTAATCACAGCGGTGAACACTAGCGCAGTGACCCCAGGCACTGTTGTGTTGGCTTGGCAGTTCGGGCTGGACTGTTACCATGAGGCACAGGGTCAAGACTGATTTGCATATACCTGGGTCTGAACTGAGGTGGCGAAGTGAGCTAAAGAATGATGATGGATTAAACCCAGATCTGTGACTGGGGGTGAGTGTCTGAAAAGTTTCAGCGCTCCGTCTATCATCTCCTTGTGTTTGCTTTGTTCACCCTAAGTTGGCAGGGTATGCCCAGACCTGGGTCCCTTGCTCACTTTGCCACAGGATTCAAGCTAGCCTGGCTGATAAGGGGTGTTACCCCCTAAACCGGTCCCAGGATGCTTGTTTCTGGTCCAGGGAAGACCTGGCTTGGCAGTTCGGGCTGGACTGTTCCCATGAGGCACAGGGTCAAGACTGATTTGCATATAGCTGTGTCTGAACTGGGGTGGTGAAGTGAGCTAAAGAATGATAATGGATTCAACCCAGATCTGTGACTGGGGGTGAGTGTCTGAAAAGTTTCAGCGCTCCGTCCATCATCTCCTTGTGTTTACACAGCCTGGGTGGGCATGGCTGAGAGGACAGAGGGGCACCGTTTAATTACCAGGAGGGTCAACAGCTGGGCACTGGCCAAATGACCTGAAGGACAATGTACTGCTGCACCTGGAGGTGCCACTGAGTCTGGCTGCTCAGATACCCCCTTCCACGCCAGTTCATCACAACCAAGGCTAGTAAGACTACTTGCAACCTATGGGATTCCGAATGCGCAACAATTTGCAAGACTGACCCTGTGACTGTAGTCAGTGTCTCAGTTAGTGGTATAAAATGTGATTTTTTTTTTCTTCAAATAACCTTATTGAAATTAGTTTGAAGAAAAAGATTCAACATGCAGACATATACAAAAGAGATATGCCACATAATGACATAAAGCTAAGCATAAAGAGATAATCAAAACATAGTAAATAGCATTACACTAAGGGGCCGATTCCGATCTCGGTCGGAGGCGCACCCAATACCATTCGGTCGGGAAAAAAGCCATGCGAAAGCCTGTTTCCCGACCGATCCGTACAACACACCGAACGAACAAGTACGATGCGCACAACAGCAAAAAATCCGGCCGAGCCGTACTCACCCAAACCAGGTCCTGTTCTCCGACCGAGGCGAATCCGGAAACGCCGAATCGAGTCGCACGGAAGGAAAAATGCAGCCCCGTCCGGCCGGACAAGTACGATGCGCTTCCCGTACGCGCCCGAACCCGTCGCTACGCACGGCACGTTAAAGCATCTGGGAGAGGCGCACATAAGCTCCGATTCGCGCCACAACACGATCCACGGCTACGAGACGAACACGGCACCGACGAGGACGATGCGGAGCGGCGAGGACGAGGCGAGCGGCGAGGACGACGCGAAGCAACGAGAAGGACGAACGACCACGAACCAACCATGAATCCCTTCGTCCCGATCATACCAATATTCTACATCTACTACCGGAACAGGCACGGACACGTACGGCGCAGAAGGTAAGCCAGACACCAACCACAAAACACATACAACACGTACACGACACATCACACACACACACAGGGATGCAGAATATACTTACACCAGCAACAGCAGCACCATAGGGGCGGGATGCCCATCACCAATGCCACATATGCACACAGGGGCCTGAATGCGCACCACCACCCCTACCCAGGGGTGGCATGATGCCTACCACCACTACCACCCTTACCCAGGGGGGGCAGGATGCCTACCACTACTACCACCCTTAGCCAGGGGGCTGGATGCCTACCACTACTACCACCCTTAGCCAGGGGGGCTGGATGCCTACCACTACTACCACCCACACCCAGGGGGGCTGGATGCCTACCACTACTACCACCCTTAGCCAGGGGGCTGGATGCCTACCACTACTACCACCCTTAGCCAGGGGGGCTGGATGCCTACCACAACTACCACCCTTAGCCAGGGGGGCTGGATGCCTACCACTACTACCACCCTTAGCCAGGGGGGCTGGATGCCTACCACTACTACCACCCACACCCAGGGGGGCTGGATGCCTACCACTACTACCACCCTTAGCCAGGGGGCTGGATGCCTACCACTACTACAACCCTTAGCCATGGGGGCTGGATGCCTACCACTACTACCACCCTTAGCCAGGGGGCTGGATGCCTACCACTACTACCACCCTTAGCCAGGGGGGCTGGATGCCTACCACTACTACCACCCTTAGCCAGGGGGCTGGATGCCTACCACTACTACCACCCTTAGCCAGGGGGCTGGATGCCTACCACTACTACCACCCTTAGCCAGGGGGGCTGGATGCCTACCACTACCACCACCCACACCCAGGGGGGGCTGGATGCCTACCACTACTACCACCCTTAGCCAGGGGGGGCTGGATGCCTACCACTACTACCACCCTTAGCCAGGGGGGCTGGATGCCTACCACAACTACCACCCTTAACCAGGGGGGGCTGGATGCCTACCACTACTACCACCCTTAGCCAGGGGGGGCTGGATGCCTACCACTACTACCACCCACACCCAGGGGGGCTGGATGCCTACCACTACTACCACCCACACCCAGGGGGGCTGGATGCCTACCACTACTACCACCCTTAGCCAGGGGGGGCTGGATGCCTACCACTACTACCACCCTTAGCCAGGGGGGGCTGAATGCCTACCACTACTACCACCCACACCCAGGGGGCTGGATGCCTACCACTACTACCACCCCCACTCATAGGATGGACAATGCATGACACAACAAGCACACCACAACCTAGGGAATGCAAGATAAAGACATCCCCCACCACCATGACAAGCGTGTGTAGGCTGTGTCAAATGCCTACAACACCGAACATGACTTTGAACATACAATGTGACCCCCTAGCACATGTGCCACACATATATGTGTGTGGCACCCACAATGCAAGCAGCCCATGACCATTGTGGCAATGGGGCCTAAACCCCCATCATCACAGTGACCAAAAGGTAAGTGTGGGGTCCATAGCCGAAGCACATTTTGACCATTGTGGCAATGGGGTCTAAACCCCCATCATCACAGTGACCAAAAGGCAAGTGTGGGGTCCATAGCTGAAGCACAGTTTTGACCATTGTGGCAATGGGGTCTAAACCCCCATCATCACAGTGACCAAAAGGCAAGTGTGGGGTCCATAGCTGAAGCACATTATGACCATTGTGGCAATGGGGTCTAAACCCCCATCATCACAGTGACCAAAAGGCAAGTGTGGGGTCCATAGCCGAAGCACATTTTGACCATTGTGGCAATGGGGTCTAAACCCCCATCATCACAGTGACCAAAAGGCAAGTGTGGGGTCCATAGCTGAAGCACATTTTGACCATTGTGGCAATGGGGTCTACACCCCCATCATCACAGTGACCAAAAGGTAAGTGTTGACAAAGAAAGAGCTGCAACTGCCAAACTGCATGGATCATTCCTGGTCACAGAACCAAAAACTCATCTGTGGCACAGTCAGGTGTCCTGAGCAACAAACTACCATCACACCTACACAAGCACAAATCAATCAGCATGGCCAGTAAGCCAAGGCCAACATGGAGGCAGGGGACTAGCTGGGCAACAACTCCCATCTGCACACACTCAAGACCACACCCCTCGACCTCTAACAATGTGCAGCAGTGAAGTACACATGCACTGGTGACATTGCACATGCACCCATGACTATTCCAGGGTGGTGGGTGGGAACCAAGGTGCAGAAACACATCACACATGGCCACTCAACAAGACTCCTGAATGTCTGACACACTGCACACTACGCTGTACATGGACATGACGGCGATACCACACCAACCAATGGGATCCCAGCCACAGTCACACACCAATGAAGAAGCCAAGGTCACCCACAAAGAACACACATGGACAACAACCAACATTGCAGCCCGGACCCTGAGGAGTGCCAGCAGTCACACACACAACGTGTCACAATCACTGAAAGATAACACGAACTGAAAATCACATGACAGGGGCAAACAACAAGTGCCAAGGGGAAACCTGACTGTGACCCATCTGCGTCTGCACACAAACTCAGCCCTGACAGCAAACACACCTATGGGTGACACCCTGATGACCAGTAATGTGCCATGCACCCACATCACAGAGAACACAGGGAGAAGACTTTGGGGGAACATAGCTCAAGTCAGCAAGCATCACAAACAGGTACAACACTAGGGATCACAGCATGCGCAGATAAATGGAAGTGAACACACAGACATGCACATACAACACACACCTTGGGCGCAGGCAATGTCACATGTGTACACACTGCCATGAGGGGACTCCACTCCTGTGTGAGGAAAGCTGTGCCATATGTTGCCTCAGTAGGGCCCCATCATGTCAGCTGAGCACTTGGTCACACAATCAACAATTAGCACCAAATGAGGGCTCCCATCACATCAGCCTGGTCATGGATGTGCCAACGGAATCATCAGCACAGATCCAACACACTTGTATAGCAATGTTGCACTGACTACACGGATGAGTCCTTCCCCATTGATGCCCAAACCTGCATGTCCAGTGGAGATGGCAACACGGTCAGGGAAGTAGACAAATGCAACGATGGCAGGCACAACAGATGTGCAGGGGTGGAAGCCACAGATATGAAATTGCTAATGTAAGTAGGAAACCCATTGCCAAATACTGAACACATGACACCCTCAGATGCTGCTATTGATGACATGGATACACCACATGATAGGACACATTCCCCCTGGACCACATGGGTTCCTGCACAGTAACACTTCATAATCATGAGACCAGATATCACCATCACTGCAGCAAGGGCATGGTTAGCAGCACCAACAACATGTACATCTGAAGCATGAGCACTAGAGAAAAGAAAGTTGCTTTATTCAGCATATGTGTTGATTGAAAACGACGTCCAGAAAAAATAGAGCAAAGGCCAATGGCCAGTCCATTGTCAAAGTTCAAACAGGGTGACACTGGCAGATGTCACCCTACGCATGCCTGCACAAAACCAGGGACAATCCACTAGGAGGGGCAACCGGGGGCAGGCCAGGCACCGCAGGGACAGGATCAGGGCTCACCAGGGGGAGTCAGGGAAGGGGTGGTGGGTGCTGGAGAGCCACTGACAACTGCAGTGGAGGTGTCTGACATGGTGTGTGCCGGCACAACTGGGGGCATGACTCAGATGTCGTGGGTGCCGGCACAACTGCAGTGGACCCTGCAGATGGAGTGGACAGGTCCGCCACTGCAGTGCCCAAGTCAGACAGGGCGGTAGTGGACTCCACTGCAGTGCCTACCTCCAGGGGAGGAGAATGGGGAACAGGCAAGGTGGGTTGGACAGAGGGGGAGGACACCCTCACCACATCAGTGGCACAGACAAGCGCAGCGGGGGTGTGGTGCTGGGAGAGCAAGTGGCAGGGGAGAAGGCCTGATCCTCTTGGGGATGGTATATCTGTGGGTGGGGGAACCTGGGGCAGGGTGTGGTGGGGGCACCTGTGCAGTGGGGGCCTGAGGGATGGAGGACGGAGACCTTGTGCCTGAGCTGCAGGGCGGTGGCGGGGTCTTGCTCTTAGGACTCCGGGGGGACTTGCGGGTGGGGGCCTCAGTCCGTCTGCGCCTGGGGGAGGGTGTCCAGGGGCGAGGGGCACTCTGCTCCGTGTGGGTGGGCTTCCTCTTCCCCCGGGATGCTGGAGCAGCTTCATCGGTGGGGAAGAGGCCGAGGTCACAGAGGAAGAGCTGCTGTGACTTTGGGGTTGCAGGTGAGGCAAGGGAGGGTGCTTTGGAGGGAGAGGGAACTGAGGACTGCGCAGTGCATGTGGATGCGTGTGTGTGTTCCAGGGCCCCATCCCCTGTGAGTCTGGCTTCAGTCCCCTGAATGTGCGTGCGTGTGCGTTTTGTCATTGGCGTGTGTGTCAGTGTGCTGGATGTGTGTGTGCTGGTGTGTGCCTGTGCCGGTGTGTGTGTGCCTGGGATGGGTAAGGTGCTGGGGAGTGTGGATGGAGCAGAGGCAGGAGGGGTGAGGGACCGTTTGAGGAGGGACACTGCTGCCGTCAGGGAGGAGTCCATGGACCTATTGCCCCTCTGTAGGTCAGACATGCCCGATGAGATGCCCTCCATGAACGACACCAGCTGAGTCAACAGCGCGGTGTGCGCATGGAGGACACTCAGCATGGCTGTCTGCCCTACATGGAGCTGGCGAAGGAGGTACACAGACTCCTCACTCAGGGCAGCAGGGGACACAGGGGCAGGGGGTGCGGTGCCTGGCCCAAAGGAGACACACTCCCGGACATGGGAGCCTCCACGGACCTGGGGAATGGGAGCCGATGGGAGGGCGGTGGTGGTGCTGGTGGTGGCGGGGACAGCAACACTAGCTGGGGTGTGGTGGCTGCTGACACCCGCCTCCACAAGGGAGTCATCCTCCGAGTTGCTCTGGTCCTCAGCTGAGGTGGATGCTGCTGAGGACTCCTCGGTGTGGCTCCCCTCGCCCTCCGTGCCACTGGGTCCCTCCGACCACTCCTCGGCTGCTGACCCAGTCTGGCTCTCTGGCTCCTCCTGGTCCGTGGAGCTGTCCCCTTCCGTGGCCGTGGATGTATCTGCAAACAATGGGGAAACAGACAGACATCAGTCACCTGCACATAACGCACACACCACTGTGAGCACAGCACAACACAGAGCAAGCCCTGGCATCATTAGTTGTACATTGCTAAAAGTGCCCTAATTGAACAGGAGAAGTCAATTGTCAGTCTGATGCCAAGCATGGCACTCACATCCCACATGGCCTTGCACCCATCTGTCTGGTGTCTGTTGGATTGCAACACCCCAGTGTTGACACATGCACCAAGTACACAGTAGTTGGACAGTGCAGAGGACACGGTGTGGCATGTGGACATGCACACATCACAGCTCTTGCCACTGAGTCAGTACAGGTTTCCGGATGAAAGGGATGCCCAGAGTCAAATAGGAAATGCATGTGATGCATACCAGCGACAGACACCATGATGCACCCATGTCCTGATAGCCAGCGCCACTATGGTGTGCATGTAGCACATGTCACTCCCCTGCAGGCTCACCAATCAGTAGACACATGCCATGGCGGAGGCATGACTGCAAAGTCATACATCACTGTCTCAGTGATGTATGACTTTGCAGCCAGACAACAACACTCTGCACTGTGTCACAATAGTAGGTCATGGGGAATGCAAGTCCTGGAGCTGCACAAGTGCACATGTACATCCCCCCACAACACATCCTCTTAACCCTCATCTGTCCAGGTCATACCTATTGGACATATGGTAGACCTGTGACACTACCCTCTGAACCTGAGCCCCTCACACTCTGCTGTGCATGGGGAACAGCTGCCTGAACTTCACATTCACATGCCCCAGTCTGCATGGGCAGCTGATCAGACACCTATGTGTCACACAAGTATCGTCTCCTATGGTCACATCTCCAGTGGCATGCTGAGCCCCTACCAAGAAACTCCACAGCAGTCCTGGCGACTAATCCACAGCACACTGACACAGAGGCAGACACCTGAGGGGTCAAATCACTGCGCACAATGTGTCAGCTGATACACGGGAGTGGGAGTACAGAGTGTATTGTATGGCCTGGAGTAGGCATGACTGTCCAGCCCCACATGAATGAGGGATGAGCCCTGGACTGTAGGCAGCTGGCTAAGTATGTGTGACACACGTCATATACATACTCCTGGGGCCCAAACATTGTTCCCACCCGCAGCATGGGTGTGTGCCAGATACCCCAGCCACATGTGGTGGATCAGCTCAGCAATTGGACCACAGATCAAAGTAACACGCTGAATACATGTCAGAATACAGGCATTGTGTAAGCAATGGACCCACCCATGATGCCCACCACAGAGTCAGGGAAACAGATGCTGTCTCCCACCTTGAGTCAAGCAAACTGCAAGGACACAGTCCTAAGTGACAGAATTCCCTGCATGTAAGGGCCACACCTGGGTATCAGATGAGGAGTGGGCAGTGCACAATAGAGGGACATGGCTCCTGGACAACATGACTGCGGTACTGTGGCAGTTTAACCAGGCCAGAGGAGGGCACATAGCATGTTAGACAGAGTTCACAGTGCAGTCTTTGACTCACCCCCTCCTTGCTGCTCTCTGGCCTTCAGCTGCCCATCCAGGTCTGGAAAGACCACCGCCAGGATCCTGAGCATGTGGGGGGTCAGGGTCCGTGTTCCGCCCCTCCTGCGAGGAGGCGACAGCTTCAGCTGGACCCGTGCAATCCTCCGGGTCCAGCCCCGAAGGTCCTGCCACCTCTTTTGGCAGTTGCGGATCCGGCGCTTGTAGACCCCCACGGACCGGACAGCCCGGACGATGTCCTTCCATATCTCCTGCTTCCGATGGGCAGAAGCCTGTCAGGATGACAAAGTGATAAGGCCATTACTACACATGAAACATATCCGTGCATGACACAGTTGCATATACATGTCGCAATCACAGGGGCACATGGTGTACACAGGCAGTGCACGGCTGCCCATGGACAGTTTTCCAGAAGTCACTACATGGTATCATTGCATGGGGAGTAAAACCCTGTTCAGAAGCACTGTCACTGCACCATACCTGTCCAGTGCAAGTCACTACACGCTATGGGGGGTGACAACTACTCAGTGAGCCTGCTAGCCAGTGGCGTGCAGACTCTCAGCCTTGCTAGTCAGACAAAATGCACATTCAGAAAGGCAGTTCCCAAATACACTCACCTGCTCCCCTGGTGTCCCATACAGCTTGCTGTACTGTGGAAGGAGGCTGTCCAGCAGGGCCTGGTTCTCCTCAAGGCTGAAGGCTGGGGCTCTCTCCACAGTACGTGCCATTGCAGGGTCCAGAGGGGCAGAGACAGCAGCAGTGCAGTGGCAGATGTCGTCCTGGAGCATGTAGTGCAGGCAAGTGGGCTCTCAGGGGAACAGCCAGCAATATATATGTGCTGGAGAGGCAGATCCTGTCCCTTGTGTCCAAAGTGATAGGTCCAAGTCGTTTGCATCTTCTGAATCTGGCCAATCCATGGAATAGCAGCACCAAAACACGCCCACAGCATCCTTCAAATCTTCAACTTCATGACATACATGATTTTGCAACATTGTTGTGGGTGACCAACTGAATTTCCAGCAACCGACTCGTTCGAAATTGAATACGCGTCCGTTGCCAGGCAAGCCCATTGTCAATGGAGTGCGCACCGATCGGTCCATTGCGGTACAACGCGTACAGGGGTACAACGCGTACCCGCACACATTGAAGGCAATGGGCCGGCCGGAGGCACCGATCGGTCCATTGCGGTACAACGCGCACAGGGGTACAACGCGTACCCGCACACATTGAAGGCAATGGGCCGGCCGGAGGCACCGATCGGTCCATTGCGGTACAACGCGCACAGGGGTACAACGCGTGCCCGCACACATTGAAGGCAATGGGCCGGCCGGAGGCACCGATCGGTCCATTGCGGTTACAACGCGCACAGGGGTACAACGCGTACCCGCACACATTGAAGGCAATGGGCCGGCCGGAGGCACCGATCGGTCCATTGCGGTACAACGCGCACAGGGGTACAACGCGTACCCGCACACATTGAAGGCAATGGGCCGGCCGGAGGCACCGATCGGTCCATTGCGGTATCAACGCGCACAGGGGTACAACGCGTACCCGCACACATTGAAGGCAATGGGCCGGCCGGAGGCACCGATCGGTCCATTGCGGTACAACGCGCACAGGGGTACAACGCGTACCCGCACACATTGAAGGCAATGGGCCGGCCGGAGGCACCGATCGGTCCATTGCGGTACAACGCGCACAGGGGTACAACGCGTACCCGCACACATTGAAGGCAATGGGCCGGCCGGAGGCACCGATCGGTCCATTGCGGTACAACGCATCACTGTACATGTGACTGGCATAGGTCAGCATGCCTGTCTCAGATGGACATATGCCAGCCACAGATAGCTCCCAGGGAGTGAGGGGCACACCTACAGCATGACAGCCTGTCCAAACCTTATCATAAGGCATGTAAGGCTGCATTTCCTATTGTGTGTATGTTGGTGTACATGTTGTCCTGTGGGTGTCACCTGTGGGCAGCCACCCCCAGGCTGTGCACGTGTTCATGGGGACAGGATCCTGGGTGTTACGTGTACGTGACCACTGTGATGTGCAACTGTTCATATCTGTGCATGTGTCATGGTCACATTTCACAGTGGTGTTTGTGTATGTCATGTCACATACCCCGTGAGTCCCATGTGGGACGGTATGTTTGAGCCAGGGTGTCCCAGTGGCACAATAGTGATGGCCCTCCACAGTCTTTGTGCATGTAGTGTTTACAATGTCTCTGATTTCATGTGCACAATGGGAGACAGTCTCCACATCCACGTTGTGTGTGCATGGACTCTGATGTTGTGCGTGTGTGTCACAGACGTCCATGTCTGTCCTGCCATGGCAAGTGGGGCCACTACCTGTGGGGGTCATGTTTGTTTTGCTGTGGTGTACACATGATACTCCAGGTGATGCCAGTGTCCATGTGGCATTACAGGGTCCCTGGGAATGTACCTGTCGTTGAGCTGTGGTGCCTGGGGCACATCTGTCCTCACATGTCACTGTGGGGGGTGACTGTGACACGGCATCATGATATCCAATGGGCCAACCTGGGACAAATTGATGCCACCTGTAGGACCGTGTTGACAGATGTTGGCCATGTATGTACCATACATGTCCTTCCGGTACTGCACACTTCATGTAGTTGTGCCTCATGATGATGTATATTGGGATCTTGAGTGTGTTCAATGCCGCATATGTGGGGTGACTGACGATCTTGCTTACTTCTCCTCTGCACTGCAGGGCTCCTGCTGTCCATCGGCCATTCCCAGACCTGGCAACGATGGTGGAACGGGACAGCATCCGACGGTACCGCTTCACCAGGCAGCTGATTGAGGATTTGGCAGTGCAGTTGTCCCCACATTTGCAGCCTGGCCGGCCGTATCCTACAGCGCTGACCCCCAAGGTGAAGGTGATGGCAGCCCTACACTTCTTTGCCACCGGTACCTTCCAACATACTGTGGCGTCTGCTGGTGGGATGTCACAGACCATGTTCAGCCGTGTGCTCCGCGATGTTTTGGCGGCAATGTTGCTCTTCCTGAACCGGTACATCTATTTCCCTAGACTGCGACGACTCACTGACGTGAAGAGTGACTTTTATGCCCTGGGGAGGATGCCGCATGTCATTGGCTCCATTGATGGGACACATGTGGCTTTGGTACCACCACAGGCCCAGGAGCAGGCCTACAGGAACCGCAAGCACTACCACTCGGTCAATGCACTGGTGGTGTGTCTTGCAGACATGACCATCACACACGTGTGTGCCCGTTTCCCTGGTTCAGCACACGATGCCTTTGTGATGAGGAGTAGTCGCATCCCCAGGATGATGGCACAGATGCAGAACCAGCGTGCCTGGCTTGTCGGTGTGTACTGACTTTGTGCCATTGTGTGTGATCTGATCTGTAGTATTCCGCCCACTTTTCCAAGTCAGCTGATGTGCACTTGTCTGTCCGTAGGTGACTCGGGATACCCCAACATGCCGTGGTTGCTGACACCCCTCAGGAACCCTGTGACACCTGCCCAGATGCGCTACAATGAGGCACATGGTCGGACCAGGAGAGTGATTGAGCGGACCTTTGGTCTCCTGAAGAGCCGCTTCCGCTGCCTGGACAAGACCGGAGGGTCCCTCCCATATGCCCCTGCGAAAGTGTGCAAGATTATCATCGTCTGCTGCATGCTACACAACCTGGCAGTGCGGAAGGAGTTGCCTCTCATCCAGGATGACGATGACCAACATCCGCCACCTGTGGAGGATCCTGGCCTGGACCACGATGCCAGTGACGATGATGATGATGATGGTGATGGTGATGTCCGCACACAGCTCATCACCAACTTCTTTAGCTGAATGTGAGTATCCTGAGGTGTCATGTGAATGATGTGAGTTGGCATGATGTGTGGGTGGGGCTCTGGCGCTGTTGGAGTGTGTCCATGGGCTACTTGACTGGATGTGTGTTGCGATGTGTGGTTACAGGTGGGCTGTACTCCCCAACAGTGTTGACATGCTAACTTGGTTCTGGGTGGGTATCTTGTAACATGTATTGTGCATGAGTTTTGCTGTTCTGTCCTGTACTGCATTGCTTTTGACTGTGTGTCATTTCTGTCCTTCACAGGGTACTTTCAGATTCGTTTGGTCAACTGTGTCCACCGACGACGTGATTGCACATCCAGGCTGGTAGCTGTTGTGTCCCTACAGGTGATGTGCGCCACACCCATGGACTTCCTTCCGTCTACAGTTGTTGACTGTGTGCCCGCTACCAGGTGGGGTTACCTTGCATCTGTAGTGGTTACGGCATGTTGCTACTGTGTAATAAACCTGTGCTTCACTTAGTGATGTGCGTTGTCTGTGGTCACACATTTCACTGCCATTTGCTTACTGCACCTGTGGGCTACTTGACTACAACTGGGAATGGGTGTGGTGTCTGTGCATTGCACCGTCTTCCCTGGCAACATCAGTGTAGGCAATGAGTCAGATGGCCTAGGTGTGTATGTGTTGTGTAGCCCTGGTGGTGTGTCTCCCTCATATGTGTCACGTTGCCTTTACTCACATGCCTGTGTTGTCCTTGCTGTTGCAGTTCGCATACACAGTGTAATTTTGCACTTCATCATCCCCATAACAGCACCCACGTTGGAATCACGACAGAGGCAAGTATGGTGTATTAGTGTGTTTATTGTGATACATTTGTGTTAATAGTGCATAGGATGGGTTGTGCTGTACATGAATCTTGCAATCCCAAGTTCCTAGGTGAATTGAAAGTCCGGGTAGACAGGATCCCCAGTATCGGGGCCACAGTTGTCTGACACATTGGTCCAACTTGTACTCCCCATGCAATGTGTGGGAGTAGTGTTGCCGTCAACAGGGTGAACAGTCTGTGCACAAAGGCGAACATCCAGAACAGGTTCAGGCTTCCTGGGAGTTGCGCTTGGCCATCGGCCTCTCACTTTCCCCTCCTCGGACGACCCCTCTTCTTGGGGGGGGCCCTCAAGTGCAGGCTGCTGCGGTGCAGGGGACTCTCCGCCAGAGTCCTCCTCCCTCCCTGTGGCAGTTGCAGTTTGTTCGGTACCAGATGTTGTTGGCACACAGGGAGGTGTGGACTGGTTGCTGTTCATCTGGCGGAGGCATTGTAAAATGTCCCTGTGCACCGCCGTCATCTCATGCAGTACATCCCACTTGGACTCCACGCGGGACATGTGTGAGTCCACACGTGACATGTGTGACTCCACGTGGGACATGTGGGAGTCCAAGCGGGCATGATGGGCAGCCTGCTGCTGTTTGATGTCTCTGAGGAGCCCCACTACCTGGCTGAGCTCTCCGGTGCTGGACTGGTACGCATCAGCTATGCGTACCAGTTGTGGGTCTTCATGCACACCAGCAACGTCTGCAAGCAGCGACCTCTGTCTCCCACCCCTCCCACCACCCCTGCTGACATGTGCAGTGTGTGCAGTTGCACGCACAGATAACCCTGGTCCACCTTGGGGGTTGGTGGTGGTGGTGGTGTCCATGGCCCCAGGTTGGTCCAGGGTCACTGCGCTGGTGTTGCTCCTTATTCTGTCCATGTCGGCAGGGATGGTATTCGTGGTGACAGTCGTTGTAGGGGTGGGTGCAGGGAGTGCAGCTGGTGGTCCTGCTGGTGCTGCAGCTGGTGGTCCTGCTGGTGCTGCATGTTGACTTGCACCGGATGTGCCAGGTTGTTCATCGTCCGAGGAGGACAGAGGCTGTACGACGCCAGTGAGCTCGGCATCCTCTTGAGCCTGGGACTGGGACTCCTCAGCGTCTGCTGCTGTGTCCCCATCATCACCTGTTTTTGGGAGACACAAACAATGTATGTCATGTTTCTGCAGGCATCAGTGGTTGACACACATGACAGTTGTGACTGTGCCTCTGGGTGCGGGCCTGTACATTGCATTGTCCTAAGTCGTCACAGTCAGGGGTTGATATTGGTGTGGCACATTGTCCTGCATTATTTGGGCATTTCTATGTATTTTCTGGGGTGTGAACATGGTCTGCATTGCTTGTGTTTGGTTGACAGCCAGACCTCCTTCCCACCCAGCCAGCCAGTCAGTTATCCCACCATGGAACGTGCTTGCGTTGCAGGGAGTGGAAGTTGTCTCTCAGGATGTCAGTCAGTGGTGTCCTGCTGTTTGTTGGTGCACAGTTGGCAGCAGGGCCTTGTGCTCCCCACAGCAGTAGCCAGTGTCAGCCATCTTGTGAGTCCTTCTCCACTCCCTGTGATGTGAGCATGGTTCAGGGTGGTGTTGATGGGACAGTTGTGGGGGTGAGCTATGTCTGTGACTACGACTCCCATCATGCCATTGCCTCCACCCCACTTGCCAGCATTCCCATACTTACTTGCTTTTGTGTGGAGTTCAGTGGGTGTGGGTGTGAGGGCAATGGCAAGATGGCTGACAGTGGTGTCCTGCTGTTGGTTGGTGTGCAGTACCCAGCATGCCCTTGTGCTCCCCACGACACAGCAACAGTGTCAGACATCTTTGATGGGCCTTTCCACTCTCTGTGGGATGTGCATGCGTGAGTGTGAGCTTGCTGGGCCATGTGGTGGGGGATGTAGGGCTGTGAGTACGACTCCCATCATGCTATTGCCTCCTCCCCCCTTCCCAGCATGCCCATGCTTCCTTCCTTTTGACTCTGCTTCCCTGTGGGGTGGGCTGGCTGTGCTGACAGGATGGCTGGGAGTGTTGTCCTGGCAGTTGTTTGGCTAAGAGTCCCAAGAGTGTCCCTGTGCTTCACACAACATAACCCAGGGTGGTGGTGCTTTGTGGGATCTTGTGTTAGGATGGAGGGCATTGCATTCTACCAGGTGGGTACTGTGGAGTTTGTGTTGGGAGGGTGTGAGGGGAGGTGCTGGTGACTATAGTCAGTGCTGCAAGTCCCCCTTCCCACCCAGCCAGCCAGATATCCCACCATGGAACGTGCTTGCATTGCAGGGAGTGGAAGTTGTCTCTCAGGATGTCAGTCAGTGGTGTCCTGCTGTTTGTTGGTGCACAGTTGGCAGCAGGGCCTTGTGCTCCCCACAGCAGTAGCCAGTGTCAGCCATCTTGTGAGTCCTTCTCCACTCCCTGTGATGTGAGCATGGTTCAGGGTGGTGTTGATGGGCCAGTTGTGAGGCTGAGCAATGTCTGTGACTACGACTCCCATCATGCTATTGCCTCCACCCCTTCCCAGCATGCCCATGCTTCCTTCCTTTTGACTCTGCTTCCCTGTGGGGTGGGCTGGCTGTGCTGACAGGATGGCTGGGAGTGTTGTCCTGGCAGTTGTTTGGCTAAGAGTCCCAAGAGTGTCCCTGTGCTTCACACAACATAACCCAGGATGGTGGTGCTTTGTGGGATCTTGTGTTAGGATGGAGGGCATTGCATTCTACCAGGTGGGTACTGTGGAGTTTGTGTTGGGGAGGTGTGAGGGGAGGTGCTGGTGACTATAGTCAGTGCTGCAAGTCCCCCTTCCCACCCAGCCAGCCAGATATCCCACCATGGAACGTGCTTGCATTGCAGGGAGTGGAAGTTGTCTCTCAGGATGTCAGTCAGTGGTGTCCTGCTGTTTGTTGGTGCACAGTTGGCAGCAGGGCCTTGTGCTCCCCACAGCAGTAGCCAGTGTCAGCCATCTTGTGAGTCCTTCTCCACTCCCTGTGATGTGAGCATGGTTCAGGGTGGTGTTGATGGGCCAGTTGTGAGGCTGAGCAATGTCTGGTGACTACGACTCCCATCATGCTATTGCCTCCACCCCCTTCCCAGCATGCCCATGCTTCCTTACTTTTGACTCTGCTTCCCTGTGGGTTGGGCTGGCTGTGCTGACAGGATGGCTGGGAGTGTTGTCCTGGCAGTTGTTTGGCTAAGAGTCCCAAGAGTGTCCCTGTGCTTCACACAACATAACCCAGGGTGGTGGTGCTTTGTGGGATCTTGTGTTAGGATGGAGGGCATTGCATTCTACCAGGTGGGTACTGTGGAGTTTGTGTTGGGGGGGGTGTGAGGGGAGGTGCTGGTGACTATAGTCAGTGCTGCAAGTCCCCCTTCCCACCCTCCCAGCCAGCCAGATATCCCACCATGGAACGTGCTTGCATTGCAGGGAGTGTAAGTTGTCTCTCAGGATGTCAGTCAGTGGTGTCCTGCTGTTTGTTGGTGCACAGTTGGCAGCAGGGCCTTGTGCTCCCCACAGCAGTAGCCAGTGTCAGCCATCTTGTGAGTCCTTCTCCACTCCCTGTGATGTGCGCATGGTTCATGGTGGTGTTGATGGGACAGTTTTGGGGCGGGCAATATGTGTGACTGCGACTCCCATGATGCTATTGGCTACACTGACTTGGCCAGCATACACAGAATTCCTTCCTTTGAGTGGTCTTCACTGTGTGTTGGTGTTGTTGTGGTGGCTACATGTGTGGATGTGTTTGTTAGTTCTATTTGTGCCACTGCCTAGCTGTAGTTGTGGTTGTGTTTGTACATGTGTTGGCACAGTTGGATGTGACTTTTTGATGGCATGTGTTGTGTTTCTCTGACTGACATACACATTTTGGGATGATTCTGTTCTGGTTGCTGTGTGATTGCTATGAGTGCATGGTTTGACTCTCCCCTGACAGTGATGTGTGTGTGTTTTGTGGCAGTATATTGTGTACATTTGTTGTGTACTCACCAGGCTCTGGGATGTCCTCTAGTCCATATATGCTCACTGGCGGTAGGATGGCCCGCACCTTCTCCTCCCAGGGCCTGAGGTATATTGGCTTGGCAGGAGGGCCACTGCCGGTGTGTTGGCTGTTGATGTAGTCTTGCTTCAGCAGTTTCCGTACCCTCCTGCGCACGTCATACCACCTGTTCTGGATGTCGGTCTTTGTGCGCCGACATGGTGATTGGGCGTTCACCCTGTTGATGATCCTCTCCCACATCTTGGTTTTCTGCGACATGGGGGTCTGTTGGACCAATGTGCCAAACAGCTGTGGCTCTACCCTGAGGATCTCGTCTACCAGGACTTCCAATTCACAATCTAGGAACTTGTGATTCTTCTTGGGGGGCATGGTGATGGGTGGTGATGGTGAGTGATGTGTGTGTTGGTGTGCAGGTGAGGGTGTGTGAGTGTGTGTTTTGCTGGGTGTATGTGAGGTAGGTATTTGTTGGTGTGCTGCTGGTGTGTGGCTTGTGTGAGGGGATGAGCTGTGGGTGTGTGGTTGCTTTCTCTTGGGTGCTGGCAGTGGAATGGCATTTGCAAAGGCTCATGGTAGTGATTTGTGTCCTTTATATAGGTGGAGTTGTGGGTGTGTCTTTGTTCTCTGTCCCCACCCCCCCCAGTATTTATTGGCTTGGTAATTGCTTGTTTGGCCTTTTTTGGGGTGATTTTTCCTTTGTGTTGTTTGTGTATGTTGGAAACGTTCTTGTGACCGAGTCGGACCCTGCATTGGTCTCGTACGGTGTTTTCCGTTTCGTTCACGCTGTGTTTGTGCAGTTTTCTATGCTGCGTACGCGTCGGTCGCGGTGTTTTGTGTTGCTTCGGCTCGGTTTTGTATGCGTGTCGGTCGTACGGCCTGTCCTCCGTCCGACTCGGTCGTGGTTTTCGCGCCTTGCATCGTACTTTGCGGTTTGGAGTTGGCGGGTACGTTTCGGTCGGATTTGTTCCGGGTGCGTGTCGGTCGGTTGGATTCGCGTGTTTTTCCGGCCGGATTGCTATTTTCCGTGCGGCTCGGTCGGTCGACTTGGTTTCGTTACGTGTCGGTCGGATTTTTCGCGCCTTGCATCGTACTTGGCGTGTCGGGCGCCACGGGTACGTGTCGGTCGGTATTTTTTCCGGATCCGAGTCGGTCGTTGCTTTTTCCGGCCCGAATCGGAATCGACCCCTAAGTAGATATCGTGACTGATAATTAACTTATAATAAAACTAAGAAAAATGTGGGCCAACAAGAACTGTATAATAAATAATATAATATTTATAATACTTAACAATTATAAGCAATAATACAATTGTATAGAAGACAAACACGAGTCCTAACATTTGATTAGTTATTATCTAAAATATCATTATCTAAAGGTTTCCAGGATAAACCCTAAGAAAGAGGAGGTTTCCTCAGCTTAGATGTAGATACTTCAAACTATGCACCAATAAATCATCAGCATCTTTCCAATTTGACGTGAGAGATTTAGATCTAAAGGAATCAGGAAATGTAACATTTTGCCTTGAAAAATTGATTATGGAGAAGCAGGTGATACTGCTTTACAAACAATAATAAATATTATCAAAAATTGGTAAAACTTTTTTATTTATCTCCCAAACCTTTTCCCAAAATTGTGATATAACTGGGCATTCAAATGAAATATGACTCAGCGAGCCAGTGGCAGCCTTACAATGCCAAGACAAAGACGAATCGACCATTTTAGCTTTGAATACATTTACAGTTGTGATAGAGCGCTATGTTCTCGAGAAATTTGTAGGGGTGCATCATAATCACCGTTAGTCTGCACTCGCAGAATATCCAGTTATATATCAATGAATGGCCAGTAAAATGTAGTTCTAAACCGCATTTATTAGAGTGAATAGAAGAGTAATTGTGCTATTATAATCATGCAAATGTAATGCTTAACTGAAACATGTTCGAAATGATGCATAAATGAATTAGGCCATGTGTAATCGAGATGCAGTAGTTTAAACGTGTACCATATTAAGTTGCACGTGTAGTTCACTTTTCGCATATGAAATGTAATGAACCAATGCTTATAGAAATTATTAGAATTGTGTGTTTAAATTGTGTAAAGGCCTGACTGCATATACGTCAAGGAAAGGCCTGTTCGTTCTTATGTTAGCTTATTTTGTAGGCCGAGAAGGTGTTCTCTTGGGAAGGCTCTCTGGGCACCGACGGTAGATTATCTACAGTGGAAAGTTTCTGTTGAATGTATTTTCTGTTGCAGGTGCAAGGACACATGCCTCGTTAGTGAAAGACTAGCTCTTTGTTTTAGGAGTTAGGATGGTGGGAGACACTGAGATGGGAGTATACTGGAATGCAGGGATGATACTTTCAGCGGAGAAGGTGCCTGGGACCCAAGGTCACTGTAACCGTCCTGGATGAAGTAAGAGTTTCGATGGAAAAGTACGAGAAGGAAGACCTGGCCGAAGAGGCGTGATAAGGGCGTGTTCTATTGTATGTGGATTTTGTATTAGGGATAGTGCCCCGAGGGAGGAGAGCAGATTCGGAGGTAGAGGAGACCTGAGAGAAGGGCGAAGAAGAGAGAGATCTAGTTAGGAAGGAGCATCTTAGAACGAGCTCAAATGCTAAGTGAGTGCACTTCTTAGGAAGTCTTCACAGCTGACACCTTTATCTTTTTTACTCTTGCCTGGGGAAACTTGTTAAGTAGGGATGTCACCTTAGTGGTAGAGTAGGGACAGATTTAACGCTTTCCCTTTGTTAGGTAAATGAAGAATAAAATAGAGATTGGAGCCGTCATTGCTAGTTTAATGCTTCTGGAGCTAACAATTCTTCTTATTCTGAGTCGGATGAGACTCCTGCGTAGGATGATGTTTGTATTAGTGCCCATCTATTTCTTTAACCTCGTGTTGAGGTGCTTATATGTGCGGTTATTCTTGGCTTTGTAATAAACCCCTAAAATTTGAATTCGGAGTCAGTGATCTTTGGAGACAAAGTTGAATCTCTAAATTGTTGTAATAGAAGAATTGAGCTTTCTTCCCTTCACACTATTCAGCAGGTAAAAAGGTTCAGTCGACCTGGAGGATTCTTAGTGATGGTAAGATAAGATAAGAATCCCGCTTTATCAGTTGGTAGCAGAGTAGGATGGTTTCCTCTGATAATAAGGGGAGATCTAGATTAGGATAAGAGATTACTTGCCCCATAGAGCCCGAGTGATGGTGATCCAGTGGATTGTAAGAGGAGGACGACGGCGGTCGATGAAAACTGACGGAGAGTGATGGTGCGGCGAAGTAGCAGTTCATGGTAGCGTGAGTATGAACAGGGTGATGCTGTTAGATTGAGGTGCTGATTTGAGTGTGTGATGTCTTGCGGAGTTGGAATGAGAGTCGTGTGATTGAGGATCGGACCGTGAGCGCGCGCGGGGCCGAGAGATTTGATTCGATATGCCGGGATAAGAGATTGTGGTGTAGAAGACATCCAGAGTTGAGATTGTTGACCAGAGGTTGTGGGAGTCATGAGACATCGTTGATTAACCCACTGATGATAGGGAGCGTATGTGTGAGTGTGTGAATAACCGACGCTGGTCGTAGGTTGTTGTGGGTGAAACATTGAGTGTTTGGATCCTATCGATTGTGTCAGAGGCAATTGTCCGGTCGTTTTGCGGACAGGCAGTTGCCAGATTTGAGGTCAACAGTTTCGAGAGACTGTCCGGTCGTTGGTGGACAGACAGTCAGTCAGAGAGGTGATTGTCCGGTCGTTTTGTGGACAGACAGTTACTTCAGAGTGTGATTGGGACGCGTGTGAGCGTGAGAGGTGAATTGTAAAGGAGGGGAACTGCTGCGAGCGGAGGAAGAGTGACGTCAGACAGTGCCGCGCTGCAATAGGTCGGTTGGTGTGAGTCGCGCTGGTATTGGTGGACTGACATCAGGAAGTAAAAACGAAATCTTGTGCGCGAACGGAAATCTGCTTCATCATGAAATGTTTTAAAGTTTTACGACAATTCTGTAGAGGTGATAGACATGTGGTTACTCGGGGTGGAGAGGAAGCCCCTCCCGAAGATACGCCAGCACATTACATGGCTAAGAATGTGGGTTTGCATACTATAATTTGGCTTGAGGATTGGCATACAATGACACAGGGAGAGGGAGAATTGACTGTTCCCACGCTATGGTACTTTCAGGTTGGAAGTGTTGTACCAGTTAAAACCGTAATGTCTTCTTTACGACCACTGCCCAGACCGACACAATTTGAGGCACTGCATGCATGGATTAGGGCAGCGTATGACAGAAAAAGAGACAGAAGTCAGGAAAGGATGAAGAAGTCGATCAGGGCATTTCAAGATGCGAGATGGGATGCACTGGAGAAAAGGTGGAGAGTGGAAACGATTGAAGGGGATAGATTATATCCATTGTTAGAGAAAACGGCAGGTACGCAGGCAAAGAGTGTAGAGGAAGATGACAGTGATACGGATGACAGCTTGGTAGAGCGACTGCTATCAGAGAGACCACCTCCATTGAATCCAGATTATAGCGAAGGAAAATCGACTGTGGCAGGAGGGATTGGCGAGTTACAGAATCAGACAAATGTGAGAGTAGTGGGAAAAATCTCCACAGGAACAGAGGGAGTGGGAACACAACCTTCAATGGGAAGTGTGAGGTTGCCGGATGCCCTGACGGTACCGGTTACCATTGGTCCTATAGTATCAGTGTATGACCCAGATCGAGTAAGTGAAGGAAGTCTATCGCAGATAACAGGGAGAGAGGGGATCAGCGTTGGACGGAATGGTGTAGAGGACGGAATGGTCCACTCTCCGAAGCCCATAGAAGCGAGCACGCTATTGCCAGCCACCGCAGACTCCTCTAGTGGACAGGTGGATGTGAGACCGGTAAGACCAAGGTCTTTGGTCGAGTCCAGATCAGACTTGAGAATGTGGGTACCACCTGTGAGGAATCAGAGTGATAGGATGGCAGGAGATGTGGAGCAAGACAACTCAGGAAACAGACCAGTTTCCAGGAATACGATAGAAGAGAGTAAGCCACGAGAACAAAGCTGTGATTATGATGAACGGAATGGTGCTGCTTGTCGAGAAATTTTGAGGAGTGCCATGAGGGCAAGGATGTTGGATGTAGTGAGGTTGAAGGCAGAGGGAGACAAAATGATTAGCGGGAATCTGCCTTTGGATAGAATAGAGATCTGTGAACCAGATGAGCTGCTTTTTGTAGCAAAGGATGTGACTCGTAAAGCGAGGGCCGCACATGAGAAATTGGCAGAATTGGCAAAGAAATATGAGGTGGATTTGACTAAAATGAAATCGTTGCAAGGATCCCATAGGTTGCAATACAGTGATCAAGAGCTGGAAGAGAAAAGGGTCATAGGACTGAGGACACATACCAAGGACCTGATTGTAGGGATGTGTATATGGGTCATGCTTAACAAATGGGAAGAAAGGTGGTCTAAGAAGAAGATTTCCAAAAAGAACGTAGGAGAGACGCCGCCTCCGGGGGGAGGGACGACAGGAGTAGAGAACTATCCTTTACGGGAAGTACAGAACGGAGGGTACGTGCATGTGCCATGGAGTAGAGGTGATTTGGCTGCATTTACAAATGATTTTCCTCGGCTGAGGGAAAAACCAGTAGAGTGGTACAAACAGGTTGATCGGTTTGTTAAAATTTCGAAGGTATTGTGGATTGATTTGAACACCTTATTTGATATCGTAGTACCAGGAGACTTATGGTCAGCCTGTAAAATTGCAGTTGAGTGGCCGACTTCAGAACCTGAAAGGGATGCTGTCACAAATGGTCCGTCACCTATAGTCATGAAAAAGTTCGAACAAGTGATTACATGGCTGAAGGCGAAGATCTCGCCTCAAGACATTGATTGGGTTAAGATAGACCGAACTGTTCAGGAACCAAAGGAGACAGTGCATGAGTATTATGAACGACTCTTGCAAGCTTTTAAACAGTATAGTGGGCTAGATACCTTAGATCCCAAGGATATGGGACAGTTTGTCTCAAAGTTTGTCCTAGGATTGAGACCAGAGGTTAGTCTTATGATACAGCAGCATTTGATCTGTTGGCAGAACAAGCCGGTGGATGAAATCTTGCGGTATGCGAGGTACTGTAGTGATGAAGTAGACTCGAAGCACCGGAAGCTGAAGGACAAACTGATGCTTGTTCAGATGCAAACAGCTCAGGTCCAGCCTAGCGGAGGGACGCTGGGAAGAAGACAGGGAAACAATCAAGGGAATCAGAATGCGCAAGGTCAGGGAAAAGGGAAACCTGTAGATCCTAAGACGGGAATGGATGTGGCGACATTGAAGAAGACCACTGCATGTCATCTTTGTCACCAGATTGGACAATGGAAGCGCAAGTGTCCCTTGAACCCAGCAAATCAGGTGCAACAGGAGGTGGAAGTGGTTCAGGCACCCGTGCCGGAGGTAGTCAATACTGTGACGAGGCCCAGATCGATGAAAGGGGGGACGTTTAACCCACAGGTGCAAGTTCCCCAGCCACCGAGAATGTTGCAAGGAATGCGGACTTACCATCAGATGCCCCTTTTCGAACGGTATGATGAGTACAGCCCAGACCCGTTGGCCTGACGGTGCCTGAGCGGGGAGGAAGACTGCACACTTGGAGCAGTCTTGGAGGTAGACCAGAGAGGACCTTTTGTGGAGGCAGACATTGATGGTCATCCTACCACTCTTTTGGTTGACACTGGTGCTACCAGGTCTACTGTAAGATCAGCAGTAGTCCCCATCCTACCCCTCTCGGGTCAATCGATCCAAGTTGTTGGAGTGGCGAACAAGAGGATAACTAGCCCATTGACTGAACCGATTCCGGTGAGGATAGGCTCTTTCCGAGATAGACATCAGTTTGTGGTGTGCGATTCGAGTCCAGTCTGTCTGTTAGGAAGAGAACTATTGTGTAAGCTAAATTGCACCATCTATTGCACACCTAGGGGAGTTGAGGTCCAGACGAAGGATGATGATGCCACCTTCAAGGTTGCGAATCAGCACTTGTGCATAGAAATGTATCCTGTGGTGACAGTGGAGGAACTTACACTAGATTTGAGAGATTCTGTGTCACATGAGGTGTGGGACTTCACGGGAGAAGAGATCGGACTGATCAAAGGGGTTGAACCTGTACAGATCCAGGTTAAGCAGAATGTCGAATTCCCCAGAACGCCCCAGTACAACCTGTCACCCGAGACTATTGCAGGGATTAAACCTGTAATCGAGTCCATGATCAAGCAGGGAATTTTGAAAGAGATAAGAGGTAGCCCATGTAATTCACCCATCATGGGACTACAGAAACCGAGTGGGAAGTTCAGGATCGTGCAAGACCTGCGAAAGGTCAACACGATAGTTGTCCCATGTTGTCCAGTGGTACCGAATCCATCAGTGAAACTGTTTCAGATCCCCTGCGAAGCTGAGTGGTTTACTGTGATTGATTTGTGTCAAGCATTCTTCTCGATACCACTCCACGAAGAAAGCCAATTTCTTTTTGCTTTCCGGCTGGAAAATCGTGTGTTAACGTGGTGTCGTATCCCTCAGGGGTATACATAGAGTCCATCGATCTTTAATCAGATCTTGAAGAAGAATCTTGAAAGTCTCGTATTGCCACTGAACTCAGTTCTCGTGCAGTACATAGACGATCTGCTTATTGCCTCAGAAACAGAAGACGCTTGCAGGATAGACACGATAGCCCTATTGAATCATTTGGCAGAGAATGGACACAAGGTGTCTCCGAACAATCTGCAGTACTGTCTGAACGAAGTGCAGTACTTGGGTCACAGATTAGAGAAAGGCAAGAGGAAGGTGTCACCAGATCGAATTGAAGCAATAATGAACATGGCTGCGCCTACCACTCAGAGGGAGGTCAGGATGTTTCTGGGAATGGTCGGCTATTGTCGCCAGTGGATTCCCAACTTTTCCTTGGAGGCAAAGCCTTTGCAGAGGCTGACGCACAAGGATGTGAGTGATCCGGTACCATGGGACCACGACTGTTTGATGTCATTCCTAAGACTGAGAGAGGGTTTGTGTTGTGCACCAGCTTTGGGAATGCCTGATTACAACAAGGCCTTCTCACTGTTCTGTTGCGAGAGAGAAGGTTGTGCATTAGCAGTCTTGGCTCAGAACCATGGAGGTGTCCATAGACCAGTTGCCTATTTTTCAGCTACTTTAGATCCAGTAGCTTCTGCGTTGCCCGGATGTCTCAGATCCGTTGCTGCAACAGGTGTCAGCATTGAAAGATGTGAAAGCATTGTAATGGGTCACCCTCTGACAGTTTATGTACCACACTCTGTTGAATTGTTAATGACCAGGACAAAGACCCAGCACCTAACGAACAACAGGTTAACGAGGTATGAGCAAGTCATACTCGCCGCAGAGAATGTGACTCTGAAAAGGTGCTCTATTTTAAATCCTGCGACATTAATGCTCATACCGAATACAGATGATGAAGATTGTGAGGACCATGATTGTCTCGATGTGACTGAACTATGCACCAAACCGAGACCTGACATTGTTGACGAACCACTGTCTGACCCTGATGAAATTTTCTTTGTTGATGGTTCGTGCCTAAGAGACAGTGTTGGTCAGTTGAGAGCAGCGTTTGCTGTATGTACCATCTCAGGAGTGGTTGAGGCTGCTTGTCTAGAAGGAGTACACTCCGCGCAGGTAGCTTAGATCATTGCCTTGACTCGTGCCTGTTTGGCCGCTGATCAAATCCGAATCACGATCTACACTGACAGCCAGTATGGGTTCGGTGTGGTTCATGACTTCAGACAGTTATGGTCACAGAGGGGATTCATGACATCATCTGGTTCACCCATTAGGAATGGGGAATATGTGAGACAACTACTAGATGCATTGCAAGGTCCGAAGGAAATCGCAGAAGTCAAATGTGCTGCTCATGGAAAGGGGAATGATTTTGTCTCTCTGGGAAACAACTATGCCGATGAAGTTGCCCGCTTTTGTGCAGAGCAAGGATGTATATTTACAGGGGGTTACCCAGGAGAAGCCAAGAAAGAACCGAGCTCAGCATGATGTTAGACATGGCAGACACTTGGGAGGAACTCAAGCGACTGCAGGATGAGGTTTCAGATCAAGAATGAGACGGATGGATCAGAGCAGGATGTGAAAAAGGAGATGTTGATGTTTGGGTTTCCAGTGATGGTCGGGCGGTGTTGCCAGAGAATTTGTTGAGCCCGATGGCAAGACTGATACATGGTGCAATACATCTTGGCAGAGATGCAATGGTGCGTGTGTTTAGACAGACATGGTATAACCCACGATTTCGTGCAATTGCTGAGGCATTGATTTTAAAAATTGATTTTATTGTGCTGTTCGAAATCGTCTTATAATTGTTTTTCTTCGCATTTGTGTGTTTTACTGCTCATTTGCACAGAACTTGGGGAACTTGGGGAAGGAGCTGTGTTCAATGCTCCGGGGGGGCCTTTAGGTGGGCTTCCCTAAACATAGGTCAGCACTCCAGCTGCGACAGCCTTGACGTTCACCACTCCTCTTAAGGGGCGGATGAAGCGGCCGCACAGCGGCCGCTTGCAGCAGGCGCGCCACTGGCGCGCCTAAGGCAAGCCCGTCTGCGCCCGTCCGCGCCCAACCGGGTCCAGGGGCCAGAACCCCTGGATCCCTAATAAGAGGTAAGCTCTCCTACTCTTCTAATCAATTGTTTCATCTTAGAGAGTCTGTACCCCCTAAATGTAGGCACTCTATGGTTCCAGATAATAGCCATAACAAATGTTCACATTGTCCTTTTAAACTTAGAACCTTATTCAAGCCTATCGTCGAAAACACCCCAAATGTGAAAAGGTCTCTTAAAATGTCCCTTCTGAACTGCTGCTCACTACCCAAACATTCCACTGAACTTCGTCTACTGCTGGAGGATTACGAGCTTGATGCCCTGTTTCTTACTGAAACCTGGCTCTCCAGCACTGCAGACCCAGCGGTAGTTCAAACCCTGCCCCCGGGATATTTAATTCAGAGACAAGATCGTAAATTAGGTAGAGGCGGGGGTCTAGCTATTATCTATAAAGATAATTTTAGTTGCCAAATCACAGCTAGCTTGATCCCTGATTGTGAGAGCTGTTTTTTTTGCTCTCGGCTTTTCCCCTACTTGTACCTTCTCTGGCGTTCTTATTTATCGGCCGCCAGGATCAATTGGCCACTTTAGTAGGGAGCTTCCAGAAATTATAGCCAAATCAGTGAGCTCCTCCTCTAATTTCTCCTTACTAGGTGATCTTAACATCCATTTTGACCTTGCATTTTCCCCTGACGCTGAGGCTGTAACTGACAATCTGGATGCATTATCCCTGAAGCAAAAAGTGTCCGGTTCTACTCACCAAAAAGGACACCTTCTTGACCCGCTCTTCTCTAATATTGATAGCCTCCCAGTGGAAAAACCCATTCCCCTACCTTGGTTAGACCATTATGTGGTTCCCTTTGTCTGGACCCCACAGGAGGGTGGACAGCCACGGGAAAGGGTAAAATCCTGGAACCGGAACTGGTCTAAACTCTCTATGGACGCCTGGGCGTCTACTCTTGATAATATGAGACCTGTGCTTGGTAACGACCCTGAATCTAACAACATTAAAGTTAAACAATGGCTCGAGATGTCATTAGATACTTTAATCCCTAAAAACTGGATCTCCAGCAAAAAGGTTGGGCACGGTGCAGCATGGTACTCTCCCAAACTTAGAGAGCTGAGACAGTTATGTAAGCGCCTTGAGAGAAGTTGGAGAAAGGATTTCTCCACCTCTGAGAAAATGAAATATAGAGACACCGTTAAGGCTTATAAGGCAGAACTCAGAACTGCACAATCTGGTTACTACGAAAAGAAAATTATCTTAGCCTCTAACTCCCCTCGTGACATTTTTAAAATAATAAAATCACTCTTGCAACCTCCTGAGCCCCCTTTGCCCCCAGAGGATTCCCTAGGACGGTGCAGTAATCTGGCCCACTTTTTCTATAAGAAAATTGAAGATATTTACTCTGCCTTTCCCCCCCTATCAGCCTCGGCAAGTTCCCCCTTGACTGAGGACCAACCCCAATTCCTAAACCCCTCTATTGAATCCATTCCATCTATGGATATGAAAGTTTTAAAAATGCACTTTGATTGTTTGAAATCTGGTTCCCCCTGTGACGCTGCCCCCCCTATTATTCTCAACCAGGTATTTGACTCTGTCGCCCCTGTTATTCTGGATCTGGTTAACAGCTCTTTCTCCTCTGGGATTGTCCCCTCCCCATGGAAACGGGCCATGGTCAGAGCCCTTTGAAGAAGCCTACCCTGGACCCCGAAGTCCTTGCTAATTATCGCCCGATTTCGCTCTTACCTGGGATTGCTAAAATAAGCGAAAAATATGTTAATTGCGTTCTCTCCGCCTTTTGGAGGAGAATGAACGCCTTCATCCCTCCCAAACGGGCTTTAGACCCCAGCAAGGCACTGAGACAGCCCTGCTAGCGGTGATTGAAGAATCGAGGAAAATTCTGGATGTCGGAGGGTCCGCGGCCATTATTTTACTCGATCTTAGCGCTGCCTTCGACATGGTCAATCACCAATTGCTGATAGCAAGACTTAGAGAGAATGGGGTGACTGGAACTTTACTCAAATGGCTTGAGTCTTTCCTAGCAGATCGGTTGTTTCAAATCTTTGAGGACAATGCTGCCTCTGAATGGATGCCGTTGCAGTGTGGGGTGCCGCAAGGCTCCTCTCTGAGCCCCACACTTTTTAATGTTTATATGCGCCCTTTGGCTGAGGTGGTTGAGCCTTTCGGGGTTAAGATCGTCACGTACGCTGATGACACTCAGCTTATTGTGTCCCTCAATCTTTTAGACAACAATAAGTCTATTCTGGCCAATTGTCTGGAAAAGGTCTCAGCGTGGATGGACTCTTCTTTCCTAAAGCTGAATGCTGCTAAAACCGAACTGATGTTTTTAGGCAAGACCACCAACTTGGAGAGCAGCGCACTCTGGCCCAAATGTCTCGGGCCATGCCACCCCCAAAGACCAAATAAAAAGTCTCGGAGTATGGTTGGACCATAACCTGAACTTTAAGGTACAGGCGGGTAGGGTGGCAGGTACCTGCTATGGCATCCTGAAAATGATTAGGAGGATTTTGCCCCTTCTGCCTTTTAACGCCAGGAAACTGCTGGTACAAGCCCTGATTCTTTCGAGGCTTGATTACGCCAATGTGCTCTATCTTGGCTCCCCCTGCTCGACCATAAAAAAACTTCAAACGGTTCAAAACTGTGCGGCACGACTCCTTATGCAGGCTCACAATAGGGAATCTGCCAAACCATATATTAACTCTTTGCACTGGTTGCCAGTAGCCAAAAGAATCCAATTTAAGGCCTTGTGTATCGCCCATAAATCAATGTCGGATATTGCTCCGCCAATTCTCCGATCCATTATCTCCCTGTATCTCCCTAAAAGATCCCTTCGCTCTGAGAAAAAACATCTTGCTACTGTTCCCAGAGTCAACCGAGCTCAGAGCGGTGGCAGTCTATTCTCTGTCATCGTGGCGAAATGCTGGAATCAGTTACCAGATCATATTCGGCTCGAGGCCAACCATCTCTTATTTCGCAAATGTTTGAAGACTCTGCTGTTCTCCTGATTTTCCCGACCTATGCGGTTTAGGCTCTGTCTTTAGCGCTGGGAAGCCTTTGGTAGCCATGCGCTCTACAAGTGTCCATTCATTCAGTCTGTCAGAGATGTGTTACATGTCAACAGATGAATGCTGGGAAAAAGACTGTGGTCACATTGAGTCACATTGGAAGGTCAGGAGGACCCTTCAATAGGATGCAGCTAGATTTCATTGAGATGCCCAAGTGCAACGGGTTGAGGTACATTTTGGTGGTGGTGTGTGTATTCTCACGGTGGGTGGAGTCTTACCCAACACGTAGGTGTGACACTCTCACAGTGGCTAAGTTATTGTTGAGGGTATTTATCCCAAGATTCGGCTTTCCAACCTCTTTGGAATCAGATAGGGGAACACACTTCCACAGTGAAATCATGAAGTTACTTTGTGCCGCATTGAATGTCGATCAGAGACTACATTGCAGTTATCGACCAGAGGCTTCTGGGATAGTGGAACAGTTTAATGGGACTTTGAAAGCCCGGATGGCAAAGGTGTGTTCATCAACGTCTCTGAAGTGGCCTGATGCCCTGCCGCTTGTGCTTATGAGTATTCGCAGTGTCCCAGACAGGAGAACCGGGTTATCCCCACATGAAATTCTGATGGGGAGGGCGATGCGATTGCCAACAGTACCAGCTACAGCTTTGATAAACAACACTGATGACTTGATTCTCGATTACTGCAAAGGACTAGCTGATGTGGTCCGTTCTGTATCCCAGCAGGTGCAAGCTGCAGCTGTTCCGGCCTCGAGTGATCTGTGCCACGACCTGTGTCCAGGAGACTGGGTGCTTGTTCGAAAGCACGTGAGGAAGAGCTGTCTCGATGTTCGGTGGCGAGGCCCGTACCAGGTAATATTGGTGACGAACACAGCAGTGAAGTGTGGAGGATTGCCGAACTGGGTGCATGCTTCCCATACCTGCAGAGTTTCAGCACCCTCAGAAGAAACAGCTCCTCTCGTGAATGAAAATCCAGCTG
This sequence comes from Calotriton arnoldi, assembly GCA_963921515.1. Lineage (NCBI taxonomy): Eukaryota > Metazoa > Chordata > Amphibia > Caudata > Salamandridae > Calotriton > Calotriton arnoldi. The sequence continues at coordinate 282,850 of CAWUFW010015829.1, read as the reverse complement.
ATGTGGCAGGGCCACATGAGAGGACAAGTCAAGCTGTGAGGGCCGCTGATGCAGCTGGTTGTGCACCGGAACAAGCAGAAGAGGGTTCCGACAACCAGAACCCTGACTATGACTCGGATGACGGAGGTGTTGCTGTGGGCGGAGTAGAGTCAAATTCAGCAAAAGAAGGAAGTGGTGCACAGGGTATAAAGGGAAGAAGTGGAAGAACAACCGGAGCAGAGGAAGCTTGGCCTGAGAGACAGAGGCGACTGAATCTGAGATTGGCACCCGAAAGAGATCTTGCTCCAGTGTCTGAGACGTCTGAATCGGAAGCAAGTGACGGAGAGCAGGCTCAAGAAGGTCGGAGAAGGTCGAAAAGAACGAGAGTACCTTGCCAAAGATACGCTACCCCGGAGTGGACTTACGCAATAGCGTAGTGAGTTCAGGGAGGCTGAGGTCCGTGCTGGTGGTCAGCAAGAGCCCGAACGTGGTGTTGGAGGTGGTGCTGTTAGTACCAGGGCTCGAAATCGAAGGAGTACTGACCCTCACGGTTCCGAATCCCCCACTTCTGAGTAAAGTTCGACAATTGGTTTTGCATCGACTTGAATTTCCGTCATTTGGGTTTGAGCCACCTTCACATTAAACTCTAATTCTTCGTCTTGAACTTTTGCAGCATGTTTTAGAAGCGCTTGGAGCTGATCTTAGTTTGGACTGAGTATAAGCTGTTGTAAATAAAAGTCTAAAGAAGAAGATAACCTAGGTCCGAGTGGAAGAAGAATAAACTTAGGGACTTCCCACCGAAGAGAATGAGGACTAAGGGAAGTCTTTTACTGGACTATGTAAATAAGGAACTGTAGCTGAAAGGGGGATTTCCAGCTGTTTCGGAGTGTTGTTCGAAATGGTTAAGCAAGTCACGCGTGAAGAAGACAGAGACTTTTTGAGTGTTCGTTGCTGAAACCAAGAACTTTTAGAGCTTTTCGAAATCATGGAGGCTGGAGATTCACACCGTAGATCCAAACTGCTAGTAGGCACATTGGTAGGGGGTGTGATAGTTTCCATAATCATAGTAGTTGTAGTTTCATATTTGGTTCCACACGAGCTAGAGGTGGGAGGGGTACAAGGGACTCCTATACCCACTACACCTAGCAAAAAGGAGGGAGGCATAGGAGACGAAAGAGCTTTGCTAATAGAAGAGAGTCGTAGGTTGCACGTAGATTTGTCTAGAGGTGATTTTAAGCTTAACGCATATGCTAAGCTGCTATATGAGTACGTGGATGCGATGGATGTGAAAGATTGTTATGTGTGTATGCAGTTGCCAGCTTCAGTGGATGAGGGTATTAGATACCACCATCTTCCACTGACTTATGGAATTTCGGGTAGCTTGTTACATAGTATGTTTTATGGGAGAGGTCACTATGAGTATTTTTTTTCCAACTATAATGCCGTGCTTTCAGAGGTTCCTGCCCATAAACATTTGAACAAGTACGATTATTACAAGGCGGAAGATAGACTTGGAAAGTACTTCATACCGACTTTGAACTTAGATACAGCCTATGCCCATAGACACAATTTAACATGTGCATTAACAGAAGTAGAGAAAAAGTTTGTAGACCAGGTAGAAGATAGATATAGAAAATTAACACAAACACGTCATACTGGAGACATTCCTGTAGATTGGACAGACGAGGAGAGATTACACCGAGCAAAGGGAAGTTATGGCCCTATAGCATTGGATATGGTGCACAGGGGGAAGTTGTGCGTGAGACATGTGCAGACCTATTATGATAAGGGCTCTGTGGGACAGAGTGAGTGTGATCATGTTTTCACTATGGAGGAATCAGCAAAGAATTTTCTGCAAGGTCCTGTACAAGTGATACCTACGGTGTATTATGTATGTGGAAGGAATGCTTATGTGAGATTGCCAGCGAACTGGTATGGTACGTGTCACTTGGGAATTATATTTCCAAAAATTTACCATGCAGAGGATTTGGAACTTTTGGAAGGTGGGAAGCATTCGAGAGTGAAAAGAGGTGCAAGTGCAGGAGCGGTAGTAGGAGATATCTTTGGAGCAATGATACCGAGTTTGGGAGTGATTCTGAATGATGTGAAGATCCGGAGATTGGCGACTGTGGTTGATGAATTGTCAATGAATACAGCAAAGTCGTTGATACTGGTAGATGGAGAGATGTTGTCGATAAGGACAATGGTTTTGCAGAACCGTCTTGCTTTAGATGTCCTATTGGCAAAAGAGGGCGAAGTCTGTAAAATGTTGAAGGTTCAAGAGTGCTGCACTTATATACCAGACAACAGCAAAGATCTGGAGAAATATATAAGTATCATCACTACGATCCATACTGAGATAGAGGATTTGACTGAAGAGGGAGTTTGGGAGAAAGTTGGCAAGGGATTTGGCCAAGTGGGAAGCTGGTTTGCGAACTTGGGAAAGGGTTTCCTTGGCTATGTTCTGAGACCCCTCATTATCGTTGTGGTTTGCTTGTGGGGTTTTATCAGAGCATACAAGTGGTATAAAGCAGGCAGAGTCGAGAGAGCTTTGAGAGAAAATGAGACGAGAATGGCTAGACTGCAGGACAGTCACTATCGGAATATTAAGAGTCTGGAGAGATTCCGACAGGGGAGAATGGCAACAAGTTCTGTTTAGATCGGTTCTTTCTCCAAGAAAGTTGTAAAAGTGTGATGACAGGAGTCATCAAAGGGGGGAACTGATAGAGCGCTATGTTCTCGAGAAATTTGTAGGGGTGCATCATAATCACCGTTAGTCCGCACCCGCATATACCCAGTTATTTATCAATGAATGGCTAGTAAAATGTAGTTCTAAACCGCATTTATTAGAGTGAATAGAAGAGTAATTGTGCTATTATAATCATGCAAATGTAATGCTTAACTGAAACATGTTCGAAATGATGCATAAATGAATTAGGCCATGTGTAATCGAGATGCAGTAGTTTAAACGTGTACCATATTAAGTTGCACGTGTAGTTCACTTTTTCGCATATGAAATGTAATGAACCAATGCTTATAGAAATGATTAGAATTGTATGTTTAAATTGTGTAAAGGCCTGACTGCATATACGACAAGGAAAGGCCTGTTCGTTCCTATGTTAGCTTATTTTGTAGGCCGAGAAGGTGTTCTCTTGGGAAGGCTCTCTGGGCACCGACGGTAGATTATTACAGTGGAAAGTTTCTGTTGAATGTATTTTCTGTTGCAGGTGCAAGGACACATGCCTCGTTAGTGAAAGACTGGCTCTTTGTTTTAGGAGTTAGGATGGTGGGAGACACTGAGATGGGAGTATACTGGAATGCAGGGATGATACTTTCAGCGGAGAAGGTGCCTGGGACCCAAGGTCACTGTAACCGTCCTAGATGAAGTAAGAGTTTCGATGGAAAAGTATGAGAAGGAAGACCTGGCCGAAGAGGCATGACAAGGGCGTGTTCTATTGTATGTGGATTTTGTATTAGGGATAGTGCCCCGAGGGAGGAGAGCAGTTTTGGAGGTAGAGGAGACCTGAAAGAAGGGCGAAGAAGAGAGAGATCTAGTTTGGAAGGAGCATCTTAGAACGAGCTCAAATGCTAAGTGAGTGCACTTCTTAGGAAGTCTTCACAGCTGACACCTTTACCTTTTTTTACTCTTGCCTGGGGAAACTTGTTAAGTAGGGATGTCACCTTAGTGGTAGAGTAGGGACAGATTTAACGCTTTCCTTTTGTTAGGTAAATGAAGAATAAAATAGAGATTGGAGCCGTAATTGCTAGTTTAATGCTTCTGGAACTAACAATTCTTCTTATTCTGAGTCGGATGAGACTCCTGCGTAGGATGATGTTTGTATTAGTGCCCATCTATGTCTTTAACCTCGTGTTGAGGTGCTTGTATGTGCAGTTATTCTTGGATTTGTAATAAACCCCTAAAATATGAATTCGGAGTCAGTGATCTTTGGAGAAAAAGTTGAATCCTAAATTGTTGTAATAGAAGAATTGAGCTTTCTTCCCTTCACACTATTCAGCAGGTAAAAAGGTTCAGTCGACCTGAGGATTCTTAGTGATGGTAAGATAAGATAAGAATCCCGCTTTATCAGTTGTGCAAACATATTTGCATAGAATCCAAATATGAGTTTGACAGAGAGCCACAGCAAATATTCATGAAGCGTTATCGAGCCATATTTTGTTCCATAGCTCAGCGGCGAGATCTAACCATAAATCCTCATTCCGTTTAGAAATATGATTTTAGTTTTCAGATCACTTTACGTAACAACAATGCAACATCAGTGCCGAGTGTGGCAGAAAAACCGAAGAGGTAACGGAATTTCAGGACTGCAGACTAAGCACATTGTAAGAGTGCTGGTACTCAGAAATGAGTGCGTGTGGTGCCCACCGGCACAAACTAAGCACTGACTTTGCTCTCTGTAGCAAGTGAGGGGTAGTTCTGCTGTCTGTGAGAGGCGAGAGACAGAAGTATGTCAGCTGAACAAAGGACAGCTCTGCTGTCTGTAAGAATCTGGGGAGAGCTCTGCTGTCTGTGGCAGGTGGTAGACATGTGACATGTGACATGTGGTACCTCCCTCTGGATGGTGGGCAGCCTCTTCCCTCTGCCAGGTCCAGGAGGACTGCAGGGACAGGCAGGTCTTCCTGCCCCCTCTCACTGAATGATATATTTATCTGTAGAGCCCAGAGTTGAAAGAATGGAGAGGTGGGAGTGAACCAGGCCTGTGGGGGGACAGTGGTACCAGGGTTGAGAGACAGGCCATCACCAGGTTGTTGAGAGACAGGTCTTGCACTTTCTGATCCCAGGGCTGCAGCACTTAGGCGGCCAGTGCTCTAGCCATGGACTTCCTGTTTGGCTGCTCCTGTAAGCCAGCTCTTGTCTAGGCTTTGCCAGGGTTGTGCGTACACTTGAATGTGTTGAAAGAGGCTGCACAGGGTGCTTAACTTTGCCTATTTCAGTTTATCTTGTGGGAATCCTGCATCTCATCTGCCCAAATAGTAAATCTAGCAAAATGAGAGCATCGTCCATTGGTATTGTCTGGAAGGCTGAGAGCATCATCCATTGGTATGGTCTGGAAGGCTGAGAGCATCTTCCATTGGTATGGTCTGGAGGGATGAGAGCATCATCCATTGGTATGGGCTGGATGGCTGAGAGCATCATCCGTTGGTATGGTCTGGAAGGCTGAGAGCATCTTCCATTGGTATGGTCTGGAAGGCTGAGAGCATCATCCGTTGGTATGGTCTGAAAGGTTGAGAGCATCATCCATTGGTATGGTCTGGAAGGCTGAGAGCATCATCCGTTGGTATGGTCTGGAAAGTTGAGCGCATGATCCATTGGTATGGTCTGGAAGGCTGAGAGCATCTTCCATTGGTATGGTCTGGAAGGCTAGGAGCATCATCCATTGGTATGGTCTGAAAGGCTGAGAGCATATTCCTTTGGTATGGTCTGGAAAGCTGAGAGCATTGGTATGGTCTGGAAGGCTGAGAGCTTCTTCCATTGGTATGGTCTGGAAGGCTGAGAGCATCATCCGTTGGTATGGTCTGGAAGGTTGAGAGCATCATCCATTGGTATGGGCTGGAAGGCTGAGAGAATCATCCATTAGTATGGTCTGGAGGGATGAGAGCATCATCCATTGGTATGGTCTGGAGGGATGAGAGCATCATCCATTGGTATGGTCTGGAGGGATGAGAGCATCATCCATTGGTATGGGCTGGATGGCTGAGAGCATCATCCATTGGTATGGTCTGGAGGGCTGAGAGCATCATCCATTGGTATGGTCTGGAGGGATGAGAGCATCATCCATTGGTATGGTCTGGAAGGCTGAGAGCATCATCCATTGGTATGGTCTGGAAGGCTGAGAGCATCATCCATTGGTATGGTCTGGAGGGCTGAGAGCATCATCCATTGGTATGGTCTGGACGGCCGAGAGCATCTTCCATTGGTATGGTCTGGAAGGCTGAGAGCATCATCCATTGGTATGGTCTGGAAGGCTGAGAGCATCATCCATTGGTATGGGCTGGAAGGCTGAGAGCATCATCCATTGGTATGGTCTGGAGGGCTGAGAGCATCATCCATTGGTATGGTCTGGACGGCCGAGAGCATCTTCCAATGGTATGGTCTGGAAGGCTGAGGGCATCATCCATTGGTATAGTCTGGAAGGCTGAGATCATCACCCATTGGTATGGTCTGGAAGGCTGGGAGCATCATCCATTGGTATGGTATGGTATGGTATGGTATGGTCTGGAGGGCTGAGAGCATCATCCATTGGTATGGTCTGGAAGGCTGAGAGCATCTTCCATTGGTATGGTCTGGAAGGCTGAGAGCATCATCCATTGGTATGGTCTGGAGGGATGAGAGCATCATCTATTGGTATGGTCTGGACGGCCGAGAGCATCTTCCATTGGTATGGTCTGGAAGGCTGAGAGCATCATCCATTGGTATGGTCTGGGAGGCTGAGAGCATCATCCATTGGTATGGTCTGGGAGGCTAGGAGACCTCTGCAGGCTCTTCAGAGAGGTGCCCGAGGCCCGCGATCACTGTTAGTGTCAATGTGCAAATCTGGGGTCTCTACTTTTTGTGCCAGCACTTTCAGAAAGCTATACATTCCGCTCCACTTTGGTTTTTGCCATTATTCCTTTTTCCTTTTCCTTTCTTCTCTTTCCACAACCCACAATGTACATAATCACTATTGTCAGCCTTGAGAAAGCCCCTGGCCTGCGCGCCACAAGGGATGAAACACCTGATGAACAATATTAAACAGAATCAAAAGCAGCAAACCTGTGATCCACTCGGATTTTTCTAACCCATTAGGGAATACTACTGAATTGGAAGATTTATTTTCAAGGTCTGTCCTTCATCCAAGCCAAACTCTCTACTCATGGTTAAATCTGAATTACCTTATTTTTCCTTGCTTACTTTGTATGTAAATAGGCCAAATGTGACAGGTGTATTTATCTGAAAACATCAAATGGTGAATCCCACACATTCTGCCTTTCCTCTTTAACCATCAGGATGGCAGCGTGTCATGGCTCCCCCAGAAGCTGCCTTAAGAGCTGAGCCTCAGAGCCTCTGCACCTCTGACAGCCAAGCTTGATTCCACCCCTGCACCCCTCTGCTTTGGCATATTAAACATCAGACTGGTAGATGAACTGAAGAAAGGGAAAGAAGAAGCCAAAAATATAACCCTTATATACTTATATATTATTTAAACAGAGTGGAAAATGTATTCCTTCTATGTCATGAAAATGCTTTATTCGCTATTCATCAAAATGCATGTTTACATCACAGACACTTCTTAAAGCTGCATTTATTCTAGAGGGCCCTCAGAGTTTGGAAGAACCTCAAACGAATGGGTATCTCTTTTAAAGGACCTATTTGTTGAATCCTACTGTGCATACGGCTGTAAATATACACAACCTGGCGTAGGATGTTTTTTAAAGGAAAAAGTGGCCGAAGAGGGGCTATAGTGTGAACACAGAGCAAGCCAGGAACTGAAGACAAGGTTAAAACATAACCCGGAAGTGTAGATTAAGAGAGGCACGTGCTTTACTGCAAGACATGTGTATATCCATGGTTGTTTTCGGTGGAATGTGAAATTGCATGTGTTATACACAATCTATTTTTCTGTGAGAGGTAAAAACAAATGTTACTTTTTAGGAAGTGGGCTCAAGCCAGCTTCACTCCCCACGTTTTTTTGGTTCTGGACCAGTGGTGTTTGAACCTCTGCTGTTAGTGAGACTAACAGAGACAGAATCACCCATTGTAAGCTTCTGGCACAGTAGACTTGAGTGAGAACCGTCCACCTTGTTATAGAAGGCCAGCTGCCGTGCAGGTTACATATGAACACACGAGCACAGATGTGTGCACATGTGTGCAGGCTGAGCGAGGCGGACTACGGGCTCACTCAGGCTGGTCTCTGCTCACAGGTAGCCTGCCACAGATGGGACCCAGAATACATTAGTTATGGCTCGTGCAAGCCCCATAACATGACTTGGCTTCCAAAAAACAAGTCCCCATTCCTTTTAACTAAAATAGGAAGGGGAGATTTACTAAGATTTTGCGCCGTGTTTGCATCACAAAAGTGATGCAAATCGGAGCAAAATATTTTTTCCCTATTTACTTTCCAGCGCTAAACTTGTTTAGCGCTGGAAATAACGGAAAAGTAATGCGAAGCAGCGCTATGCGCTGCTTTGCATTACTTTGCACCATGGGGGCGTACCAAGGGTGGAGCATGGGTGTTCCCATGCAACCACCCAAGGTTTCTCACCTGGAAGAGGAAGAGGTGTGGCGCAGGTGGAAGAGGTGTGGTGCAGCGGCCAGGGTGCCTGACTCCGGACCACGAGGCTAATGGTTCGATCCCCGGTGCCGGTGGCAGGTTAGCCCAGCACCATGTGACTCTGGGCAATAGCTCGCTTAGTCTTCCCGAGGGCCCCCAGCGCCGGGACACCTCTCCGGAGGTAGCTGTGCACTTTACAAATGCTGGTATTTCATTTCATTTCTCATGCTAAATCCAGTTTACTAAATAAAGTAGATTGGGTTTAGCGTGACAAAACTATGCCCTTTTCAGGTAGGCGCAAGGAAGGAGAAATGCTTTCATTTTCCTTCCTTTTCCGACTTTGCATCCACTGCCAGCGCTGCCCATCACACTATCAACACAACTACTAACCATCACAGTGCTACAAGTGTGACAATTCAGACTGTTCAAGGCCCCCTTCCGAGTCCTGCCCTTTTTTTAACCTGGGGTTTAGGTGCCGCTAGAGTAAACAATGCATGTCATGGTGGAGTGTATCTACATTGCAAAACTGTCTCACATCCCCATTAAATGTAGCTGTATGTGTGAAACGCACCTGTTTTCTCTGCTTTTGTGAACAAAGGATTGGAGTGGTGTTTGCCACAGATTTATTTAACTGAGCGCAGCACTCACGTGCATGATCAGTTCCATGGTGCACCTAGACTTGTCTGCAGTGCACAGAGATCTTACACTGCCGTGCACAGAGGAAAGAAATTAGAAGGAACATTGCTCCTGAAATATTTTCATTGCTGAGATTTACTATGGTAAAGGGCGTATGTTTGCATTTGGTTGTTATGGTGACACCCTGACAAAGCCAGTAGGCATGACTGTTTATTAATGCTCTCTTTGTGTGGTGTTTGGCGCATATAAGAGCTATCGTGTTATTAGGGGTAAGCTGCTGCGCAGACTTTTAAAGGTCTCTCACCATAGGGTATCCAGGGTACATTTATGGGGTTACTTGGCCAGAGTGACCTTTCCTTAATGTGTGTCCCGCTCTTAGGAGAGGCTTTTCTATGTGTCAGTAGTTATATATTTCTTAATTTGTGTGCAGTATGCAGTGCTGTGTGGAATGAAATACTTTTTGCATTTTGCAAGAAAAAAACGCTAATTGGACAGTGATTGATTAAGTGTCGCTTGTTGCATTGCTGAATTCTGAATCTTTAGCCCACAGCACCTACGCGGAGTAAGCCTTCGATTACTCTGTCTCACTACCCTGAGAATCAAGTGCACACAGCTCATCCTACACTCACATGGCCAGCGCCTTTTATCTCTGGTGTAGTAGGATTAGGAGCGAGAAATAATTAAAGACGCCTACATGCTCCGCCGCGATGCAACGCGGGTGCGACCAAGCGCGCTTGAGAAGAGGAACGAAGCATGCGGCAAAGCACGTAGGGCTGAAGCAGAGCGTTGATCTGCCCAGGACAAATGATAGCAAGTGCCTTCTGCCCTACCCAAAGTATCTTTAAAAAACTCTGTTTATTCACTAGTAACCTGTGAATGAAGTCCACGTAGGCTGAGGAAAATTAACTAACAAATGGCATTTTGCCCAATCTGAAGGTGGCAGATAAGATATTTAGGTAAGCCAAGTGCGAGTGACTACAAAACACACAATCAATTCCCAGTTTTATCTGCATTCAACTTCAAGCAGGTATTGCTCATTACATGTGTGACTGAAGCAAGACATTCCCAAAGTTTAGGGTGAAAGTCAGTATTACTACCACTTAGTTGTATCAGGAATTGAATATCAACAATGAAGTTAAAATAGTAAAAGTCAAAAGAACAAATTAAAGCAACAAAAGGAGTTAAATAAATGTTAAAGATCTCCATTAAGTACTCAATATTTTTGATGAATCAATCTCCATTGTTTTTAGGTCTCGCGCCTGCGTTGCAGTGCGCAGCACTGCTCGCGCAGCGCGAGACCTCTAGAAAGGGCTTCTGAAAACGACCCACACGCTCGTGCATGTGGTTTTGTTTTCAGAAGCCCTCATTGGCTGTAGCGTGCGTTTTTTTAGAAAAACGGCACGCGATTGGGCAAAGGCGGGCGCATGTCCCGCCTTCGCTCCTCCCATTCCCGACGGTGGCCAGAACGCGCAGCAGCGCGCGTTCGCCTCGCTGCCGCTGCCGCGCTCCCTGGCCCCCGCTCCTCTGTGGTGCGCGCGCACCACTGTTTACTACATTTATTTTTATTTTATAAAGAAGAGGTTTCTTTAGGTGCTCGCTATCTTGAGAGGAATGGGCAAGGAGGCCACCCCGCCGCTGTTACAACGCTTCTTAGACCCGGCTCCCCGGAGAATCCTACTCTCACCTTCATACACGATGAGGATGTGCAGGGTCCAGGGCTGGGCCGGACATGCGAGCGCCTGGCAGGGCAGCCACGGCATCCTCAGCGCGCCCCGGAGCCCGCGACCACAGCCATCTCGAGCTGGCAGGGGAAGCGGCGGCTCTTGCCGGGCTCCCAGGGGTTCATCTTCTCCCGACGGGCTCTCTAACGGCTTATCGTGTGGCGGGACCGGTCACCCATGGCTCGTGCGCGAGATTGGGCATTTACAGCCCCACCACCTCCTCCAGCCTCTGCCGTTGGGATTGTAATATGTCGCTCGCTCTCAGGCCAGGCTTCGCTAAACGATCCCAGAGCCAACCCAATCACAAGGAGGGGTGTTCTCAGTCTCTGGGATAGGAAAACAAGAAGCCAGGCAGAAGAAGTTCAATCCCCAATGTAATTCAACCAGAGATGCCATCCTGAAACTAGTTGTATCTGGTTTGTGGTCGCATTTTCTGCCTGTGCAGAGATGTTCCCACGGAGGTCCCTTCCTCAATGAGCATGTATAGCGCATGGATGGAATAATCTTTCCAATGCAGCGCTGTCATGACCTGGGTCACTGTTCCAGCACCCAGCATGACCTCGCGGGTGACTGACTCCTCTTGCTGTCAGTGCTGGAGTGAGTTTTTCCCTTCCCGGCTTGTCAGTCCGTTAGCCAGTGCACTGACTCGGCAGATGGCTGCAGATCTTGTGGTGTCTCAGGCAAGGGTGAACTTGTAACCTTGCGTGAAACAAATGATGCTCCCCCGCCACGACTGTCATCCGCAAAGTGCAGGAGGTTCGACAGGTCTGCTATATTTTCTGATTATTCTAGCTCTCCGCTGGATTGTATGAGTTAATTAAATATAAATAAGTGTAGGTTACGTGTAGAATAAAACTGAACAAGCATGTAAGGCTTTTGAGCCCTTTGGTTGATGCATTTCTGTTTCGTTTAAATTTGAGTTAATACTTATGCATTATGTTTGTGTGCTTCAAGTTCTTGTGTGAACTTGGAAGGGTATAGAATAATGACACCTCTTTGTTCTTTAAATAATTAATATGTTATGTGTTGTTTCTGAAAGACGTCTATTTTGTGATCGCAAAGGAATCTAACCAGTTGGTTCTCTATGTAGATATTTCAGAATAGAAAATATGTAATTTATTTAGCTTCCTTCAACCTGACTCAGAACTGTTGCATTTTTTTCACGTTTGTTAAACTGCAATAATCTTGTTTCCTTGAACATTTTATAGATTAATACACTTTTTCCGAAGGTATTTTTTATTGAATGCGTTTCACGTTTGCAATATGGTTCAGATTTCAATAATTTTGTGTAAATATTTGCTACAATGCCGATCTGTGATTCTGGTTCTGTAAAGGGCAGGTGATCCAAAGAAAATAATTTCTAGGGTACGATTTTTCATTGGCCTAAATAAAGTCACTTCAGCTGTCTGCCTTACATTCTCTTCTCTGTGGCGCTATTAGCAATACATTCCACCGTAGTGGCATTTAAGCAGCAACTACCTATTGACAGTGGGATAAAATGTAAACCATTTTCACAGCCAAAGAGGGGTTGAACAAGCATTTACAATGCAATAGGTCTTACATTTGCAAGAGTTTGAGCTATTGGCATTGTACATGACAATGCCTTTTATTTATATGTTCTGAAAACCTGCAAGCGGTGCGTAAACACGCACTTTGTACTTATAGTCCTTGCTTAGGAGAAGCAAGGCTGGCAGTAAAAGAGGCGCAGTTACTGCCAGCCTTGCTTCTCGTAAGCAACGACTAATAGTACAAAGTGCATGTTTACGCATCGCTTGTTTTAAAAGTCGCTGCTTGTTTGTTGTTGTGATTTACGACTTCAGGCCCCAAGGCGAACCGTCCTCTCAGACCGATTTAAAAATTCCCAGACTTGTGTTGCAAGGGGCGGGGGAGGGGCATTTTCTCGTTTCTACTCCTTTTCACGAATCCCCCAGTTTTGCTAGCTGCAAAAGAGACTAGAAATATTTCACTCCCATGAGTGATGCTGCAGGTCCCTAACTCCTTATGTTAGACATTCCTATTCATTTATTTTTCATTGAAGAGAAGCTTATTGCAGTCCCAGAGAGAGAGCTATGTCTTTTAACTTTTACTATAAACAGTCTCTGTGCTGCACTTCTCCTGTGTTCACAAAGGTGCTGTGTCTTGTTTGACTCCTATGTTCTTTTTGGTTCATTGTGACTTAGAGTGATGGCTTCCTGCACCCATCTGGGTGTCTGTGTCCAGGTGACTCCCTTTCCCTGTGAATTCAATGGTACCTCTTGGTTCCCTCCAGGTCTCTTCTGCCAGTTCTCCTAGTTGCACGAGTTTGTGCTGCAGAAGTTATATAGCTGCATGTCGTCTGCTGCCAGTTTACAGGTCTGTACTTAACATTCTTAGTCCTCGAAGCAGTGCTGCTAGCTGCTTCTCTGATCCGAGTGGTAATTCCTCATTCTAAGTCCTCGAAGCAGTGCTGCTAGCTGCTTCTCTGGTCCGAGTGGTAATTACTCATTCTGAGTCCTCTTTACAGTGCTGCTAGCTGCTTCTCTGGTCCGAGTGGTAATTACTCATTCTGAGTCCTCTTTACAGTGCTGCTAGCTGCTTCTCTGTTTCCAGTGGTAATTCCTCATTCTAAGTCCTCTAACCAGTGCTGCAGCGGTGTCTCTGTTCATACTTCCACTGCACTCCAAACCAAAACACATAGGTAAAAGAGATTATCATTTAGAACACCAATAGCTCTAACTCTAAAAAATGCGAGACCTATTGCATTGCAAATGCTTGTTACTTTTACAAAGAAAAAGCACTTTATCCACACACTAAATGCAAAACATACAATTACCAGTGTACACAATGAATTTTAGACATCTCTAGCACTACCTGAGCAAGAGATCTGAATCAGAAGTTCTCCTGGTGTTAAAGAATGTGTAACCCTGCCTGGTGTTTGTCAAGGAGATCTTCCTTTTGTAGTTGTCACAGAGTTCCCACTGTAAAACCCTTTGTTCTTATATTTGTCCACGAGTTTGCAATCTAAACCCCCTTGATAGTGTATTTGTCAGAGTTCAAAATGTAGAACCTGACTCTCAGGATATTATGGCAGAGCAGGACAAGGTTGACTCAGAAAAATGAAGTCGGCTAGAAACTCAGCAATGAGCAACACGCAAAAATAACGCACAATAAATCAATGTCTGCCCTATATTTTTTTTACTAAAAAGGAAAAGTACTTTAATACACACACAACTAAAATGTTAACTCAAAATGACACACATTTATAAGATGTCAGCCGGAAGTACAATTGGAACCTCTCTTTAGGGGTCTCACAGACAGAGGGTGCAAATCAAGAAATATCACAGGGGGCAACTAATCCTGCAAGTGTAATCTGCTTCCATTTTTTGTGGGGTGTCATGTGACAATTTGCTCACCAGCGTGCTTTACTCCTGAAAAACAGCAATGCACCTACATGGGACAATTAGAAAACATCCGACTTTTCACAATCAACAAGGTTAAGTTTACAGGCCTTGTCAAGTCGTTCACAGTGTAAAACGAGAGGTAGACTGCCTTTGTCACAACATTTGGAAATCGATAATTTAAGCATATTCACTTTAACAAGAACATAAGCATGACTCAGAGGAGTAATGGGGCTAGAAAATCATAATTCAGCAATGCACAAAAATAACAAGAATTAAATGTCCAGATAATGCGTCTCTAAAAATGAAAAATACTGTAACGAAAACACAACTAAATAATACCTACAAAATCACAAATATTTGCAAGATTTCAAGTACAGTTGCAAATTAGAACCTCACCTTAAGGGGCCTTGCAGAATTGCAGGATGAAAAATACATACCCCAAAGAAATATTACATGGGGCAACTAACCCAGTACATCTAGTCGTTTCTTTGATCTGAGTGGTACCAGGTGTCAATCTGCCACCAACAGGCCCTTACCCTGAAAACCAGCCAATGCCCCTGTTTGGGCCTAATTCAAAATATGAAGCTTTTCACAATCAGCAAGTTTAGGCCTACGAGCTTTATCGTGTCATTCATGCTGTAAAATGAGAGGCAGACTCGCTTTGTCGCCACATTTAAAAATACATAAAGTAAGGCTAGTGGGGTTTCTAAATGGCCCTGTGGTCTAAGCCTGGAAAGACCCCTCAAACATTTTAGGCACCCCGAACGTATACATTGACGTGAACATAAAGTCTTTCTCTGTAAACACCAGGGCTTTAAGTGGGGAAAAAAAAACTGGGGGTGCTCTAAAAGGGGCGTGGCAAATTTCTTAAAGGGGTGTGGCCTATCCGAGTAGGGGCGTGGTCTAAATCAAGATAACTAGCATTGTGTGCTTAAGAAAATCATGAAGTCGCATCCAGCAAAGGATAATAAAATAGGCAAAAAGGTATATTTATTAAGTATAAGCCATAAAATACCAAACACTTTAAAAAACATGTAAAAATTATTTACATTACTTAGAAATCTATTGCAGGATTTCCCAAAACCCTTGAAGATATTCACTGTGTCTATTTTGCTGGGGTTTCTCACAACAATTTTCTTCAGCAGACCTACCTTTTGCCAGCCAACTCTTTACATACAGCTTTGCGTCAAATGTTTCAAATGGAGGACCATTGAGTTTTACCCATAAGCATGAAGAAATGGTCTCTACAAGAAGAGAGGCCCTTGTTGGACTAGCAATTAAGTTCATTGCGCTGAAACCTCTCTCGCAATCCGCATTACTTGCTGGCAGGGTTTCCATGCAAACTACTAACTTTTTTAATGCTTCAGGGGTTTTCTTTCCTCCAAAATCTTTGAAAAGTCTAAAAGCTTGGATAGTATCTCTTGCTGGCAGCTGAAACTCTGAACACAGTTTCTGGATATCTGTTTCACCATAAAGAATGCATTCATCACCAGAAGGAAAGTTGCCTGGATCTAGCACACTGAAGCTGGCTATAAGTTCTTTCTCAGAATCCGGGGCACATCGTTTATTGATATTTACAGACAGACTTTGGTAAAACTGATTTTGATTAAGGGCAACAGAGTTACTTCTACCATGGAAAAGAGGAACATTCTTGAATTTGCCCTCGTCAACTGCTCTCTGAGCCGCAGAAGCAAACTCCCCTGGTGAGTCCTTCTTTGCTCTAAATATACGTACTTGACTAACCAAAAGTCTGTGGGCATTAACAATTGTAATGTCCCTCCTCTGTAAGGAGAGTGATAAGTCTTTGAGCTCTTGAAGTGCATCACACAATACCCCCAAATCTCTGATAAAAGAATAGGATGTAAGCTTCTTCAAGAGACCTTCATACTTACTCCGGTCTCTTATGGGTCTGGATGGGTCTTTAGAAGCATTCTCAAAATGTTTGCACAAGGCAGGGAAGCAGTTCCAAACAGCTTTCACAGATCTGTAACTGGATGCTACCCATCTAGTATCAAGCATTTTCCCTATCTTCTGAAGCTGTACACATAGCTCGCTGGCGGCCAGATTTATCTCTCTCTGCATATGATCTTGTGTAATGTAACTAGTGCTCATGTAGCTCACGTAAAGCGCTCCAATACGTTTGGGTCGAGACAGAGCTATATTAAACTGTAATATATATATATATATATATATATATATATATATATATATTCACTGAAAAAACCATAGGTTTTAGGGACAGTTATAGTTAGTTGGACATTTCACTCGTACAAAACCATAGAAATTCCCCCGTTATAGTTAGTTCAGCTAACTATAACTCGCGCCCGCAATGCACTGCTGATGACGTCACATATTACATCACTCATGACATGGTCAGTGACATCACTGATGACATCATCCAGTGACTGTGTGTTTCTGTAAAGTTTAAATATGTTTAATATATATAGGGAAAGGCGTATTGAAGAATGAGTGGGTGTATAAGTGTCTGAATGGATGATTTAGTACGTGAGTGACTGACTCTACAAGTGAGTGATTAAATGTATCTTACTGAATGCATGGGTTAGTGACTAAACTGTGTGAATGTCTGTATCCGTCTGTCTGTTGGTTTGTAAGCGGCTGCATGGCTTTCTGAATAGCTACATGAGTGTCTACATGGGTTATTGATTGATTGTCTGAGTATCTGTATGGGTGCCTGAGTGTTTGTGTGGGTGGGGTGTGTGTGACTCTGTGCATAGATGTGTGAGATGGTGATTCACTGGGTGCATGGTTTCAAGAGTGCATCTGTGATGGACTGTATGGGTGGGTGAGTGTGTGTATGGGTGTGTTAGTGATTGAATATATATCTCAGTGGTACATGTGTGAGTAACTACATATGTGAAAGGCAGTATATATGTGTGTTGGAGTATATAAATGGCTATAAGTGAGTGTGTGATTGTGAGAGTGGCTGTATGGATGAGTGTGTACTTGTATCAGTGATTGTATAAGAGCGTAAGAATGTGCTAGTATTTGTATGAGTAAGTGAGCTGGTGTGTGTATAACTGTATAGGTGAGTAAATGGGTGTGTGATTAAGTTTTTTGCATGACTGACTAGGTGTGTGAGTACCTCTATGGATGAGTGGCGGTGTGTAAGTGTTTATGTAGGTGTATGAGTGCATATGATAGTCCTGTACTGAGTGACTAAGTATGAGTGACTGTACGGGTGAGTGAGTGGATGTGTGTGTAGACCTAAGAATCAGTGAGCGGGTATGTAGTTTTTGGTGTTGGAGTGTCTATGGTTTTGAGAATGGCAGTCTGTAATTTAGAGTGGGTGTATCAAAAGTTATATTAGGGTGTGAGAAGATGCATGAAATTATCACATGGATGATGTCATCAGTGATGTCATTTGAGATGTCATCAGTGATGTCATCAGTGATGTCACTGACCATGTCATGAGTGATGTAATATGTGACGTCATCAGCAGTGCATTGCGGGGCGCGAGTTATAGTTAGCTGAACTAACTATAACGGGGGAATTTCTATGGTTTTGTACGAGTGAAATGTCCAACTAACTATAACTGTCCCTAAAACCTATGGTTTTTTCAGTGAATTTCAAAGGTTTTTTAAATGCTAATTTCTAACTATAACGTGTCTGAAACCTATGGTTTTTTCAGTGAATTTCAAAGGTTTTTAAATGCTAATTTCTAACTATAACGTGCCTGAAACCTATGATTTTTTAAGTGAATTTCAAAGGTTTTTTAAATGCTAGTTTCTAACTATGCCTACAGAGGTAGGACATGTGAAGAAAGAAGAAAAAACGCACAGAAAGAAGCAAAAGATGTGCAGAAAGAACCAACAGAGGAGCAGAAAGAGGCCTTGTTGCAAAATCATCCTGTGCCCACAACTTTTTCAGACGGGTACTGGTGGTAACTGACTCGGACTAACCAGAGCCAGTGCTATGCTAAAAGACACTTAGAATACAGTGAAAACACCTACATACACTAGGGAACACTATGCGTTGGGGTACCCCTGTGATTAGCATGACCTCCTCTGCAAGTCCCTAGTACATAATAGGGCAGGGGATTAAAACTACCTCTTAAAACGCGCTACAGGGCGTGTTTGCACAGTGGTGAAGGGAGGGTGGGCCTGAGGTGACGTGTGCAAACGCACCCCGTGGCGCGTTTTAAGTTGCAGGATTAAGTCCCCTTGAATTCTGAGGGTCCCTGGGGCCCAACTAGCCCCCAGGTACCTACAGTTAGGACCACAGAGCTGAGTTGCAGAGAGGCGTTCCGAGGCCACGCACCTTTTTCACCTCTCTGCAACGCAACTCTGTTGTGCTTACTGAAGGTACCTGGTGGGCTAGTTGGCCCCCAGGGTCCCTCAGGATTCAAAGGGAATTAATTCCCCAACTTAAAACGCACCACAGGGCGTGTTTGCGCACATGTCACCTGAGGCCCCGCCCCCTCCCTTCACCATTGTGCAAACGCGCCCCGTGGTGCGTTTTAAGTTGGGGGATTAGGTCACCTTGAATCCTGAGGGTCCCTGGGGCCCAACTAGCCCACTAGGTACTTCCAGTAAGCACCACAGGCCTGCGTTGCAACGCCTGTAACAAATTGTGCAGTTGTGTTTAGGTAGTGAAGAGGGTCGTGCTGGGGGTAGTGTTATAGGGTTTAGGGTAGTCCAGTGGTGTTTGTGTAGTGTAGGGGGTCATGCTGGGGGTAGATTTAGGGTTTAGGGTAGTGCAGTGGTGTTTGGGTAGTGTAGGGAGTCGTGCTGGGGGAGTGTTTTAAGGTTTAGGGTAGTGCAGTGGTGTTTGGGTAGTGTAGGGGTCGTGCTGGGGGTAGTGTTTTAGGGTTTAGGGTAGTGCAGTGGTGTTTGGGTAGTGTAGGGGGTCGTGCTGGGGGTAGTGATTTAGGGTAGTGCAGTGGTGTTTGGGTAGTGTAGGGGGTACTGCTGGGGGTAGTGTTTTAGGGTTTAGGGTAGTGCAGTGGTGTTTGGGTAGTGTAGTGGTTCGTGCTGGGGGTAGTTTTTTAGGGTTTAGGGTAGTGCAGTGGTGTTTGTGTAGTGTAGGGGTAGTGTTTTAGGGTTTAGGGTAGTGCAGTGGTGTTTGTGTAGTGTAGGAGGTCGTGTTTTAGGGTTTAGGGTAGTGCAGTGGTCTTTGGGTAGTGTAGGGAGTCGTGCGGGGGTAGTGTTTTAGGGTTTAGGGTAGTGTAGGGGGTCATGCGGGGGGTAGTGTTTTAGGGTTTAGGGCAGTGCAGTGGTGTTTGGGTAGTGTAGGGGGTCGTGCTGGGGGGAGTGTTTTAGGGTTTAGGGCAGTGCAGTGGTGTTCGGGTAGTGTAGGGGGTCGTGCTGGGGGAGTGTTTGAGGGTTTAGGGCAGTCCAGTCGTGTTCGGGTAGTGTAGGGGATTGTGCTGGGGGTAGTATTTTAGGGTTTAGGGTAGTGCAGTGGTGTTCGGGTAGTGTTGGGGGTTGTGCTGGGGGTAGTGTTCTAGGGTTTAGGGCAGTGCAGTGGTGTTTGGGCAGTGTAGGGGGTAATGCTGGGGGTGGTGTTTTAGGGTTTAGGGCAGTGCAGTGGTGTTCGGGCAGTGTAGGGGGTCATGCTGGGGGTGGTGTTTCAGGGTTTGGGGCAGTGCAGTGGTGTTCGAGCAGTAAAGGGGGTCGTGCTGGGGGTGGTGTTTCAGGGTTTAGGGCAGTGCAGTGGTGTTCGGGCAGTGTAGGGGCGGTGCAGGGGGTGGTGTTTCAGGGTTTAGGGCAGTGCAGTGGTGTTCGGGCAGTGTAGGGGGTGGTGCAGGGGGTGGTGTTTCAGGGTTTAGGGCAGTGCAGTGGTGTTCGGGCAGTGTAGGGGGTCGTGCAGGGGGTGGTGTTTCAGGGTTTAGGGCAGTGCAGTGGTGTTCGGGCAGTGTAGGGGGTCGTGCTGGGGCTGGTGTTTCAGGGTTTAGGGCAGTGCAGTGGTGTTCGGGCAGTGTAGGTGGTCGTGCTGGGGCTGGTGTTTCAGGGTTTAGGGCAGTGCAGTGGTGTTCGGGCGGTGTAGGGGGTCATGCTGGGGCTGGTGTTTCAGGGTTTAGGGCAGTGCAGTGGTGTTTGGGCAGTGTAGGGGGTCTTGCTGGGGCTGGTGTTTCAGAGTCTAGGGCAGTGCAGTGGTGTTCGGGCAGTGTAGGGGGTCTTGCTGGGGCTGGTGTTTCAGGGTTTAGGGCAGTGCAGTGGGGTTCGGGCAGGGTAGGGGGTCTTGCTGGGGCTGGTGTTTCAGGGTTTAGGGCAGTGCAGTGGTGTTCGGGCAGTGTAGGGTGTCGTGCTGGGGGTGGTGTTTCAGGGCTTAGGGCAGTGCAGTAGTGTTCGGGCAGTGTAGGGGGTCGTGCAGGGGGTGGTGTTTCAGGGTTTAGGTCAGTGCAGTCGTGTTCGGGCAGTGTAGGGGGTCATGCAGGGGGTGGTGTTTCAGGGTTTAGGGCAGTGCAGTGGTGTTCAGGCAGTGTAGGGGTCGTGCTGGGGCTGGTGTTTCAGGGTTTAGGGCAGTGCAGTGGTGTTCGGGCAGTGTAGGGGGTCTTGTTGGGGGTGGTGTTTCAGGGTTTAGGGCAGTGGTGTTCGGGCAGTGTAGGGGGTCTTGCGGGGGTGATGTTTCAGGGTTTAGGGCAGTGCAGTGGTGTTCGGGCAGTGTAGGGGGTCTTGCTGGGGGTAGTGTTTCAGGGTTTAGGGCAGTGCAGTGGTGTTCGTGCAGTGTAGGGGGTCGTGCTGGGGATGGTGTTTCAGGGTTTAGGGCAGTGCAGTAGTGTACGGGCAGTGTAGGGGGTCGTGCAGGGGGTGGTGTTTCAGGGTTTAGGGCAGTGCAGTGGTGTTCGGGCAGTGTAGGGGTCGTGCTGGGGGTGGTGTTTCAGGGTTTAGGGCAGGGCAGTGGTGCTTGTGTAGTGTAGGGGGTCGTGCTGGGGGTAGTGTTTTAGGGTTTAGGGTAGTGCAGTGGTGTTTTTGTAGTGTAGGGGGTCATGTTTTAAGATGCAACGCTCCAATACCTGACCAGTCTGCACTACATAAAACTGAAAAAAAACTAAAAATAAAAAGTGTTTTGCACACTTTTCTCATTGGGCTATATGTGGGCTACATCTGGGTAATATTTGTGCTACATTTGGGCTCTTTTTTCACTGGTGGCCATCTTGGAAGACTTCTTTGTTATGAAGTTTCCCAATTTCCTCATTTACTGCAGTCTCCTCAGTAGGAAATGCTTTCAGTTTTTTACTTTGATTCCATCAAGAAGGCATTCAGATGTGTCACACATTTGCCATAAATTCAGAATGTTAGCACTCTAGTTGTTCATTAGATCACTGTAGTAAAGCTACTGCTCACCAAGGAGTTAACTGGAAGTCTACTGCTGGTATTGAAAGTGATTATTTCAGTCTGCATGTCAGAATTTTCTAATGAAATAGAAGAGGATTTGAGATCTCACTTAAAACATGCACTAAATTTTCTTTTTGCAGCACTAACCATAATTTCTATGGCAAAATGAACCCCCTCATTTTGTTCCTTTTAAATTAAATGTTTTAAGTGTTACCAGTTTATTCCAATCAAGATGGCTTCAGGTGTGCCATACTTTTGTCATAAGTAAGGCTGTTAGCACTCTAGTTGTTCTTTAGAACACTCTGGGAAGCTGCAGTAGAACACAAAGGCATCAACTGACAGGCTGCTCCTGTTGAAATATAACAGGAAGATATTTGAGATCTCACTTAAAACGTCCTAATTTTTCTTTCTACAGCACTAACCATAATTTCTATGGCAAAATGAACCCCCTCATTTTGTTCCTTTTTAAATTAAATGTTTTAAGTGTTACCAGTTTATTCCAATCAAGATGGCTTCAGGTGTGCCATACTTTTGTCATAAGTAAGGCTGTTAGCACTCTAGTTGTTCTTTAGAACACTCTGGGAAGCTGCAGTAGAACACAAAGGCATCAACTGACAGGCTGCTCCTATTGAAATATAACAGGAAGATATTTGAGATCACACTTGAAACATGTCCTAATTTTTCTTTCTACAGCACTATCCATAATTTCTATGACAAAATGAACCCCATCATTTTGTTCCTTTTTAAATTAAATGTTTTAAGTGTTACCAGTTTATTCCAATCAAGATGGCTTCAGGTGTGCCATACTTTTGTCATAAGTAAGACTGTTAGCGCTCTAGTTGTTCTTTAGAACACTCTGGGAAGCTGCAGTAGAACACAAAGGCATCAACTGACAGGCTGCTCCTGTTGAAATATAACAGGAAGATATTTGAGATCACACTTGAAACATGTCCTAATTTTTCTTTCTACAGCACTATCCATAATTTCTATGACAAAATGAACCCCATCATTTTGTTCCTTTTTAAATTAAATGTTTTAAGTGTTACCAGTTTATTCCAATCAAGATGGCTTCAGGTGTGCCATACTTTTGTCATAAGTAAGACTGTTAGCGCTCTAGTTGTTCTTTAGAACACTCTGGGAAGCTGCAGTAGAACACAAAGGAATCAACTGACAGTCTCTGCCCTTGTTGGATGTACATGTTTTACTGAGAATGTCAGACTTCATTCTCACATGACTGAGAAAGATAATGTGAATTTACAGAAAATATGCTCTCATTTTAGCTTCTGGAGCACCTTCCAAAACTGTATGGGACAAGCATGTGAAAATAGTTTTTTCTCAAACATGATTCATGATATCCCAGCAGAAGGTTTTTCACAGGGTAAAATCACCTTAGAACACACCACAATTCCTGAAATTAGTATGGTACCATCAACAAATGAATTCTAATGTAACTAAAGTCTGTTATCACCCTTTATAGTTCTCCTTTTGGTAACCCTCAAAATCTTCGATTCACTACAATGCATTTCAATGGGGTACTATCATTTATATTGGTCCCAAGATGGCTGCCAGCAATTCCAGGATGAAGTGCTGACAGCCAATCAGATCTCACGATGACATGTGTGGTTAGGCTCCGCCCAGATATATATGTGTTTTTACTTTTGATTTTCTCAGCAACTACTGAACGGATTTACACCATTTAACAAAAAGGGTTCTTTCTGAACCAAGAACTAGCTCTTTGCCAAATTTGGTGTAATTCCGTTCAGCAGTTCGGGCTGTAGCCTTGCATAATGTTTCCTATGGGAAATTGATTTTTTGACCCTTATTTTTTAATTTCTCCGCAACTACTGAACGGATTTACACCATTTAACAAAAAGGGTTCTTTCTGAACCAAGAACTACCTCTTTGCCAAATTTGGTGTAATTCCGTTCAGCAGTTCGGGCTGTAGCCTTGCATAATGTTTCCTATGGGAAATTGATTTTTTGACTCTTATTTTTTTAATTTCTCCGCAACTACTGAACGGATTTACACCATTTAACAAAAAGGGTTCTTTCTGAACCAAGAACTACCTCTTTGCCAAATTTTGTGTAATTCCGTTCAGCAGTTCGGGCTGTAGCCGTGGCTAAAGTTTCCTATGGGAAAATGAATGGGGAAAACATGTTTTGGGACCCCCTTTTTCTCGGCCCCCGCTTGACGAATCACCCCGAAACTTTCAGGGTAGGAGCGGACCGGAGCGGGCCATAAAGTTTGAAAATTTTGCGAAGATTCGTCAACCGACGCAAGAGTTATTTCAAATAGAATGTTGCGGATTTCCTATGGAAAATAGGTCCTAACTATAACTATCTACTGGCGACCGCCAGTAGATATATATATATATATATATATATATATATATATATATATATATATATATATATATATATATATATATATATATATATATATATATATATATCAACTCCCTTCCTAATGCATCTAGAGTTATTATATTCAGTGGCTGGGTGGTTTATTGGTATTTTCCGGCGCTGGCACAAGTCCTTCTGAAGGCTCACAGGCTCACAGGTTGTGTGTGCAAGCACCGGCGCTAGAGTGTATGCCAACGTCGGTATGTATTTCATGTGTTATTGTTCATCCTATGTGTGATTTGACATGTGTGGTTCCACGTTATCACATATGTGTTACTGTAAACGTTATTTATTAGGCGATCAGTGAACAGAAGCAGACACCTGGACGGACTAACACACAGAAGGGAATATAATGTAAATGAAACGACCCATGGATGGATAAACTGACTGATGGGTGGACGGTCGGTTGGTTAGAAATAGACATATGATTGAGAAAAAAGACGGGCAGGTATGTATCTAGAGAAATCAGACAGGTTTTTGAGGCATAGAGATGACGGGCCGACAGGGGCAGGGCTGCACTGGTAGTGGTAGTGACACTGCTGCTGGATTATGTTGTAGACCCTCGTCCCTCGCTTGCTTTAAGGCAGAGCAGGGTCACATTGGTTGCTGGAGAAATCTTGCTGCAGGCCGTAAAAGCAGGGTCGTGCCGGTTCTAACCAGCTGTTGTTGTGCCGATGGCTGGCACGATGACGTAGGTGGCGCTGCGTGTTCAAAGAGAAGGGAAATCCCGAGAGAAAGTATCTCTCTTCAAAGGATTTCCCTTCCCTTCCTGCTACAATGATGTCACGCCTTAAGCAGTGCGTGCGCATGCTCACCCGAAACACCAAACAAAAACCGGGACGTCTGGTCACCCTACCTTTGACCTTTGAGGCCCGAAAATAGAGCCCCCTAGAGACCCCTTTCGAGGCCCCCAAAAAAAAACTGGGGGTGCTCAGACCCCCCCACTTAAAGCCCTGGTAAACACCAAGGGGCTTATTTACAAGCCCCTTGTGCCGCCGGTGCGCCACTTTTTCCCATGTTAAAAGTGGTGCACCGGCGGCGCCAGGGGCTTGTAAATAAGCCCCCAAACATTTACTGTGGCCAGACCTAAAAAGGGAAATCTATATTAAAACCCTTCCTATTGTATTTGTCACATAGTTCAAAATGTAAAGCCCCTTCCTATGGTGTTTTTAATGATGTTCATAAAGCAAAACCCCTTCCTATTGTGTTTGACAAAATATTTACTGTTTAGAACCCCTTTCTAGTGCTTTTCTGAGCTTTAAATGTAAGCCCCTTCCTACTGCATGCGTCAAAGAGTTCACAATCTAAAGACCCTTTCTGCGGTGTTGCTTCACATTTTAAAACCTTTACTTATTGTACTTGTCAGAGTTCATAATGTAAAAGCCCTTCCTATATTTTTTGAGAAATCTGGTTTAGGACATCTCAGAGCAGTTGGAAGGTAGGAGCCTCAAATGTGGCAAATGGGGATCTTTCCCCTCGGTGTCCTGGGGCCCTTGGGAACCTCTCACTCTCATGCTGGGGTCCAAGTGCCCACTTTAGTACTTGTCCCTAAGGGTAACTAGGTAGAGCAGCCCAAGGCTGACTCCAGGAGGTGCAGTGGGCTAGAAACTCAGAACACAGCAGCACACGTTACCTCTCAATGTGTCAACGTCCAGTTCTTTAAAACTGAAAAGTTCTTTAATGCACACACAACTAAGTACTACAATAAAAATAAAGAATATTTACAAGATTTCAGGTTGAATTACAAATTGGAACCCCTCTTATAGAAGGGGCTTTGCAGATTAAGCAGGGTGCAAATGATGTAACCTAAAGAAATATCACAGGAAGAAGGTAACCGTGTAAATGTAGTCTGCTTACGTTATCTGCCAGGTACCATGTGACAATCTGCACACAGGCTGGCTCTAATTATAAAAACATAGCAGTGGTCCAACATGGGCAAGTTGAAAAATGTGAGGCTTTTCACAACCAAAAAGTTTAACTCTACAGGCTTTGTCAAGCAATTGGCAATGTAAAATGAGAGGCCTACTGTTTGTCACACATTTAAAAATCAATTAATAAGCCAATCGACTTTAACATGAACATCAGCATATCCATGTGGTCATTGCCTAGGAGACCCATTAAACAATTTAGACAGACCCAAAGTATTCATTGGCATGAACATTAACTCTCCTTTTGGAGACATAAACCATCTACTGTGGCTGGAAGTAACAGGTATATCTGTACCTAACTCCTTCCTACTCACTTGTAAAAGAGTTTACCATGTAAAATCCCTTCCTGTTTCATTTGTCAGAGGTTTCATAATGTAAACCCCTGCCTATGGTGTTTGGCAAAGGGCTTCACAGGGTAAAAAAACATTCCTATTGTGTTTATCAGAGAGCTTACAATGGAAAGACACTTCTTATGGGTTTTTGGCAAGCAGTTCCGC
Source organism: Calotriton arnoldi (assembly GCA_963921515.1). Classification (NCBI taxonomy): domain Eukaryota; kingdom Metazoa; phylum Chordata; class Amphibia; order Caudata; family Salamandridae; genus Calotriton; species Calotriton arnoldi. Next base: position 256,739 of record CAWUFW010015829.1, on the reverse strand, counting down.
AAAGGCCTATTGGACTTAATATATGCTTTTCATAAGAAATAATTCAGGGGAAACGGCCCTCACAGCGCAGGCTTAAGCATGCGCGCCGTTTCTCCACAAGCAGAGCAACGCTTGCCTTAACCACGCATATGTGTGGTTAAGGCAGTCGGAGTACTAGCTGTCTGAGCAGATGGGCGGGGAGAGGAACCGGGAGGATCGCGGCATGAAGAAGGACGCGGCTTGGTAAGTTGGGCTGGGGGCACGTGGGGGTTTTAGGGGTGGGGGCTGGTTTTAGGTCTCGGGGTGGGGGGCTGGGGTCGAGTTCGTTTTTAGTGCAGTGGGTCGAATTTTATGGCTCAGGACGGGTGGAGGGGCAGTTTTCAGGGCTGGGGGCCAGGTTTTAGGGCTCAAGGTGGGGGTGCTGGGGTCGGGGTAGTTTATTTGGGTAGGGGGGCCAGGTTTTAGGGCTCCAGATAGGGGTGCTGGGGTCGGGGTAGTTTATTTGGGCCAGGGGGGGCAAGTTTTAGGGCTCCGGGTAGGGGGTTGGGGTAGTTAGTAGGGCTGAGGGTAGATTTCAATGCAGGAGGGCCGAATTTTAGGGCTCAGGGCAGGGGGGGCTGGGGTGGGATCTTTACCACACATATACCTTTACCAATCATGCCTTGCCAATGAAATTAATCGTAAAGACATGCGTGGTAAAAGCATGCGTGGTAAAGATGCAGTTGTTGTAAAGACCGCATGGTTAAGGCATGTGTGGTTACGCATGTGTGGTTGCGTCACACAACCTAAATTCAGAACTACTGTCCTTTGTCATAAGTTTTTAATAGTAAAAAAGAGCATACCTATGGTATCTGGCATAACTTTTCCCAATGAACCAAACGGCCCTACGGCCTTGATCGTTGGCGTGTCGCCACAACCAACCCAGGCCTACCGTACTGAGCACTCTGTTGCCCAATCAACTCCGGTAAGAAGAAAGAACAACAAGTGGGCGGAGCAAAAGCCCCTCTCTCATTAATGCTTCTTAAAGCTCTTTTTCTGTTGCTCACATAAGGTCTAGTAAAAGCTTGCTGCCAATCCAGACCTAAAAAGTTGGCCAGAGTACGGGAGCCCCAGGACACCAGATACAAAAGACCCTAGTTGTTAGAAGTAGGCCCAGTACCGTCTGACTGCCCTTGGAGCCTGTGTCCCAGATTTATCACTTTAATAAAATGGCGCTCCTTGTGATCTGCTGAATGTGTGTAGTTTTTCTATCTGAAGCAATCCGTGTATTTTCTATAGCAGTGAAATCTACTTTGTATGAATGTGTTTTGAAATAGCTTGACCATGATGCCACATGTTTTGGCCTTCATTTAATTATTCTCCATTTTGATTTTGCATTTCAGCCAGGCACTGCTCTCAAGCCCAGCTTGGCGGCCACAATGCTCTGTGATGCGGAGACAGTCTCTGCGCATGTGCGCATCTCACACACAGCGTCATGCTCTTCCCATGACGCTCAGTGCATTTTACAACCTGTATTATTTATAACAGTCCGTTATGCTATCTAGGCACTTTGTGATGTTTGACTATCGAATGAGTCTGTTTTATTATCCTGCAATGTTGGTTGCACCGTGCTCGTTCTACGGTGGCATTCCACATCACTGAGGCTCATCAGCAATATATCCAGGTCTGGGACAAGCTGCTGTCGACCCCTTAGCATGGTAGCAGGTCATTGATTGGTTAGTGCCTGACTGGCTGTCAGTCTCTGTGACTTGTTTCAAGCACAAGAGTTCACGATGGCCACCAAGAAGCCATCAGGAGCAGGACTTCTGAAACTACCCCAGGGACAGCCACGGATGGTTGAGCCCAATCTGTGTTTCCTGGAGCACTTTGGTATTACAGAAGGGGCCAGAGCTGTTTGCGCTAACACCATGGTGGTTACAGAATGGATCTCACAAAGCTAGCAACCATGTGATGGTAAGAGGCGGTCCATCACTTCACTAAAAGTATGGCTCTGTGTAAATGAAGACTTTGCCCTGCTTGAGAAAATACCCTATGGTCGTGATCATGCACATGGCCCAAAAGGCCATGGAGAGACATGTTGAATGTGTTTTGCTTGGCAACCTTTTACCTCACCACCCAGGTCAGCCCACAGGTGCCTAAGCACAAGCATTGACAGTGTCGCAGGGGTCATGCTGTGTGTGTCTGCACAGGGGAACCCTGCATAATGGCCCAGAATGGGATGATAAAGTCCCCCTGCCTCCACCACATAAGTATGGATGCAGTGTGTGGCTGTGTTCATCCTCGTGGGGGTCTTTCAGGATTCCTAATGGGCCTACCGCTAAAGCTCTCTATAGCCAGACCGAAAAAAAGGGAACTGAGCTGTGCAAAAGCAGCGCCTGGTACTTCCAGTGACACAAGCAGCGCCTGGTACTTGCAGTGACACAAGCAGCGCCTGGTACTTCCAGTGACACAAGCAGCGCCTGGTGCTTGCAGTGACACAAGCAGCGCCTGGTACTTGCAGTGACACAAGCAGCGCCTGGTACTTCCAGTGACACAAGCAGCGCCTGGTACTTGCAGTGACACAAGAGGCGCTTGTTACTTCCACTGGTTACGCTGCTGCATAATGGTGCAGCTAAGAGCATGGATCCAGACATAGGAGGAAAAATTACAGCTCCAATGACCCTTTTGCTATTTACCTCCTAGTTGTAGGGCAGAGGTGCAGGCGCGCGCGCACTCGTGCACACAGGCCCACATCAATGTGCCTGAAGGCAATCAACGAGATTTAATACAGAGCCACATAAATATCATTCACCATTTCCAAATCATAAATGGTGCACGTGCCTTTGTAAGTCAGCAGTAGTAGATACCATAGCGGACACACCGGCTTCTCCTGCGCAGATTAATTAAAATGTGTTTACACAGAATACAGCACCGCATCGCTGACGCGTGTCATTGGAAAATACATTTTGCTCCAGTAATTGGGTGGCAAAGTGCGCTCATTACAGAGGTGTCGCCAGCTGTTCAGGGTACACTGAATATAACTGGTTCTGGGTGGTGCACAGACACATTCAAGCGACGCTGGATTAAAAATGTGAGTGATACTGCTCAGTAGTGCGAGCATCATGCTGGGTTTGTTGTCTACCACAGAATCATGAGTCTAGGCGTAAACAAAAGCAATTAAATGATAAACCCTTGTCTGTCTACCTCGTGGCCGTCCTCTCGATGCCATTCCGTCCCCTCGCTCAGATCTACCTACCTCAATCTTTGTTTTGGGCCAAATGTAATAAGGGCCTGATTTAGTTTGGAGGAGGGTTACGCCATCAGTAACGTGCCAAATATCGTGTCCACCTTATCACAAGGGCCATAGGATATAATGTCCACCTTATCACAAGTGCCATGGGATATAATGTCCACCTTATCACAAGTGCCATGGGATATAATGTCCACCTTATCACAAGTGCCATGGGATATAATGTCCACCTTATCACAAGGGCCATAGGATATAATGTCCACCTTATCACAAGTGCCATAGGATATAATGTCCACCTTATCACAAGGGACATAGGATATAATGTCCACCTTATCACAAGGGCCATGGGATATAATGTTCACCTTATCACAAGTGCCATGGGATATAATGTCCACCTTATCACAAGGGCCATGGGATATAATGTCCACCTTATCACAAGTGCCATAGGATATAATATTCACCTTATCACAAGGGCCATAGGATATAATGTCCACCTTATCACAAGTGCCATGGGATATAATGTCCACCTTATCACAAGGGACATAGGATATAATGTCCACCTTATCACAAGGGCCATGGGATATAATGTTCACCTTATCACAAGTGCCATGGGATATAATGTCCACCTTATCACAAGGGCCATGGGATATAATGTCCACCTTATCACAAGTGCCATAGGATATAATATTCACCTTATCACAAGTGCCATGGGATATAATGCCCACCTTATCACAAGTGCCATGGGATATAATGTCCACCTTATCACAAGTGCCATGGGATATAATATTCACCTTATCACAAGTGCCACGGGATATAATATTCACCTTATCACAAGTGCCATGGGATATAATGTTCACCTTATCACAAGTGCCATAGGATATAATGTCCACCTTATCACAAGGGCCATAGGATATAATGTTCACCTTATCACAGGGGCCATAGGATATAATGTCCACCTTATCACAAGTGCCATATGATATAATGTTCACCTTATCACAAGGGCCATAGGATATAATGTCCACCTTATCACAAGTGCCATGGGATATAATATTCACCTTATCACAAGTGCCATAGGATATAATGTTCACCTTATCACAAGTGCCATAGTATATAATGTTCACCTTATCACAAGTGCCATAGGATATAATGTCCACCTTATCACAGGTGCCATATGATATAATGTTCACCTTATCACAAGTGCCATAGGATATAATGTCCACCTTATCACAGGTGCCATAGGATCTAATGTCCACCTTCTCACAAGTGCCATTGGATATAATGCACTTTAAATACAGTGGACGGGATGTCTGTCATGTTTGTGATCGAGTACTCGTCTGCAAAACTCTATATCAAGCCCCAAGTTTTCACGTGATGCAGTACAGTGCAGCAACCGAAGTTGCTGTGTTGTGTGAAAGGCAGCGCTGACACACTTTTGGCTGCCTTGCACCAAAGCACATACCCATTGGCATCATGTCTAACATTGGTTTTGTACTGAAAACAAAATGCTGCGTTTTGACAAGTTTAACACTTTTCGCACTTCATATATAGTATAAACATAGGCAAGGTTAAAAACGTTTTGAAAAAAGATAACTTTTCTCAAACTATATTCCTGCCTGGTGGAGGAGTACACGTTTGGTGCAAATCCCTATCTACCACTGTAATTAGATAGGGAATTGCATCAAAACCCGTGGGGGATTGCGTGGGAACACCCATGCACTACCCCTGTAACACCTCCTTGCACATTGTGCTACTTTGCATTACTTTAAGGCTACTTCCCACAGCAAATCACTGTAGGAAATTGGGTTACTGGTTGGGGGGAGGGGGGACCCTACTCAGGCAGCAATCATAATTTCTGTAAGGGAGAAATCACAAGCAAGCCCAAATTAACCTGTGCTTAACCCTTTGGTAGCTTGGCACAAAAGCAGTTAAGCTTAACTGAGAGATAATGTGTAACGTATGTATGCAGCATTTTAAACTGTAATAAAGTGAAAACACAGCACAAGAAGAATCCCACACCAATTTAGAAAATGTAATCATTTCTTTGAGACCAAATGACAAATTCCAATAAGTGGAACAGGTGATATGTAATTTTACAAGTGAAAATAGTGCCTAGAACCACAAAGCACCAACTGTGGTTATCTGGTCGCGCCGGACCGGGACAAAGTCACAAGTTCAGGCTGACAGCGATAGAGCCTGACTGGATACAGGGACCAAGTTAGGCCAGCTAAAAAATAATACTTAAATCCTGAGTGCGGAGCGTTGCGAGATTCCGCGTCGAGGATGTGTTGCGCAGCTGCAGTTCCGCGGAATGTGTGGGGCTGCAATGCATGGTCCTGCTTTGTCGTCGAGGATGCCATCGATGAGGGGCTTGTGATGCGTAGGCCTGCATCAAGGATGCATCATGCAGTGGTGGTTCCGAGGAAACAGCGACTGCGATGCGAGGTCCTGCGTCAGAGATGCTTCGCGCTGCAGTGCTTCCAAAGTGGAGCTGCAAGGAGATGTGTCACGCTGCTTCGGTTCTGCTCACAGGAACATATCTGGGCTGTCAGACCACTTTTAGGCCCACTTCCAAGGGTCCAGGACTGGGAAGGCACCACTTGGGGGGTAGGACTCACAGCAGACAGAATCCAGGTGCTGGGTTCAAGGTGATTGGAGTCTTTTCTGTCCCTGAGGCTCTGATCAGGAGGCATGCCAACTAGCCCTTGGAGTCACTCTGGTGATCCTGGGTTCAAGATGCAGGTTCAGTCCTTTCAGTCAGGCAGCAGGGCAGCAGGGCTGCAGAGTAGCAGCCCTTCTTGCACAGCAGCACAGCAGTCCTTTTGAGTCTTCCATAGGTACAGAGGTGTACTGAAGAGTTGGGTCTGAGTGTCCAATATTTCTACCTGGTGCTCACTTTGAAGTAGGAGAAGGTTCTGGAGGTTTCCACCCTCAGAGGGGTTTGAAATTTCCTGCATCCTGTCCTGGCCCGGCTAGTCCGGGGACACAAATGACTATTGTGAAAACCCTTTGCGAGTGTACTAGGCAGATCCTTTGTGGTGTGCAAGTATGGTCGATGACACCTCCTTTCCCTCATCAAGTCAGAGATGGCCCATCCTGCCAACACCTATTCCCCCTCTGTCTCCATGTCTGGGAGCAATACACAAAGACCAACTGCCAGTTACGCCTAGTCCTATGCGACCCTGGATACAGGCTGCAGACACCACATAGTTGGAACAAGAAAATACAAAATTTCTAAAAGTAGTATTTTTAGAATTGTGATTTAAAATCCACTGTTACTATTAACAAGGGTTTTAAATGATATTTTTTTAGACACCAAACTCAACATTCCTACTTGCTCTCAATTGAAAGTTAGCACTTATTATATGTAATAAGGTAACCCAGTATTACCCTATGGGAGAGGTAGGCCTTGCAGTAGTGAAAAATGGATGTAAGAGTTTTCACAACCAGGACATGTAAAAGTTAAACGTACATGTCCACTTTTTTAAATACACTGAACCCTGCCCTCTGGGCTGTGTAGGGCCTACCCTAGGGGTGACTTATATGTATTAAGAAGAAAGGTTTAGGCCAGACAAAATGTTTATTTCATCAGGTCAAAATGGAAGTTTAATCTGCACACACAGGCTGCAATCGCAAGCCTAAGACATTTTTTATAAGGCTACTTAAGTGGGTGGCACAATAAGTGCTGCAGGCCCACTAGTAGCATTTAATTTACAGGCCATGGGCACATGTAGCACCATTTTACTGGGTACTTACAAGCAAATTGAATGTGCCTATTAGGTGTAAGCCAATTTCACCATGTTTAAAGGACAGGACACAAGCTTTAGCACTGGTTGGCAGTGGTAAAGTGTGCAGAGTAATAAGGCCAACAAAAATGAGACCAGCAAAAATGAAGGAGTAAGGCAAAAGGTTTAGGGGAAGACCACCATAACGCTGACATGTCTAACAATCAGGATTTGTGTGGGATAATAAATCCAATACAACTTTTTCAGCTGGGTTTGCGCCACTTTTGGCATGCAGACCCACCGCAAAGTGTAGTAAATTTCCCCCTTTGTACGGCTCAGCCTTGGGACATTCAAAAATGGTTGAAAGTAAATGTATTACATTAACATTGATTCCAGAATAAGATGTTATCTTATAGAACATTGTTAAGGGCACACTGACAGCCTTGTAACCACTTGGGATCAACTAATTGCTAGCACACCACTATTGTACAGCCTGCTTCTTCACCAACTGGAGATGTAGTTCATAAGAAACGTTTGATTAAGGGTTTAGAACTGGACTGTTTATTTATCAAGGAGGTCCTGATACTTGTCAGAGCCCTTCTGGACTTTGACAAGTATGTTTTTAAAGCACTTACCAGTCAGGTAAACTGTATTGGGGCTTGTCGATAGCGCCTAGACAGAAAGCGCTATGGGGTCCCTTAGCAGAAGGTGATACCAATGAACTCCTCTCCTTCGTTACTTTGCGCAAATACTTTACCTTGCTAAGTTACCATCATCCTGCACCAATATCGTCCTTTATCGAGTCATGAGGAGACAGACTATGAGGCCAGCTCCTCGAAGCGACCTACACGTCATCATGTGGTAACTATATTACCATGAGGAAATAAAAGAATACTAATAAACAAAACGTGTTGTCAAACATTTCTTGCAGAATGTATCCCCAGCATCTGGAAGTCACCACAGATTCTGATTAGCTCACTTTTAATGTTTTCGATTCTAAATACTGAGTTTCAGTGAGAATAAAACACAACATAATTTAAGGCTTTTTAAAATGCCTCAACTAAAAATCACCCCGAAAATTTTGCTCAACTCATAATATATTACACTTCACATATTTATTGGAAGAATGTAAAAAGCACTTCTGAATATCAATCATGGTTAACTTTTCTTTGAAACTGTGACAAACCTTGTAGTAAATTTACAAGCTTGTCTCATGTTCGAACATTATACATGGCGAGAAAATATTTTACTGAGGGGATTGAATTCTGGGGCTTGTAGCCTTGTTCATTCTATTATTAATCAGAACTACAAGTCCTAGAATTCAATGAAAAAACCTGGACTGGAGTTGCACATCACACTTGAACATGGGAAACTTGGCAGCTATTGTTTTATTCAGGTGCCAACATGTGAGACCCCAGCATGGCTTCAGAGAAGCAGATTCCTGCTGGCAGGTGCCACCCAGATTGACCTGGCTTCATATAAACATTTTCCTACAGATGGGAGAAGGCCATGCTAACTTGGTTTCAACAGCACTCACCCCCCCTTAACCCGCCCCTCCCTTTAAATAAAAAAAAGAAGACCTTGCCAATGCTGGCCTGGTTTCAAAAGAGCAGGTACCTATTAACGGGTATTGCCCATGTTGGCCTGGTTTCACAGCCGCAGCACCTACAGACAAGTGTTGGTTATGTCTGTCCGGTTCCTGAACAAATTAGGTACAGACAGGTGCCAGCCATGCTAGTCTGGTTTCAGGGCAGCATTTTCCTACAAACAAATGGCAGTCAGGTTGGCGTGGTTTCAGAGTAGCATCTTTCTATACGCAGCTTGGAGACCGGTTTCAGAAAGGCAGCTTCCTACTGACAGGTGTCAGCCATGTTGGTCTGGTTTCAAAGTTACAGCTCCCTTCAGATAGGGGGCAGCCATGTTGGTCTGGTGTCACAGGAGCAGCTCTCTACTGACTGCTGCTGGACTATTTTCCAAAAAGCAGCTCCATACAGACAGGAATCATCAGCCACTTTGGCTTGGTTTCAGCCCATCAGCCCTGTACGAGATATGTCCACGAGAACATTTGCTTTAGAGGCGCGCAGCTGCGTCTCTGTCCAAGAGCGCAATCCTGCTCACGCCTGGCCAGGCTTCCGGAGCTGCCAGCAGGCCCCATGGAGCAGGCACTTATCCCTGCGTCCCTGTGGCAAGTGGCCAAGCCGCACGGCTAAAAGCATCCGAGTGGGCCATCTGACTCTGACATGTCCACAAACCAGTGTCAAGCAGGCCGGCTCCTGTTCCCACTCTGTAGTCTGCGAGGCTGACACATCCGCTTGTTCACTCAGCGCCCTGATGTTTTACTAGGACCACTCAGCATAACATCTGCAGCAGGGCGTGCAAATGGAAAGTGGTGGCCGTGGGGGGGGGGGGGCGTAACAGCTGAGGGGGCTTGAACGACATCCAAGCGGGTTAATGCATGCAGAAAGAGTCTAACCAGCAGGTCTAAGTCCGATCGGGGCTACTAAGACTTTTATTCTCCTGAGGTCGATAAAAACAGGTCCTATTGAGTCCTGCAGCAGTACTATACCACAGCACATAGTTTCCCCAGGGTCAGAGCACTCTATACAATCAAGTTATCATTCCAAAGTGAATTTTTCCGTTTATTATCATCCTCTGCTCTCCTGTCTTCTCATAAACACAGTTAACATGTAAGGCAGCAGTGCAAGCTTCAATCACACACAGCACAGGTACAGTGCATGCAATGGGCCAGCAGCAGTTTAACGCACAAGCATGCCGTCCACACGTGCATGTGAACAGCTGGACCTCTGCTGCTGGCCGTGCCAGACTCCACACCACTGGTGAGTAGAAAGTGATGCCACGGTAACCTACCGCCATGGATGTGGTGAACTTTCAAGCCGCTCAACTTCTGGGCCAGTTACGTAACCGACAACAGGTCGCACCATACACCCCAGAGTGTCCCCAAGGCACGCAGCCCAACACCGCTCCCCACACTATCTCCGCGAGCTTCAGCGGCTGAAGTCATGGAGTTACTTCTGGAGACTTTGTATCCCAAAAAGAGCACACCAAAGAGAAACCATCAGAAGCCAGCAATGGATACAGAGATGGATGAGGAGGTATGTGGTGACCACAGCTTAATCGGGGGGGGTTTGCAGGATAAGACGCAAAAGCTGGAGTCTGAGGTGGACCTGGAAGAGGATCCAAGAGGGAAATATATCCTATGGCGTCAACTGATGGAGGTGATGGCGCACATTAGGCGTATTCTAAAATTCCAAGAAAAAAAACAGCAAGACGTGGATGGTCTTCTGCACAATACGTGTCTCTGCGGGCTGGTGCACTACCGTTCCATGAGGTGGTGAAGAAGATGGTCCTGGAAGAATGGAAGGAGCTTAAAAAATCATCCTTTCAGAGGTTCTTGCTAAAAGATATAAACTGGACCACCTTGAAGACAGTTTTCTGCAGGTTCCAAACGTGTAACATGAGTGTAGTAAGCTAGTCCACACGTTCAGGTAATGAAGTAGCCGAGGCAGACGTAGCTGAGATAAGTAGTAGGTTTATTCAGTCCATAAGTAAGATAACAGGAAGCAGAGGTCTGGAACAAGCAGCCCCACCAGGAGCAGCCTACTAGCTGCTCAGCCCATCTCCCAACTGACAACACTCACACCAGGCACCCAAGCATTCCATCCATGTCAATCACACTAACATTCTACCCGGAACACTCACACTGGCTGAGCAGCTAGTTGCAGAGGTGTAAAAAAACATATGTATAAACCTGAGGATACTACATTATCCTCTTCCTCTCGAAATGAAAAACAAAAGAGAAACTACAATGAAGCGAGAAAACTATACACAGTAAAAATACAATAGAAGCAATAGATCCGTAAACCCAGGGATGAAGGTGAGACCACATCGCGAGAGGGAAAACAGACAAACAAAGAAAGAAAGAAGGAAGAAAGGAATAGAAAAACACTAACACTATCCTCCTCCTTTAATAGTGAACACAGAAAAGATAAAAAGTGAAGGAATAACTCACAAAGAACAAGTGAGCATGACCTAACGTGAAGAGGAGTTCCTCACGAAAGGAGACTGTGGCAAAGGGAAATGAAAACCCTACACGCCACCCCTCATGTGAGGGACTGTGTGAATATGGGGATAACCCATAACAAATAAGTGTAGGTGTAACATGGGACAAAAACCCAAGAACACACGCAGCACGAGATGGTGCAGCACAATGTGGCGAACGCACACATAAAGTCAAGGTGAAGCACAGGGTGACTTACACACACAAGACGACGTAAGAGTACAAGGTGATGCGCGGGGCGGCTTACACACACAAGACAAATTGAGCCGCAGGACGACTACACACAAAAGAGAACGTGATGCACAGGGCGACTTACACACGACAATGAAAAGTGAAGCGCAGGGCGGCTTACACACAGGACACAAGAGAAAGTGATGCGCAGGGCGACTTACACACAAATAACGTACAACGAAGTGTCCAACAGAAAAGGGATTATCACCCCATAACCCAAGAATGAGAGTTAACAGTAAAGAAACGTGGTGAAATGACCTTGAAATGGGGCTGACACACATCCCAAACTTGACAAGAGAAAAACCCCTTGACACAAACTGTGAAAGAGGGGACATGGGACTAAAACCCACTCCCATCCCTTAAGCAGGGATACGACAACTGTAATGAAAATGTGAAAGAGGGAACATGGGACTAAAACCCACTCCCATCCCTTAAGCAGGGATACAATGTCATAAAGAATAACAAGAAAGATCTTATGCCAAGATAACACGTACATTTGAAATTTAAAACAACAATGTTGGCATAAAGCAATCACACGTGACTGTAAATTGAAGTCTCTTTTTCCTGTAAAAAAAGACAAATTAGCGTAAAAACTTTTAGAGACATGTTCCTCAAAACTTGTATTTAAAAATGTCAATGGTGTGCCTGTCACCGCGATCCTGAGGGACAGGCTGTCCAAACTGCGAAAATGAGTGGTGCAGCACAAGCAGCTTGAGATGACACTGTGTAAAAGATGAAGATGGAGGACCCAGAATCTGAAAGACACCAAAATCAGCAAAATCCAATGACCAAGTTGTACCTGTATTCGTGTCCATGTCAAGCTTGCTGACCTTTGACTTCCTGATGTTTTGGCTTAAACTGGGCAAAAGTCCTGTGCACCCGATGTCACGCTTCACACATATATCGTTGACTCGCCTGTGCAGAACAATTAGTTCGGTGCTGTGCCCGCATTTCACTTCGTGACGAGAGGCTTGTCTATTCACGCTGCCACATTGAAGATGATCCGACTTTGAATGGAAGAATAACTTTATTGTTTTAACAAAGATTGGCAGAATAACGGAGGACACTCTCAACATTCATTTTCTAGCAATGTAGAAAGCCTTGATCAGCCAGCCCCAAGATGGAGGGACGCACAGGAGACGCACGCCGAATGGCTCACGGCGCGCTCCTGCTTCCAAACGTCCAAATGCAGTATCGAACACCAGAAACACCCAAGACGTCATGAAAACCTCAAGAGAAGCTCCGTGCGGCATTGTAGACAAGGTGAGTTGCGCGAGCCAATTTTGAACTTTTAAACGAAGCGCAACTGTCATAGCAAACTGACCTCGCAACCAACTTCAAAACATTTATAAATCTCATAAAATCTCACTATGGTCACAGTGTAGGTCACCTCTTCATCTTGCAGAGACTCTGGGAGCTGAATTAATAACAACCGTAACAACTGTCAAAGTGCCAGTAGAAAAATTAAGCAGGCAGTGGCACAAGTGATTCTCACATAGGTCCAGCACTAGCACGAGGGAGCACACGAAATTAGTTAGAAATCCAACATCCTATGTAGAGCAGAGTCAATAAACATCGCACTTGTTCCAAAACACAGCCAGTCACCAATTACCTTGGTTTCAGAGGCACAGTCTACATTAGTAGTGGCAGCCTTGACGTTGCTTGTTGCACTGTGTACCTATTTTGAGAACTAGGTTCTTCTGACAAACGTAGGCACCTTTGATGTTGAATTTCCGGTTGTTGAAGACACTGAGATGACATGACAGCACGCCTGGGCTGTCCGGTGTAATGGACACTGGTGGGGCTACTGCGCGTGCTTGTCGTGGTTCCTTTTTCTTGAGTTACTTGTAGCTTGTTCCACATTTGTTGCTGGATTGTCCCAACTCCTGTTAGATGGCACGTTGAGCGCAGGAAAGTCTCCTCAAGATCGTCGCCAAAAATGTGTAGTAAGCTAGTCCACACGTTCAGGTAATGAAGTAGCCGAGGCAGACGTAGCTGAGATAAGTAGTAGGTTTATTCAGTCCATAAGTAAGATAACAGGAAGCAGAGGTCTGGAACAAGCAACCCCACCAGGAGCAGCCTACTAGCTGCTCAGCCCATCTCCCAACTGACAACACTCACACCAGGCACCCAAGCCACATCCATGTCAATCACACTAACATTCTACCCGGAACACTCACACTGGCTGAGCAGCTAGTTGCAGAGGTGTAAAGAAACATATGTATAAACCTGAGGATACTACAATGAGCCTGGCTAAGATTACCACAGAAGTATTCTCATGGGCAGAAAGTCCCCTGCTGGAACTGAGGGCAACTTATATTCTGGGGTTGGAAAACTTTCAGGCAGACAGATTGAGCCGCGATCTTCCATCGCCGGTCTCTTACCATTTAAGTGTGCAGACCTTTGAGTTAATAGTACTGAAGTTTGGGAGTCCATGGCTGGTCTTGTTTGAGTAACCAGACAACTCTCTGCTGCCACACTTTTGTTCAGAGAACAATACAGCAAACATCTCATGGGTGTAGGCAAAGATGTCTTTACTGTTGGCCATAACTTCAGCTAAAAATTGGGTGAGCTAGGTTCATTGGTGGTCAATTAACCCTAGCTAAAATGTCTGCCGGATAGAATGGTTTTGACGCCCGATCCAAAGTTTACGCCTAAAGTTCAGAAGCAGTTTCATCTCTCTCAAGAAATTGATCTACCTGTAATTGACGATGAATCATAAACAGATTAAAGAATAATCAATACACATTAGAAGGGCTTTGTTGGAGTGCTTATGTAGAATTAAAGAGTTTTGTACTTCCAATGCTTTGTTTGTGGCCTACGGAGTCCTAAATAAAGGGAAGAGAGTGACAACAGAGTCCCTGAGTAGATGGGGGGGAAGAGACCACCATGCGAGCATGTATTTCCCCTGGTTGGTGCCTGGGATTTTTCAGGGTCGTTCTGCTAGAACAGTTTCCACTTCATGGGCTAAGTCAGCTGGAGTTTCCCTACACAGGGCAGCCACTTGGTCCACTCCTTACACTTTTGTGTCACACTGTAGAATAGAGGTGCATAAGGATGCTTCATTGAACTTTGCTATAGGAGTGTTAAAAGCTGCAATGAAGTAACTTTATGCAAATATTAAAATTTATCAAATGTAAAAAGGAACTGTGCAAAGTTGTGTCTGGAGTGTTATGGGGGCCTTAGAGGCTTGTGGACCTCATCAATATTTACGACTGTGATGAGGAGCGACAATGAGGAGGTAATGAACCCATTACTTACAGGTAATCTTCATTAATAGCTACACCCCCTACTCCCTGTCCCACCTGCAGTGTGGCAGACAGGGTCGGCTCATCCGTTATGGCGGAGGAGCTTCGCCCCAATGCTGGAACCAGCAGATGTATGTAAAATAAAAGGATAATTAAGCAGTTATAAAACAGTTTTATTATCTTTTTATTTTACTCCCACAGCCGAGTCTTGAGGGTGGAGCCATCAGAAGCAGGAGGAGTGGTGGGCTCCGGGCACTGCTAGTGCGCATGTCGGTTTGGCCAGTCGTCCACGGCCGGCCAAACCGACATGCGCAGTTGGATATCTCCAGGCTATTGCTTGGAGATATCGGCAGGCTCCCAGTCCCTGCTGGAGCGCGGAACCAGCCCGCTCTGCCCAATCCCTACGCTTCTCTCATGCTGGGTAATACCAGCATGGGAGTAGCGTCTGTATTGGTGCAGGGGAGTCGGGAGCCTGTGTGAGCATCGGAGCTGAAGAGGCGGCGAGACGGCAGACATCAGGCTGCAGGTAATTTTTGTTTGTTTTTATTTTTTATCCCCCCCACCCTCAAGCGCTGCCCCACTGATTTCCCCTGCCTGCGGCCGCTAGTGGTGACAGAGGGATTGGAAAAACCAATAGGTCCTACCTTGTATTGAAGATATTTTACACTGAGTTAATAGCAGTTGGTACCTAATAAAAACTTGAACAAAAAGTCGGTGTTTCTTTGATGTATTCAAGTAGCAGATGCTGGAGTTTATTACAAATTAATAAAGGATTGTAAAGTTTGAGCGGATAGAAGAAGGTTAACGACATTCATGCCGCCCCTGACTCTATGGTTTCTGAGGAAAGCCCAGCCTTGAGTAGAATAGAACAGCCTTCCACCTGGTGCTCGCCTGCTGCTTTCAATGAAGAAAAGAAAAAGAGAGCAGTGGTAGGAATGCAATACACCCTTGTGCATCTGGAACAGACGTGCAGTGCACTTGTGAAACAAAAAAACATCAATGAGAGCTTAAAGTGAACCCATCTGCACAGGAATGGACCTTCACAAAATGAGGAATCCAGAGATGAAAGTGAGGTTATATCACCAGCGGCCAGCACACGCCTGGGATAAATCAAAGTAAACTAAACAGGCACTGGCACAGCCAATTGGTCGCCCCTATGCAAGATCTATTGGCTTTGAAGGCCTTTTTTTTAGCAATGTTTTTCAGCAGAGCGTGGTTGCCGTGAACTATATCTGAAAGTAAAAAAAAAAGCTGATGCGGTCAGCACTGGCCATGCCATAGTGTTTTTTTTTTTTTTTTTAACTTTCAACCATGCTGCACAGCAGCGTGCTAGTGTAGAACATGGAGAAAAGACATTGACAAAGCCATAATAGCTCTACTATTTGTCTTTCTCAATGTTTTTTGTGTGCATCATGGTTAAAAGGAAATTAAACCAAAAAAAAGGCGCTATGATGCGGTCAGCGTTGACTGTGTCATAAAACTTCATTTTTTATTTTTTTTACTTTGAGCCGCGGTGCTGTATAACATGGCTTGAAAAAAAAATAACAAAGCCAATACATCTCGCATTGATGAGACCATTTGCCTTTGCCAATGCTTGTCTGAAAATCTGGTCACCCTAAACATAGAGGCAGGATCAGTTCTGATGAGCCCCCAGAAATGTTTTAGATGTTAGATTTTAAATCAAAACAAGGATTTAACGCCTTAGCTTAGGTTTCATGATGTAGTCACCATCTACGCCAGAAGCCAGAGTGACATCGATGCGTGGTGTAACTGCGCTCTACAATCACAAACAGGTAGAACTCATGCTTCCTTTAGGGGGGCAGTGGTGTTGATCTACAAAATAACCTGCACCAAATCTGGCTAAAGTGAACTATTCCAAAGTGGACCACTGGAAGTCCAATTCCTTTTTTAAAAACAGAGAGGGAGGGGCCGATTCACAGAACTAATCTGAGATAAAATCCTAGGGTCCGATTCACAAGAGTAATCTGAGACAAAATCCTAACTTTACGACTTTCGGTATTCACAAAGGGCATTTAGCAGTAGTAAAGTTAGACTTTTGGTCTAAGTTTGACTTTTAGTCTAAACTTAGACCAAAAGTCTAACTTTACTACTCCTAAATGCCCTTTGTGAATACCGAAAGTCGTAAAGTTAGGATTTTGTCTCAGATTACTTTTGTGAATCGGGCCCAATTATTTTGTGGACCGGCAACCAATGAAGGGAGCGTAGAAGGGGAGAAGAAGCAGTCCTGGAAGGAAGCTTACAAATGATATGAGCTGCAGTGTTCTGAACAACTTGCAGTTTAGATAGTAAGGTCTCATTTGTAGAGGCCAGTAATCCAAGCGAGAGATAACCAGCGCTTGGACCAAAGTTTTCCTCACAGAAAGTGGGAGGAGGGGAAAAGGTCTCCACAACAGGCACATCATAATAAAACAAGTGCCTGTGGTAGTCAGGACCTGTTCTTTCATTGCGAGGGATTGGTCCACACACCACCAAAGTTCTTGACTACCAGGTAAGGAGTTGGAGCTGTGCTCAGTTAGTTCTGGTTTAGCTCTCTATCAAGCGAAGGTAATGTTGACTCTCACAACTCCACAGTTTTTTCTCAAAGACACTGGACTGTTGGCAATATACCCATTTTCCAATGCTTTAGTCCACCTCTTTATGTCATGGCTTTATGATATGTTGGATGGCACATTAAAGGGCGTTTGGATACCCTACAATGAGTTAAAGGGCAGGTCGACAATTGCAGTTCAAAAGAACCTTGCATGAGTAACCTTTGAGCCATATCTATGTCAACATATTGAGTGGCATCATAGATTTACTCTTCCTAACTCGATGACGACGATATATATTGTGTAGGTATGTAGGTGTGGAGTTAAGAATGCATTTATGCTTACCTATAAATTGGTACCTTGGCAGTAATGTAGTAGCCAATATTCTGGATACAATATTGTGGCAGGATGATATTTTAAACCCAATATTGCAGTAGCACCACCTTCGTGCATGCAATATCTGGGGAGGGTCCATGTGCTGCTTCACTAGTGTAGCACCAGTGTGGACATTAACTGAGTGATGTGCATGCCACATGCTGATTAATCAGTTATTTGATAGACACTATTCTGGTTGCTCAGTGTCACGGTGCCTTTGAGCCAGTCACAGTATAAGGGCTCCTTCCTATGGAATGTCTCAAAGATTCTGAGGTAGTCTGAAGAGTTGAGTTCTCTTGGGGAGAGCTGTGTGGCAATGCAGGTTACACATCCTCGTCCATATGGCCCAATGAAGCATTTCATCCTTCCGAACTCAGGAAAATGATTCCCATTGAGGTGGGTAGCGATCGCACCTGATGTATAAGGAATTAGAGACAAGCAAAAACGAATACTACAAATTAAATGAAGTGATGGATACCCTAAAGACGTTCATGCTCAAATAAAATAATAAAACTGAAACCTGTTAAAGGGGAATCTACAGATTCCCTGGATGCAGTCAGGGAGGAAGTGACAATTGTTTTCTACAGACTCCCGACCGAGACAACAGTGTGAGCAGAAGCAACCAGACAGACACAGCAGTGTGAGCAGAAGCTACCACACCAAGACAATTGTGTGAGGAGAAGCACCGAGACAACAGTGTGAGCAGGAGCAACCACACTGGGACAACAGTGTGAGCAGAAGCAACCACACTGAGACAACAGTATGAGCAGATGCAACCACACCGAGACAGCAGTGTGAGCAGAAGCAGCCACACAGAGACAACAGTGTGAGGAGAAGCACCGAGACAACAGTGTGAGCAGAAGCAACCACACAGAGACAACAGTGTGAGCAAAAGCAACCACACCCAGACAACTGTGTGAGAAAATGCAACCACACCGAGAAAGCAGTGTGAGCAGAAGCAGCCACACAGAGACAACAGTGTGAGCAGAAGCACCTGAGACAACAGTGTGAGCAGAAGCAACCACACTGAGACAACAGTGTGAGGAGCAGCACAGAGACAACAGTGTGAGCAGAAGCATCGAGACAACAGTGTGAGCAGAAGCAACCACACCGAGACAACAGTGTGAGCAGAAGCAACCACACCCAGACAACAGTGTTAGCAGAAGCAACCACACCGAAACAACAGTGTGAGCAGAAGCAAGCACACGAGACAACAGTGTGAGCAGAAGCAACCACACTGAGACACCAGTGTGAACAGAAGCAATGACATCGAGACAACAGTGTGAGCAGAGGCAACCACACCGAGACAATAGTGTGAGCAGAAGCACAGAGACAACAGTGTGAGCAGAAGCAACAACATTGAGACAACAGTGTGAGCAGAAGCAACCACACAGAGACAACAGTGTGAACAGAAGCAATGACATTGAGACAACAGTGTGAGCAGAAGCAACCACTCCGAGACAGCAGTGTGAGCAAAAGCAACCACCCTGAGGCAACAGTGTGAGCAGAAGCACCGAGACAACGGTGTGAGCAGGAGCAACCACACAGAGACAACAGTGTGAGCAGAAGCAACCACAGTGTGAGCAGAAGCAACCACACATAGACAACAGTGTGAGCAGAAGCAACAACACTGAGACAACAGTGTGAGCAGATGCAACCACACCGAGACAACAGTGTGAGCAGATGCAACCACACCGAGACAACAGTGTGAGCAGAAGCACCGAGACAACGGTATGAGCAGGAGCAACCACACAGAGACAACAGTGTGAGCAGAAGCACTGAGACAACAGTGTAAGCAGAAGAAACCACACCGAGACAACAGTGTGAGCAGAAGCACCAAGACAACAGTGTGAGCAGAAGCAACCACGCCGAGACAACAGTGTGAGCAGAAGCAACCACACTGAAACAACAGTGTGAGCAGAAGCACCGAGACAACAGTGTGAGCAGAAGCAACCACACTGAGACACCAGTGTTAGCAGAAGCAACCACACCGAGACACCAGTGTTAGCAGAAGCAACCACACCGAAACAACTGTGTGAGCAGAAGCAAGCACACAAGACAACAGTGTGAGCAGAAGCAACCACATTGAGACACCAGTGTGAACAGAAGCAATAACATCGAGACAACAGTGTGAGCAGAGGCAACCACACCGAGACAATAGTGTGAGCAGAAGCAGAGACAACAGTGTGAGCAGAAGCAACAACATTGAGACAACAGTGTGAGCAGAAGCAACCACACAGAGACAACAGTGTGAACAGAAGCAACGACATTGAGACAACAGTGTGAGCAGAAGCAACCACTCCGAGACAGCAGTGTGAGCAAAAGCAACCACCCTGAGGCAACAGTGTGAGCAGAAGCAACCTCACCGAGACAACAGTGTGAGCAGAAGCAACCTCACCGAGACAACAGTGTGAGCAGAAGCACCGAGACAACGGTGTGAGCAGGAGCAACCACACAGAGACAACAGTGTGAGCAGAAGCAACCACAGTGTGAGCAGAAGCAACCACACATAGACAACAGTGTGAGCAGAAGCAACGACACTGAGACAGCAGTGTGAGCAGAAGCAACCACACCGAGACAACAGTGTGAGCAGAAGCACCGAGACAACAGTATGAGCAGGAGCAACCACACAGAGACAACAGTGTGAGCAGAAGCACCGAGACAACAGTGTAAGCAGAAGCAACCACACCGAGACAACAGTGTGAGCAGAAGCACCGAGACAACAGTGTGAGCAGAAGCAACCACACCGAGACAACAGTGTGAGCAGAAGCAACCACACTGAAACAACAGTGTGAGCAGAAGCAAGCACACAAGACAACAGTGTGAGCAGAAGCAATCACACCGAGACAACAGTGTGAGCAGAAGCAATCACACCGGGACAACAGTGTGAGCAGAAGCAACCACACCGAGACAACAGTGTGAACAGAAGCAATGACATTGAGACAACAGTGTGAGCAGAAGCAACCACACCGAGACAATAGTGTGAGCAGAAGCAACCACACCGAGACATCAGTGTGAACAGAAGCAATGACATCAAGACAACAGTGTGAGCAGAAGCAACCACACTGAGACAGCAGTGTGAGCAGAAGCATCCACACCAAGACAACCACACCGAGACACCGAGACAACAGTGTGAGCAGAAACACTGAGACAAAGTGTGACAAAGTGTGACATTAAAACATCAAACACCCAGGCCTTTATTTCTCCTGTGTTTTCCTCCCTGAAATGTTGACAGCTCTGGACCCTGTTAGGTCAGGTTTTCAAGTCTTAAACCTGATGTTGTTTTACTCTAGGTGATGACATTTCCACAAGTTATCTTTTGTGTGCTGTATACTTTTTCAGTAAAACTGTATGTCTGTGCAAATTTAATAGTAATTTACATTGAAAATGTGTAATTTGCAATAGCATTGCGCTACCACCCCATGCATACTCCACTATATGAAACTCCACTCTACTCTGCAGCACTTCATGCCACTGCAATCGACTCTGCACTACTCCACACTACGCCACGCCACTCCACACCACACCACTCCACTCTGCGTCACTGAACTCTACTCTGCACCACTCAACTTTACTCCACTGCACTCTTCGGCTCTCTACTCTATTGTTCATCGCTCTACTTTATGTCAATGCCCTCTAAGCCTCTCTGCACCATTGCGCTCTTCGCCACTGCACTCTAAACCACTCCAGTCTGAGGGACACCACTCTACTCTGCAGCACTCTACTCTACACCACTCCACTTTATGCCAGTCCACTCTTCTTTGAGCCACTCTACTCTACGTCACTCCAGGCCGCACTACTCTGCAACACTGCACTCTACGCCAATGCACTCTGGTCTGTACCACTCCACTGTACGCCACTGCACTCTATGCCAGTCCATTCTATGCCACTCTAATCTACTCTGCACCCTACGCCAGTCTACTCTACACCACTTTACTCTACGCCACTGCTCTCTAACCTGCACCACTCCACCCTTCCCTGCACCACTACACTCTATGCTACTTCACTCTACTCTGAAACAATCCACTCTACATCGCTGTATTCTACGCCATGCGCATTCTGCACCACTCTACTCCACTGTGCACCACTCTACTCCACTCTGCACCACTCAACTCTATGCTGAGCCACTCCACTCTACACACTGCACTCTACTTACCTCTTCACCACTCTTCGCTATGCCACTGCAGTCTGCACCCCTCTACTGTAAACCACTGCACTCTACACCAATGTATTATCCACCAGTCTGCTCAAAACAAATGCACTCAACACCACTGCATTCTACACCAACCTACTCCGCACCACTGCTTCTATGCCACTATACTCTGCAACACACTACTCTACGCCATTTCACTTTATGCCACTCTACTCTACACCATTGCCATCTACGCCACTCTATTCTACTCTATGCACTCTACTCTACTGTGCACCACTCTACACTATGCCACTGCAGTCTACGCCACTCTACTCTACAGCACTGCACTCTATGACACTCTACTCTGCAACACTTCACTCTCTGCCACTGAACTTTACACCTCTCTACTCTGCACCACTGCACTCTATGCCACTGCACTCTACGCCATTGCACTCTACACTGCACCACTCTACTGCACTCTACACCAATACACTCTATGCCACTAAACTCTACGCCACTCTGCTCTGCATCACTCTACACCACTGCACTCTATGACACTCTATGGCACATTATGCCACTCTTTACTACTCCACACCACTCTCCTCTATGCCACAAACATTTGGCAATGCCGGACAGCAGCAACACTGATGTACAACATGGCTAAAACACATTTACAAAGCCAATGGCTTTTGCATAGGCAAGATATATTGGCTTTGCCAATGCTTGTTAGATGTTTTTTTTTTTTAAAGATACAAGAGATCAATGCCAAGCAGCAGCACATGCACGCTGGCTCGACCTAAAAAAAAGCCATATTATTCCATCGTACCTCTATGGCACGTTCTCCAACCCACAGTGCAACCATAACACAGGCTCATATCAAAGAAGAGCCTAACGGCAACAAAGAAGTAGCAGATTCCGATGGCCAGTAAGAGCAAGTACCATATTATTATAAACGTGCTGCAGCACACAATGGCTCTTACATTCATGCGTTGAATACACAAATGCTATTTATCATATTAAAACCTGCACTATTGGCTTTGTCAGTGCTGGAAAAAGTAGCAAAAAACAGAATGCTTTCTGACTAGAAGGAATTGAGGGCCACATGCATCAAACTTAGGAATTGCGATTCCTAAATTGCGCTTTTTAAGAAATCGCAATTTAGGAATCGCAATTCCTTATGCATGTAGGAATCGCAAAAAAATTATGATTCCTACACATTCCTTATTTGCGACTCGCAAATTGCGAACCGCAAATAAGGAATGGCTTTCCATTCATTCCTATGGGCCTAGAGGCCCATAGGAATCAATGGAAATTGCATGCGCAATTTGCGAGTACCAAATAGGTACTCGCAAATTGCGCATGCAATTTCAAGGGTGCAAGGGTGCCAGAAGGACACCCTGATGCACCCCTGAAAGGGCAATTAAAAAACATGTTGCACACACACATGCCCCAAGGACATGTTTGTGTGCAACATAAAACTTTGAAAAATGCACTTTTGTGCATTTTTCAAAGTTTTCGCAAATTACCATCAACTTTAAGTTGATGGTAATTTGCGTTTCTTAAAAGCGAAATCGCAATTTTTTTTGTTGCATTGCATTTAGGGAATTGCAATTTGCGATTCCCTAAATGCAATCGCAATTTAAGTAATCGCAAATTTTGCGATTACTTAAATAGCGATTTTTGCATTTGGGATGGTGCATCCCAAATGCAAAAATTGCGTTCACATAGGGGCAGATTCGCAGAATATGCCCTTCTGCGACCGCAAAATCAATGATCCATGTGCCCCAAAGTAATTAAAGTATTGAATGTGACAGTGTGATGACTGAGTATACATTTCAGATGTAAAATAGTCCTTCGGGCATTCCAATGGAAGCACTTCCTGGAATGCACAATGATACACCACACAGCCCATAGCATGAGGTGAAAAAAAATGATACTGCTCTGGGCGGACCCAAACCCACTCTATGTATATTTTAAAAACATTGATAGCAATACGTACTTGGACAACTGCGTTAGCTAGCCAGACCTAAAATAGGAGCAGAATGAGACTCAATATCAAGGAAACTAACACACGCCTGAAAGGCAGACAAATAATAATGAAAAGCGTGCACTGTCTTATAATTTGAATACCTTGAAACACATTTAGGGGATTTGGTGTAGGGCAGCGCAGCAAATGACCTCACTGCGCTGTCCTACGTCAAAGTGAAAGGGCAGGAATGCACCATATTTATCCAATACAGCGCATTCCTGTCCTTTCCTCTGCACTGATGCCGTTTCGGCAGCCTTGTGCCAACGGGGGCACTCATGCAGCATGGTGCAAGGGTGCCTGTGTTGTCGGCAGGCCTGTTTGTGTGCAGGAAGGGCAGCTTCCTGCACAGAAGCAATCCAGAGTGGTATTTTCCTCTTTCTATGCATGCTGCAGAGTGCATCACACATAAAAAGAGGAAAAAACAAGGAGAAATAAAGTTCTTTCTCCTCGTTACGCCTCACCGCGGAAAGCGTAAGGTTTTGGCGCATCCCCAGGTTTACATAGTATTGTAAATGTGGGAAAGCATCAAAATCCTTGAGTGTGGCTTGGGAACACCCACCACAACGCCCATGGAACGCCTCCTGAGCGCAGAGTAAGGCAGCACAGGGATGTGCGCTGCCTTGCTTAACTCCGTATCTGTGGCTTTGCGTAGCCTCATAAATATAATAGGGTAGTTTGCCCTGCCAGAGCGTCACAAAAAGGACGCTACGGCGGCGCAAGGGGCTCATAAATATGCCCCCTTGTGTACCCACATTCAACGTGGAAGGTTAGTGGTAAAAAAAAGGGTAACACGCCTGCATCACTGCATATCGTGTGGGGTCCACCTGCGATAGCTGGCGCCGTGTGATGACCTCATTCTCTGCACTGCGACGACACAGAAAGGATCTGTGCGTTTCTTTTCCTGTATAAGGAATGTATATTCATTTTAAAAAATCTTAGATTTAGTGCCAGGGCTGCAGACAGCAGAGTTCGGACCCAGGGCAGTAATTGCCTCTGTGTGCCTCCCTTTTAGGCTTTAACTTTCAGGGGTAGGAGGATGGAACAGTCAGGGCACACTCCAGGAGGTTGGTATGGTCTGTTCAGGGAGCACAGGTATCACTCACATAAATGGATTGTCTAAGCAGTGTTGCTGTATTTTATAGAAATGAATAGGAAATGTTATGATGTAAACATGTGCAGCACTTTAAGACATTCTATGGCATCAGCTAATTTAGGGGATTCACAGAGAGTACAATTCTACCCCCTTCTATGCTGAGCCGGAGGCGGCGGGTGAGGATTGGGGTTACAATGACGTAAATTTAGTCTAGGAAGCACAGGGCCTGCTGGCCACGGGTGCACTAGTGTCGGTCTGTCTCTCTCGGTTCATAGTCTCTTGTGCAAGTATAGGGCCCCTAGGAGGGTTCAATGTCTGTGGTGTTTGGGGCCCCTTTGGGTCCGTTGAGGGGGAGGAGTAACACTGGCGGTACAGTCTTACAGCCGTGGGAGGCAGACCAGTGCTGTGTGGCTGTGTGAGTGCGCATGCGCATGCTGAACGAGCTGTGAGGGTCATGGTCCTAGGGGAACTCTGCAGTCAGGGTCACACTGGCCCGAGGATGGTCACAGGTGTACAGTGGAGAGAGGGTCTTCTATGCCGCTGAGAGGCGTCACTCTACAGCTGCCGCCTCACAGGCGTAGCTTCAGGTTGACACTCAATGTCTCTGGTCTTGGTCACACTCAGCAGAGCGGGCACCTCACAGCAGCAGAAGAACAAGTGACCTCAAGCTCTAGCGGTGCAAAGCTGCTTCTAAGCACCCAAGGCAGTCTACCTTCTCCAGCAAAGCCCAGCGGTATTCATCAGTTCTGTAGCACCAGGGATGTGATCTTAACGCCTTAAACGATCACAGCAATGGATTCTCTCTCTGGGCTCGTACCCTCTACCTGGGCGCGCTGAGCTCCAGCGAGTGACAATCTGAACACTGGATCAGCAAGAGTGGATCACTTTTTTCCAGTCTTGGGGACCAATGGTATCTCACCTAATGTCAAATTATATTAAATGTTTACGAATTCCAGAAGAGTGCACTTCTCTCTCAGGAAGCCTTATGGCTTTGGGAACCATTTTGGATGCAATCAGCTATCTTGCCACTTATCTATTCCAGATAGACATTGTTGGCTCACCCCACGAGACGCAGGATTCGGGGTGGTGCATCAGCCCAGCCCCTTCTTTGAGGCGTGGGCATTTGCCCAGGGCAGCCATCCAATGTCTGTCTCAGCGTTGCTCTCTCTGTCAGGTCTGTGGACACTCTGGATGTTAAGAGTAGGTAAAACTTGTCCAGCAGCAGTGCAGCTTTCCTTCATACAAGGATCATCTACAGTACTGGAGGGAAAGGTGCAAGCTTCCTCACACCGATAAAGCACAGCACCAGCAGCAGAAGTGCAAGCTGCCTTCAAACACACAGTAGGAACAGCATCCGCATCAGCAGCTCAAGCTTCATCTCCCAGGAGAAGTACAGAAAAAGTACAGTCTGCGTAGCAGAAGTGCAAGCTTCGCACACACAGAACACATGCAGCATGACCGAGTGCAATGCAAGCCTCAGTCACACACAGAACAGGTACAGCATGACCGACTGCAGTTCAAGCTTCAGTCACACACAGAACAGGTACAGCATGACCGATTGCAGTGCAAGCTTCAGTCACACACAGAACAGGTACAGCATGACCGATTGCAGTGCAAGCTTCATTCACACATAGTCCAGGCATAGCACAGTCTGCAGCAGTTCAAACATCACATACACAGAACAAGTACAGCATGACCAATTGCAGTGCAAGATTCATTCACAGACAGAACAAGTACAGTACGAGCGGCAGTAGTGCAAGTTTCATTCACACACAGAACAGGTGCAGACCAGGCAGCAGCAGTTCAAGCTTCCTCTCCCAGGAGAAGTACAGTATGGGCGGCAGCAGTGAAAGCTTCAAACACACTGATCAAGTACAGCATGTCTGACTGCAGAGAAATCTTCATTCACAAACAGAATACGTACAGGATGAGAGAAAGCAGTGCATGTTTCATTCAAACAGATCAGGTACAACACAGAAAGTTGCTGTTCAGGCTTCCTTCACCCAGAAGTACATAACAAGTACTGTATGAGCGGCAGCAGTGCAAGCTTCATTCACACATAGAAAAGGTACAGCACAGGTAGCAGCTGTTCAAGCTTCCTTCACCCAGAAGAACAGAACAAGTACTGCATGAGCGGCAGCAGTGCAAGCTTCATTCACACACAGAACAAGTACAGCACAAGAAGCAGCGGTTCAAGCTTCTTTCACCCATAAGAAGAACAGAACAAGTACTGTATGAGCGGCAGCAGAGTTAGCTTCATTCACACATAGAAAAGGTACAGCACATGCAGCAGCGGGTCAAGCTTCCTTCACCCAGAAGTACATAACAAGTACTGTATGAGCAGCAGCAGTGCAAGCTTCATTCACACATGGAAAAGGTACAGCACAGGTAGCAGCGGTTCAAGCTTCCTTCACCCAGAAGTACAGAACAAGTACTGTATGAGCGGCAGCAGTGCAAGCTTCATTCGAAGTGACAGCAGGTACAGCACATGCAGCAGCGGTTCAATCATCCTTCACTCAGAAGATGTGCAGAACAAGTCCAGTATGAGCGGCAGCAGTGCAAGCTTCATTCACACACAGAACAAGTACAGCACAAGAAGCAGCGGTTCAAGCGTCTTTCACCCATAAGAAGAACAGAACAAGTACTGTATGAGCGGCAGCAGAGCAAGCTTCATTCACACATAGAAAAGGTACAGCACATGCAGCAGCGGGTCAAGCTTCCTTCACCCAGAAGTACATAACAAGTACTGTATGAGCAGCAGCAGTGCAAGCTTCATTCACACATAGAAAAGGTACAGCACAGGTAGCAGCAGTTCAAGCTTCCTTCACCCAGAAGTACAGAACAAGTACTGTATGAGCGGCAGCAGTGCAAGCTTCATTCGAAGTGACAGCAGGTACAGCACAGGCAGCAGCGGTTCAATCATCCTTCACCCAGAAGATGTGCAGAAAAAGTCCAGTATGAGCGGCAGCAGTGCAAGCTTCATTCACACACAGAACAAGTACAGCACAATAAGCAGTGGTTCAAGCTTCTTTCACCCATAAGAAGAACAGAACAAGTTCAGTATGAGTGACAGCAGTGCAAGCTTCATTCACACACTGAACAAGTACAGCACAAGAAGAAGAAGTTCAAGCTTCCTTCACACAAAAGAAGTACAGTACAAGTACAGTATGGGCGGCAGCAGTACAAGCTTCACACACAGACACACCACAGGTACAGCACAGGCAGCAGCGCCTCAAGCGTACTTCACCCAGAAGTATAGAACAAGTACAGTATGAGTGGCAGGACTGCAAGCTTCAATCACACACACACCAGGTACAGCACAGACAGTAATGGTTCAAGCTTCCTTCAGCCTGAAGTATAGAACAAGTACAGTATGAGCAGCGGAAATGCAAGCTTCATTCACACACACAGCAGGTACAGAACAGGCAGCAGATGTTCAAGCTTCCTTCACCCAGAAGTACAGAACAAGTGCAGTATGAGCAGCAGCAGTGCAAGCTTCATTCACACACACACACACACACAGCAGGTAGAGCACAGGCAGCACTGGTTCAAGCTTCCTCTCCTAGAAGAGGTACAGCACAAGATGAAGTAGGTTTCACACAAAGAACAAGTGCGGCGCAGGCAGCAGCAGATTAAGCTTTCTTCGCCCAAAAGTACAGAACTAGTACGATATGAGCGGCATCAGTGCAAGCTTCATTCACAGAGGACAGGTACAGCGTGAGCAGCAGCAGGGCAAACGTCCTTCACAGAGAACAGTTACAGCATTAGCAGCCATAGCGCAAGCTTCTCTCACAGAGAACATGTACTTCACGAGCAGCTGTAGCACAAGCTTTCTTCACAGAGGACAGGTACATCACGAGCAGTCTCAGCACAAGCCGCTCGTAACTATCTCAGCTCAGGTGAGCTCAGCTCCTGCTCATGTAACATGTTCCTGGTAGATTAAGCTTTTCCAGGAACAAACCTCGTTGTCATAACACTGAAGACCTTGACAGTCTGGGCCCAGCTGCATGAGTGGGGCTGTAAATGCTGGAGATAACTGGGACATGGAAGGACAGTAATAAATGACTAGTATTGGAGATGAGCTGGACTGGTAGAAGCACCCTGGGTGGGGATTGCTTCCATCATAAGCCTGCCTGACACCACAGGCTGTCAATCAGCAAACACAGAAGCTGTCAAATAGAAAGTCTCTTGCCTTGCTCGCTGCACGTCTGGTCCATGCACTCACTGCCCTTTGCATAAAAAACAAAGTTTTTCTCATTACATTTAACTGTAAGGTCAAGCTATGGACAGCTTTGTGTTGCACAAGTTTATGCCATCTCTACTTAAAAAAGAAAGGGCAAAGGTGAGTCCCTGTCAACCACTGGTTGTCCATTAGCCACCATCACAGCCATTGGTTGACACAGCAGTCATTCATGACATATGAGTAGGGCAAACCTTTCCATTGTGACCAGAGCTCCTGCAATAACCAAATTGAGCAATCAATGGTGGTAGGATGTAGTCTACCTTTATGTATCGTAAGGATAAACTACTAATACCCTGTGGCATTGAACCTTTTTATTAGTAATGTGTCCGAGTACTAAATTAAGCTCAAAGATCTTAATATAGTTTGTCAGGGCGGAAGTGACACTGAAAGCGTCAGAGGATGTTGCCAGTGGCCGGGCAGCAGAGCTGAGCAAAGTCACTCTGAGCTGGTTGCTGCGCTGCTGCTGTCCACCCCGTCACTACGTGATGCGTGCCTGGGTGGAGAGGAAGCGGTGATGTCAGAGACGCAGGTATGACATGGCCTAGGGAGGGAGCCTGCTGCCGGTAGACGTATGTCACAATGTGAACCACCTGTCACTCTTTACCGCCATTTCCACCAGCATATTGACACATCACACTTATCACTGCACGCGGTTTAGAACGAAGACTGTAAGTTTACTTACCTTTGTGCAGGGGTGTGTGGTATGTATGTGTGTGGTTGTGTGTGCATGTGCATGTATCTATCTGTGTGCTCATGTGTTTGTGTGCGAGAGAGAAAGAGGGAGAGAGCCTCTGCCTGCGTTACCATAAACAATGCTCTAACCCTTACATCTCAGGCCACCAATGGCATCTGGTGACCACACACTCCTGTTCTACAGCCCCGTTTAACCCTGCATGTTGGGGCATTTTCAGATATGTGTCCCCTTTGGTATAATAGTGTTAATTCTTGGCAGAATTTTGCCCACTTCTAAGGGTTTGGTACCGGAATATCATAGTAAGAATATCTTATGACATAAATATCATGTCTTAAATATCATTTACAAAAGTATTGCCTCATTGAAGATAATGTTGGACATTCTACACCCAGTGGGGAAAAATATTTGTAAACAAAATTTAAGATACAATAATAAGTCACAAAATATTTTTGTCAATAATATTGGGACATGCAACCATTAGTATAATGTTTTCCCTAGCACAGTGGAGGACATTATTTGTACAACCCGGACACTCATGATCCACATCTGGCATAATGCTGGCACTGGACTTATATTGGTAATCTTGAAAAAATGTGAACATCTATGGCATGGTGGTGCCAAATTCTAGCACAGTGCTGGCCCCAGCATAAAAGTGAACACTCTTGGCAAACTTTGGGCACGCGTGACATTGCAGCACCTGCCTCTGACTTAATGACCTGCTTGGGACCTTCATATTCAAACTTGGCATGCATGTTTTACCCCAGTTTGATACCTTGCTGGACTGTGTAAGTCTAATTGGAGTGAAACTGCACTGTACGACAGATTTCGCCTATATGGCTAATACAGTGAATATCCCACAGATTTTCTAGTAAGCACTACTGAACAATCTATGAATTGCCGATGCCAGGTCAGCAACAATCCTTGCAGAGACAGGCTACCTGTGCACACATACAAAGCTGTGCACAATGGTAATTCACACACATACAGTCGGAACTCGTGGACACAAAGCCTTTACCCCACCTTCACAGCAGCGGCCTTATCTTAAAAAGCGGACACTGGCAGTTAACGAACTCAGACCAAATACTGTGCATTTGCCGTGATTAAGACTAAGGTTGTGAAACTCACCCACAATAAACGTTCAAAAGCAAAAAGTCCCGGTGGGCTAAATGGGTGGAAAACATTTACTACACATGCGATCTGCATCCCTCACAAATTACTATTTGAAAATCCTGCTTCACAGCTTTAGATTATTCATGTTTCATATATGTATAGCTAACACAAAATATGAGAGATTTTAAGCTTGCTCTGACCTGCCAGTCTTCACCTCGCGCTGTGTCCAGTTCTGAGGCTACAACTCAGGAGGGAAAGAGCCAATCAAGACACAGTCTCGTGGAGAGGTACCAGTGCATGCCACTGTGTGAATGATAGGACTTGTGATGCATTTCCACAAAGGAGAGAGTAGACAGTAGGCGACATTAGGATACCTACGGTAAAGGTTATAAACGCCCATCCACGAACAAGTAAGCACATTTCTATCCATAAACTACACTTCTAAAATTACCACAGCCCTAAGGTATCAAAACAGTAGCAGAAGTACTCCAGCCCAGACATGGAGTAAATCACAAGCACAATACATGGCCACTAACAGGTACTGCAACACATTCCTATAGAAAGTAACGGAAGCAGGGACCTAAAATAACACTAATGTGAAATAAATAGAATTATTTTGACTTTAAAATATATATATTGTTTACCATTAAAAATTATAAATAATTGTTTTAATTTTTTTAAATGTAATGATAAACCTAATTTAAATAAAAATGTAATTAAACTTTGTAACTTTTTGTAAAACGTTTAAATATTTTAAATGAATTCAACACATTGCTTTAAAACAACTAATACATATTACATACAATTTTAATTAATGTTTTTATTATTCTTTAATTAATATTATATATATATATATATATATATAAAACATTAAAAAATGTAAATATTAAATATTTATGAGTTAATGTGCGCTAATATTTTATTTTATTAGTTCTGGGTTACTAATAGATATTTTCCATTATTCTCTATTTATACTTTATATTAAAATATATTTAATCTATTTTTTTAGGTTGATAAACTTTAATATTTACCACAGCGGAAGATCTTGACCAGGGTGGCAGAGATCACCATCCAAATGTGACAAGTTACTATTAATAACCTCACACCTATCAAACCTGTTGTAGGAGTCTACACGTAGATGTAAGTCTACACATAGGTATAATTCTACACTCAGAAATGGTAAACAGCAAAAAGTGTAGTAAATATACACATGTGTAAATCTACAAATGTACATTTACCTTTGTGAATAGCCCACTGTGATTATATGATCTACAATCACAGGTCCTGCATAGAAAACACATCCAAGTTCAACCTGAGGTTTCCACTACAATGCCACAAGATGTGCTGTCCAGTTTGTGTAGATGTTGAATGTTGAGGATGGACTATTGAGTGGTCACACTATCGCGACCAAAATATAGAGGGCTAAAATATAACTTGCGCCCTCGCCATGCACTGCTTATGACCTCACATATGACACGGCTCATGTTCCCACGCAACTCTCAAGGTTTTTGGCATATTCACAGATTTACCAAATATGGTAGACCTGGGAATGAGCCAAAAACATACGCCTTCTCCGGGGAGGCATAACGAAAAGAAATATCTTTATTTCTCCTTGTTACTTCGTCTTCTATGTGTGCTGCATTCTGCAGCACACATAGAAGAGGAATATGCCTCTCAGGATTGTTTTGTGCAGGAAGGTGCACGTTCCTGCACAAAAACAATCCTACCTACAATGCAGGCACCCTTGCACCATGGCGCAAGGGTCCTGCGTTGGTGCTAGGCAGCTCATTTTACGCCAGCGCTGGAGAAAGGAGAGGAATGTGCAGTATTGCAATAAATACGGCGCACTCCTGCCCTTTTCCTATAATGCAGCACAGCAAGGCAACTTGCTGCGATGCGTTGCGTTACAGTCCCATAAATATACCCCTAAGTATTGTAAGCAGTCTTGCTTTATTGGGAAAAATAAACTTAGCATGACAATTTGTACTCAACATAGAATGCTGTGTGCACC
This sequence comes from Calotriton arnoldi, assembly GCA_963921515.1. NCBI lineage: Eukaryota > Metazoa > Chordata > Amphibia > Caudata > Salamandridae > Calotriton > Calotriton arnoldi. The sequence continues at coordinate 224,016 of CAWUFW010015829.1, read as the reverse complement.
AGGTACTAACCTATGTACACATGCGTGTGTTGCTTCAGGAGATGGGCTACCTGTAAAGTTTTCACCACAGTTCGAAGGCTGCAGGTAGTATGGCCTTTAGCACCTTCAGACCTCGGTTATTTTATGCAGACAAGTTTTGCATAGAGTGTACATAGTTCTTAGTAGATACTTTGAAATTCTCTATGGTGCATTTCTCATGAGAGTTTCACTGTCTGCAAACAAAATGAAACAGAGTAAACTCTCTGCATAGAGTAAGCAGTGCTAACAGTACCCACTTTTCTACTCATATCCATTTAATTTCTCAATGTAGGTTTAGTGACTGCCAGATGTTTATTACAGGTAAAGGATGTCCGTAGTAGGGCATTAGTTATGTAAGAGGGCTTGAATATCTGGAGGAACAGTTGTATACAGATTGAACACCATGTGCAGGATAGGTTACTCTTTCATCTGTGGTTAATACTCAACATGAACTTGGCTACCCATGAAGTGTGTGGTATAGGATTATGTTGCAAATCACACAAACCTGCTTTAACTATGGTGGTTGTATGTATGATAGCAGTAAAGACGCTTCATAGTCTTCTGAGCTCTTGTGCACTTACACTCATAGCTCTAATGGTATATCCGTTTATAGAGCAATGAGTACAAAAGATGCTTGGATGATGTCATCAGTGATGTAATCAATGATGTCATTTGAGATGTCATGAATGATGTCATAAATAATGTCATGTCATGAGTGATGTCATATGTGAGGCCATAGGCAGTGCATGCGAGGGCGCAAGTTATAGTTAGCGCTGCTCACTATAACAGGTGAATTCCTGTGGTTTTTTTAGTTCAAAACATTAATGTTGTCACTGGCAAATTCACCTAACTATAATGTTACTTTAACCTATGGCCTTTGGCTTTTTCAGTCAGTTTTCTTTTTAAACCATACCGGATCCTTTTATCACACCTACCTATAACATTACGTTAACCTTTGGTTTTTCAGTGAATTGCTAAGGTTTTTTTTTTAAACAAAAACCGATCTTTTTATCACACTAATTATAATGTTACTTTAACCTTTGTTATTTTCTGTGAATTTCTAGGGTTTTTTTTCTTGTAAAGTAATATTTATTCACCATATGTAAATCCAACCTCTGCCACACACAGGCTGCGGCCATGCGCGGCGGCGGGGTTGGCTGCAGGCCAACCCCTCGCATAAAACCAACCCACGCTGTGCACGACCGTGGTCAGTTGACACAAGGCCTGGCCTGCAGCCTGGCCCTGTGGCCAAACCCCAAAGGGAGCAAACCCCACACTGCACATGGTTTCCGGCTGTGCGCAGCGGGAGGTTGGCCACAGGGCCTGGGCCTGGGGGACCCCACCCCTCAGGGCCTTTTTCTTTTAAAAGGGGCAGGGGGCCGTGTGCCCCCACTCCCCTCAATAGGCCCTGTGGATCTCATCCACCAGGGCCTTGTTGATTTTAAATTGGGAGGGAGGCTTTGTGGCCCCCCTCCCTGATTCTCTTTATGCCATGAGGACCCCATCCCCAGGACCTTTTTTTTAATTAAGGGGGTGGTGCATCTCCCCTCCCTGAGCCTCTTTAGCCCTGGGGACTCCATGCCCCAGAACCATACATATATATGATAAAAAGAAGGGGGCGGCCCCCTCCCTGAGGTTCTTTAGGCCCTGGGGACCCCACTCCAAGGTCTATGTTAAGGTATAGCACTGGTAAAGGTGGTGCCCACCAAGGGCAGCCATCATAGTCTCGTTGGGGGCCGCAGGGGGAGCCCCAAGGTCCCCGCGACCCCAGCCTGCTCCCTGATTCTAAGGGGAGCCAGCATTGCTCCCACCCTCAGGGAGCAGCTGCTAATGCTGCTCCCTGTGGGCGGGAGAAATACTTTGGTCTGTTTCCCTGCTCATTTCAGTGCATGCAGGATAACAGATCTAAAGTCCGCTCCCAGCAGGGGCATTTTTGAAGATCCCACCAGCTGGGAGCAAACTTGGTGTTTGCTTCTGCTTGGCAGATTTAAAAATGCTCCTGCCAAGCAAGGACAAACACAGGTTTCCCTGTCTGGGGCAAAACCGCAATGGCCCAGGAGTGGGCTCCTCGGGACCTAGCCTGTGAGCCGACTCCTGGGGATGGGGCCTCGGGCCATTAATGGCTTAGGGAAGGGGGTTGCGTTGCCCCCCTCCCTTAAAGTAATCGCCCCGGTGGTAGGCTTCCTGGGGCCCTTTTTGTCCCCCCTCACCATTTTGTGAAATTTTGGCCCGTGGGGGTAACTTGGGCCTTTTGAGGCACAGGGAATGGGACCACGAGGCCCCCTCCCCATTTTGTGAAATTTCAGCCCTGTGGGTGGGCTCCCCAGGGCCTTTGGAGGCACAGAGAGGGGGGGTCACATGGTATTTCTCCCCATATAAACAATTTCATGCCCCGGGGCTGAGCTCCCTAGGGCTTCTGCAGGCAAGGGGGGGCCTTATAAAGTAGTTTCAGCCCTAGGGGTGGGATCCACCCCAGGGTCTTTGGAGGCACAGAGAGGGGGGTCACATGGTATTTCTCCCCATATAAACAAATTTCAGCCCCAGGGTTGAGCTCCCTAGGGCCTCTGCAGGCAAGGGGGAGCCTTATAAAGTAGTTTCAGCCCTAGGGGTGGGCTCCACCCGAGGGCCTTTGGAGGCACAGAGAGAGGGGCCACGTGGCCCCCCTCCCCATATAAACAAATTTCAGCCCCAGGGCTGAGCTCCCTAGGGCCTCTGCAGGCAAGGTATAAAGTAGCTACCTGGACCTTTTGCGACGAATATAAAACATTTTCAAAATCATTAAAATAACTATGATGCTGTATTGAAACGGTGCATATATTGTTCTATGTTTAACATAAATAGACTTTCTTTATATACAAATCTGATGTTTATAGCATCTCGATTAAAAACACAATTCATACGTTTCCGTAGATAATTTCATCGTAGAACCACCGAAATATCACATTAAGCATATACATTTATCTACACAGTTTCATCATGAAAATACACAAAGATATTACAGTAAAAAACTAAGGACAAACTTGGATTTTTACTGTAATATCTGTGTGTATAAGAAAGTCTATTTGTGATAAACATAGAACAATATTTGCACCGTTTCAATACAGCATCATAGTTATTTAAATGATTTTGAAACAAAAATTATTCCAATGAATGAGACATTTTTACATATAAGAGGGTTCAGTGTGTAGGTACTTGAGTGAATGCAGTGCGAATACGTGAGTGCAAGATTTCATCTTTTTGAATACATTATTAGAATAAGTAACACGAGGGGGACTTACTTTTGTTTTTGACCCTGGTGGCGGGTGCCACAGGTGATGCACAAGAGGACATATATGGGCTATCCAACCTAGTGAAACAGCGATGGCTGGACTGGAGTCTGTAGCTTCCCAGAGATGAGGGAAGGATGGAGAGTAGAGTGGGGTGATTGACAGTGTCAAAGGCTGCAAAGAGGATGTTGTGAATTTGGGGGGTTTTCTTCACCACTTGGTTGATGGCCAGTGGGTCTCTGCTGCAGCGGGGTCCAGAGCAGGCCTGTCAACCTGTGAAAGTTTTTCATCATGTGAAGAGGGTGTGGGTCCTTGAAGGGTCGGAACTCAGTGCCGAGCACAGCCCAAAGGCACTTTTAAATTCACTGTCTCTAAACTCCCCTCCTCCTCCCCCTTCCCCCATCCACCCTGTACACGCCAACACCAAAAACAACGCTTTTGAGTCTGCATCTGGTGTCCTGGCAAAGTTTCACACCTCGTAAGGGGCATTGGCTGAGCAGATCTGCCAAACATTTAGCTGGGAACGTGCTCTCTGCAGGGGTTTCCAGCTAGTTGTGTGCCCACCGAGTGATATCAGCTGCTCACCAGGTGACCGAGTGATGGGAGTCAATATTGTGTGACACACGGTGGCACCGTGTGAGTGGGAAGGTATGCTGGAGCCAGATCGATGAAGACTACAACAGGCTGTTTTGGTCTGTGGACCGGACGTTGTATCATGGCTAACCTCTCAAAGATTTTTCCAAAGAGGGGAGAGAGAGTGAAAGGATGGCACTTGCTGAGGTTGTCAGTGTGACACCTACACACATAGAAAGACTGTACCAAGAAATGTCCTCTTCCTATAACTGGGCGCATCAGTGGCAAACACAAAATTCCTGTGGCATGATCTATTCGCTGAAAGGTAGATTTATTTGGATAAAACACAGTGAAGTCTAGCACCCACCGCAGTGCTGGCTCCACAGTGAAGTCTAACACCCGCCACAGCACTGACACCACAGGGAAGTCTAGCACCTACCGCAGCACTGGCTACACAGTGAAGTCAAGAACCCACCGCAGCGCTGACACCACAGGAAAGTTTAGCACCCACCGCAGCACTGGCTTCACAGTGAAGTCTAGCACTCGCCACAGCGTTGGCTCTACAGTGAAGTCTAGCACCCACTGCAGTGCTGGCTCCACAGTGAAGTCTAACACCCGCCACAGCGCTGACACCACAGGGAAGTCTAGCACCTACCGGAGCACTGGCTACACAGTGAAGTCAAGAACCCACCGCAGCGCTGACACCACAGGAAAGTTTAGCACCCACCGCAGCACTGGCTTCACAGTGAAGTCTAGCACTCGCCACAGCGTTGGCTCTACAGTGAAGTCTAGCACCCACCGCAGTGCTGGCTCCACAGTGAAGTCTAACACCCGCCACAGCGCTGACACCACAGGGAAGTCTAGCACCTACCGCAGCACTGGCTACACAGTGAAGTCAAGAACCCACCGCAGCGCTGACACCACAGGAAAGTTTAGCACCCACCGCAGCACTGGCTTCACAGTGAAGTCTAGCACCCGCCACAGCGTTGGCTCTACAGTGAAGTCTAGCACCCGCCACAGTGTTGGCTCCACAGTGAGGTCTAGCCCCCGCGACGGCGTTGTCTCCACAGTAAAGTCAAACAACCACCACAACGCTGACACCACAGGGAAGTTTAGCACCCACCGCAGCACTGGCTCCACAGTGAAGTCAAGAACCCGCTGCAGCGCTGACACCACAGGGAAGTCTAGCCCCTTCCGCAGCACTGGCTCCACAGTGAAGTCAAGAACCCACCGCAGCGCTGACACCACAGGGAAGTCTAGCACCTACCACAGCACTGGCTCCAGAGGGAAGTCTAGCACCCACCACAGCACTGGCTCCACAGTAAAGTCAAACAACCACCACAGCGCTGACAACACAGGGAAGTCTAGCACCCGCGACAGCGTTGGCTCCACAGTAAAGTCAAACAACGACCACAGCGCCGACACCACAGGGAAGTCTAGCACCTACCGCAGCACTGGCTCCACAGTGAAGTCAAGAACCCACTGCAGCACTGACACCACAGGGAAGTCTAGCACCTATCGCAGCACTGGCTCCACAGTGAAGTCTAGCACCCACTGCAGCACTGGCTTCACAGTGAGGTCTAGCACCCACCGCAGCGCTGGCTCCACAGTGAAGTCTAGCACCCACCACAGTGCTGACACCACAGGGAAGTCTAGCACCCACTGCAGCACTGATACCACAGGGACGTCTAGAACCCACCGCTGCACTGACACCTCAGTGAAGTCTAGCACCCACCGCAGTGCTGGCTCCACAGTGTAGTCCAGCACCCACTGCAGCGCTGACATCACAGGGAAGTCTAGCACCCACCGCAGTGCTGGCTCCACAGTGAAGTCTAACACCCACCACAGCACTGGCTCCACAATGAAGTCTAGCACCCGCCACAGTGTTGGCTCCACAGTGAAGTCTAGCACCCGCGACAGCGTTGGCTCCACTGTAAAGTCAAACAACCACACAGCGCTGACACCACAGGGAAGTCTAGCACCCACCGCAGCACTGGCTCCACAGTGAAGTCTAGCACCCACCGCAGCACTGGCTTCACAGTGAGGTCTAGTACCCACCACAACGCTGGCTCCACAGTGAAGTCTAGCACCCACCACAGCGCTGACACCACAGGGATGTCTAGAACCCACCGCTGCACTGACACCTCAGTGAAGTCTAGCACCCAACGCAGTGCTGGCTCCTCAGTGAAGTCTAGCACCCACTGCAGCGCTGACATCACAGGGAAGTCTAGAACCCACCGCAGTGCTGTCTCCACAGTGAAGTCTAACACCTACCATAGTGCTGACACCACAGGGAAGTCTAGCACCCACTGCAGCACTGATACCACAGGGACGTCTAGAACCCACCGCAGCGCTGGCTCCACAGTGAAGTCTAGCACCCGCCACAGTGTTGGCTCCACAGTAAAGTCAAGCACCCACCACAGCGTTGGCTCCACAGTGAAGTCTAGCACCCGCGACAGCGTTGGCTCCACAGTAAAGTCAAACAACCACACAGCGCTGACACCACAGGGAAGTCTAGCACCCACTGCAGCACTGGCTCCACAGTGAAGTCTAGCACCCACCGCAGCACAGGCTTCACAGTGAGGTCTAGTACCCACCACAGCGCTGGCTCCACAGTGAAGTCTATCACCCACCACAGCACTGGCTCCACAGTGAAGTCTAGCACCCACCACAGCGCTGACACCACAGGGATGTCTAGAACCCAACGCTGCACTGACACCTCAGTGAAGTCTAGCACCCACCGCAGTGCTGGCTCCACAGTGAAGTCTAGCACACACTGCAGCGCTGACATCACAGGGAAGTCTAGAACCCACCGCAGTGCTGGCTCCACAGTGAAGTCTAGCACCCGCCGCAGAGCTGGCTTCCCCACACCTCTTGAAATCTAGGATTCAACCCTAGCAGCTTCCTTCAGTCCTCACTAGCTGTTAACTACATGCAAAAACCCAGAAACATGTTCAGAAACAAGACAAGAAATCATCTTTCTTCTGTTGACTAACATTATCCTACTTTATACCAGCACCAGCAATCGACCATTTAAATTGACTTTACCAAAAAGCACATTGAAGACGCCCCATACTGAAGACCAAATGCCTCACTATAATGGAATTGTGAAGGATAGATGTACCATACTAAACCAAGATGACTACTGGAAATGAGATTTATATGTCTACAGATAAACAATGTCAAGGACTACAAAACAACAGTTAAGCAGACATCTTCAAATCCACTTTTTAACTTGGGATTAATATACTGCTCGCCCAAGAGCAGGCAATAACTTCTCTTTGGCTTGAGTCATCAAAGCAGATGCTGAGATGGCTGCCAGTTATTCAGTAGTCCATGTTAAGGTTGCATTGGAGATGCTAAGGTGTGTCCCACACGGACACCATAGCTTTCCTGGTCCAACTTAATAACAGCAGAGTCAGTCTGTGTTCAAGGGTCGATAACATCAACCCAGAGTAATATCACTTCTGGCACATTGTGTACCTGTACGTCACAGCGGCGGCTGGCACAGGTAAGCGTGGTGAGGTGGGGGCGGGGCGGGGCGGAGTGAGAGTGGGGAAGTCGACCGACGATGGAATAGGTATAATTAAATAATACCTATTTCATAGTCTGTCGACTTCCCCCCTGCCGCGCCCTGCCCCACCGCCCCATCGTGCTTACCTGTGCCGGCCGCGGCTGGTACATCATCGTAGTAGGTATAGATGTACTGTTCTTTCATCTACATCTATTTACCTAGACTTAGCTTGCAATCTATTGGTTATGGTAATGATGTGGATGTGATATTTTTTACACATGCGATGTCGCTTGCCATATATAGTGGCAGCTATTTCTGGGCCGGATCTGGGATCCGGCCAATCCAGGGAAATTTGCTGAATTTGCATTGGTGTCATTTTCCGATAACTTGACAAATTCAGCGCTTCCTGCACGTTGTCTGCATTTCGTTCGGTGCAACATCCTGCAGCCAGTGAGGGGCCTTCTTGTTCTCACTTCCAGCTGTGCCCAAAGCAAAGCTCTGATTGAAAGGACCATTGGCCGTTATTTTGTTCACGTATCATCCTGGCTGAGAGCCATCTGGAGCCTAACACCTAGATGCCGACGCAGTCAAAGGAGCTTCGGAGAAACTATGGGGTATATTTACAAGGGGATAGCGCCACCAGAACATCACTTTTAGCAATGTTCTGGTGGCGCTATGTCCTTCTACATATTTACAAAGTGGCATTAAGCCACCTTTTGCGGCTTAACGCCGCCTTGTAAATACAGCCCATTTACACGCATCACTTTGCGTGAAAGGAGCGTGCAATGGTTGTTGCTGTGGGCATTCCACCACAACACCCATTGCTTTTTAACTCTGCCCCAGATTTACAAGGATGTGTACATCTATGGCAATGCCAAAAACCAACGCCATGCAAGAGTAGGCGTTAGAATGGCGATATGAGGAGAAATACTTATATTTCTCCTCGTTTTTGCATTTTTCTTTGTGTGCTGCATTCTGCAGCAAACATAGAAAGAGCAAAATGCCATGAATGTTTATGTGCAGGAAGGTGTCCCTTCCTGCACATAAACTATCATTAAATAATGACGATTTACTACTTCTATGTAAGCTGCATTCTGCAGCACACATAGAAGTAACAAATCGCCATTATGGATTGTTTATGTGCAGGAAGGGACACCTTCCTGCACATAAACAATCTTCCCTGCAACACAGGCACCCTTGCCCTATGGTGCAAGGGTGCCTGCGTTGGCGCTAGGCAGCTAATTTTAGCGCCAACGCTTGAGAAAACACATGGGTGCACCTTTATTGTAGTAAATACGACGCATTCCTGCGTTTTGGAAATGTCGGAGCGCGGAGCTGCCCAATTTGCGCCGGTCTGAGCTCCGACATTTCCTTGTAAATATTCCCCTATAACTTGGAGGCCCGCTTTTGACTTTGTTCAACCTTTCTATGTAAGGGAGGCGCACGCACTGTAAGAACACAAGATTTGATTTAATTTGATTTTTATAAAGCGCAAACAATTACCCGGAGGTGTCTCGGTGCTAAAGAGGGGAGAACAGAGGGAATGAGATTAAGTTTTATTAAAAAGCCACGTTTTTAAAAGCTTGCGGAAATTCCAGAGAGATGGGGCTGATTTAATTGCCAGAGGAAGCTAGTTCCAATTTTGGGTTGTGCAGACCAGAAAACTCCTGCCTCCCCAAAAGGAGAGCCTATAGGGAGGCACCACCAAATTAATCACTGAATTAGACTTAAGGGTCCTGTTGGGCACATACCAGCTGTATCTGTGTGGTTGAATAATTACACTACAAATGATTTAAATGAAACCTACTGATTTCTTAGGTCGGGCGTTAGCCTAGACCTTACGATTTTGCTAAAAAATGTACAATATCCTTACAAATAGGCATCCATTGGTCTGTTGTTGTGTCATTCCACATTTTACTTCCGCCCTCTACAGCTTACAGCATGGGGCCGTAGGTCAGCCTACTCAAACCAATGGTTAACTTCCCTTGTGTTTTTTTTGTTTTCACTTCATAATTACTTTAGTGAGGCATTTGTGTTTAGAGCCTGATGTGATAGCAGGACGCTTTGGATGCACATTCCATCTTTATCAGATCCCATCTCCTACCAATGCTGTTGTAAATTCCTTTTTTGAGTGTTTTGCTTTCTGACTGCTGGCATTTTACACCATACCAGATTGGGTCCATTTGAAAATGTTCTGCATTAAGTTATCTATTTTATATTTGGCTTCTTTCACTCCTTCTTTCCTTCTCTTTTTCTTTTTCTCTTCATTCTCTCTTTCTTTTTCCCCATTTCTTCTCTTTTTCCTCCCCTTATTTCCTTTCCTTCTATCATTCTTCTCTTCTCTTTCCTTTTCTTTCTTTCTTTCCTTCTTTCTTTCCCTCTCTTTCTTTCTCACTTTCCTTCCTTCTTTCCATCTTTCATTTTCTTTCTTCCCTTATCTATGCTTCTTTCATTTTTACTTTCTTTTTACTTCCTTTCACTTGCTCTTTCCTTCTCTTTCGTTCTCTTTCTTTCTTTCATTCCTTCTTTTTCTTTTGTTCCTTCTTTCTTTTCTTCTCTCTTCTCTTCTTTTTTTCCTTCCTTTTCCATCTTTCTTTCCTTCTGTATTTCATTCTTTCTTTCTCTCTTTTACCTTTCTTTCTTTCTCAGTTTCTTTCTTTTCTATTTTCTTCCTTTCTTTTTTCTCCATTTTCCATTTTCTTCCTTTTTCCTTCTTCTTTCTTTCTTTTTTCCTTTTTTCTTTCCTTCTCTTGTTCCTTTTCTTGTTCTTTCCCTCATTCCTTCTCTCATTCTTTCTTTCTCTTTCCTTCTTTCTTTCTCTTGCCTTTTTTCATTATTGCCATCTTTCATTCCTTCTTTCCTTCTCTCTTTCTTTCATTCACTTACCTTCTCTTTCATTCTCTTCGTTACTCCTCTTTCCTTCTTCCTTTCTTTCCTTCTCCCTTTCTTTCCTTCTCTCTCCTTATGTCCTTCTCTCTTTCCTTCTTTCTTTCACTTTTTCCCTCTTCTTTCTTTTTGTCTTTTTAGCCTTTTTTCTAGTTGTCTTTCTTTTGTTCATTCCTTATTTCTATTTGTGTTTCTTTTTTCTTTCTTTCTCTCTTTCTTCCATTCTTTCTATCTTTCTTTTTTTCTTTTTTAAAGGCTGGAGGCTTGCAGCTAATGCCAAACTGATTTAGTTGTTTAGGTCTGTGTTAACCAAGACCTTTTGAATTTACTAAGATTATGTGTATGACATAGTTACTTATCTGGGTTTCAGACAGACTTATTCCATTGGTCTGTGGTTGGTTCACATTTTTCTTCCACTCACTCCAGCTTGCATTAAGGGGTAATGTATCAGCCCACTCCAGCCATTGCCTGGCTTCACCAAGGGTTATGACTTGGCCCCTTTCACAAGGAACACACCCACACACACATTTGTTTCCTTCAGTGCCAGGAACTACTATGGTAATATGTGTTTTTTAGACCAAAAAAAACTTTTTGGCCTGTAGCAAATAACTTTTTTTATTAACAAGGTCTCTGCATATTCCCAAACAATAAGGTTTTCAAAAACCATGACAAAAAAAAAACAATAATTGGCAGAAAGGTGGTGGCAAACGCCAGACCTATTGGCTTTGCCAATGCTTGTTTTTATTTAGTTCTTTTATAGCGCAACTCATTCCATGTAGAGTGTCAGAGTGTTTTACATCACACACAGAGACACAATATATCATACAAGTGTGCAAATCAATGTACAGGAAATGTTACTTAAGACAACGAGGGTTATAAGGTGTAGAAATCACATATCATCCATACTTGTAGACATTAAATGTTAAGGGAGAATGGTCAGGAGAAACACAAAGTCAGAATGTAAGATGTCACACAGTGATTGGGGAGATCTGTAGTAAAAACAACGTTATCAATTCCCATAGCAGCCCTTCTTTGCAATCTGAGAATAACAACACATTTAAATTAGAATCTAAACCCACGGCTTACAGTTTGCATGCAGCTCCTTGATAGCAGTAAATAGATCACAGCGCTATAATAGAAGGATTCCAACTTATAAAATGGAAGTAAGAGAATGACATCAGTGTCAAAAGCAGTAGCCCACTTACCTTTCTACTTAAAATACAGATCTGAGATCTGCATGTTACACGATGAGTTGAGACTGTTATAGGACAAAACACAGAACTCTTCCCAAACTGTGTTAACGAACAGTTATCTTATCGCTCTTATAATCCCCTCAACATTTCTAGGCACACAAACATCTCTGCAGCAAGTATCTTAACCGTGTGAGATATTTTAAGACGCAGCCTCTTTGTGACCAATTAAGTAAGATGGAACAGATTTTCTGTCACTTTTGTCTTTGTTGCCAATTTTTGTGCAGCACATTTTTTCAATAAATGTATAAATTGGCTGTCAGGCTCTGCTTTTCAAGCTGCCTCTCTTGACTCCACCCCCTTTCCTCTGCCACACCTTGACCCCCAATTTATAGGATCACGGAGTAAATTGTTTTCCATTTCCAGCTCTGATGGTGACGAACACAGTGATGGGTGACGCTAGGGACATATCCCAACAGAGATTTGTTTGGGGGGGGGGGAGATTTCACCCTGTCTCCAAGACTGGTCAGCAGAAATTGACCTCATGGACATATGGCATGAAACACATCTGCAAGATGCTGACTTTACCTTCTACTCCTCGCCCACAAGACATATGCCCGCCTAGACTATGGGCCTGATTTAGATTTCGGTGGACGGATGAGTCCGTCACAACGGTGACAGATATCCGGTCCGCTGAAATATAAATCCCATTATATCCTATGGGATTTATATTTCAGCAGACCGGATATCCGTCACCATTGTGATGGAGTAACCCATCTGCCGAGATCTAAATTCGTCCCTATGGGTCCGATTCACAGAACTAATCTGAGACAAAATCCTAAACTTACTACTTTTGGTATTCACAGAAGGCATTTAGTAGTAGTAAAGTTAGGAGTCCTAACTTACTACTACTAAACTGAGATAAAATCCTAAACTTACTACTTTCGCTATTCACAGAAGGCATTTAGTAGTAGTAAAGTTAGGAGTCCTAACTTTACTACTACTAAACTGAGATAAAATCCTAAACTTACTACTTTCGCTATTCACAGAAGGCATTTAGTAGTAGTAAAGTTAGGAGTCCTAACTTACTACTACTAAACTGAGATAAAATCCTAAACTTACTACTTTCGCTATTCACAGAAGGCATTTAGTAGTAGTAAAGTTAGGAGTCCTAACTACTACTACTAAACTGAGATAAAATCCTAAACTTACTACTTTTGGTATTCACAGAAGGCATTTAGTAGTAGTAAAGTTAGGAGTCCTAACTTTACTACTACTAAACTGAGATAAAATCCTAAACTTACTACTTTCGCTATTCACAGAAGGCATTTAGTAGTAGTAAAGTTAGGACTCCTAACTTTACTACTACTAAATGCCTTCTGTGAATAGCGAAAGTAGTAAATTTAGGATTTTATCTCAGTTTAGTAGTAGTAAAGTTAGGACTCTAACTTTACTACTACTAAATGCCTTCTGTGAATAGCGAAAGTAGTAGTTTAGGATTTTATCTCAGTTTAGTAGTAGTAAGTTAGGACTCTAACTTTACTACTACTAAATGCCTTCTGTGAATAGCGAAAGTAGTAAGTTTAGGATTTTATCTCAGTTTAGTAGTAGTAAAGTTAGGACTCCTAACTTTACTACTACTAAATGCCTTCTGTGAATAGCGAAAGTAGTAAGTTTAGGATTTTATCTCAGTTTAGTAGTAGTAAAGTTAGGACTCTAACTTTACTACTACTAAATGCCTTCTGTGAATAGCGAAAGTAGTAAGTTTAGGATTTTATCTCAGTTTAGTAGTAAAGTTAGGACTCCTAACTTTACTACTACTAAATGCCTTCTGTGAATAGCTAAAGTAGTAAGTTTAGGATTTTATCTCAGTTTAGTAGTAGTAAGTTAGGACTCCTAACTTTACTACTACTAAATGCCTTCTGTGAATAGCGAAAGTAGTAAGTTTAGGATTTTATCTCAGTTTAGTAGTAGTAAAGTTAGGACTCCTAACTTTACTACTACTAAATGCCTTCTGTGAATAGCGAAAGTAGTAAGTTTAGGATTTTATCTCAGTTTAGTAGTAGTAAAGTTAGGACTCCTAACTTTACTACTACTAAATGCCTTCTGTGAATAGCGAAAGTAGTAAATTTAGGATTTTATCTCAGTTTAGTAGTAGTAAAGTTAGGACTCCTAACTTTACTACTACTAAATGCCTTCTGTGAATAGCGAAAGTAGTAAGTTTAGGATTTTATCTCAGTTTAGTAGTAGTAAAGTTAGGACTCCTAACTTTACTACTACTAAATGCCTTCTGTGAATAGCGAAAGTAGTAAATTTAGGATTTTATCTCAGTTTAGTAGTAGTAAAGTTAGGACTCCTAACTTTACTACTACTAAATGCCTTCTGTGAATAGCGAAAGTAGTAAATTTAGGATTTTATCTCAGTTTAGTAGTAGTAAAGTTAGGACTCCTAACTTTACTACTACTAAATACCTTCTGTGAATAGCGAAAGTAGTAAGTTTAGGATTTTATCTCAGTTTAGTAGTAGTAAAGTTAGGACTCCTAACTTTACTACTACTAAATGCCTTCTGTGAATAGCGAAAGTAGTAAGTTTAGGATTTTATCTCAGTTTAGTAGTAGTAAAGTTAGGACTCCTAACTTTACTACTACTAAATGCCTTCTGTGAATAGCGAAAGTAGTAAGTTTAGGATTTTATCTCAGTTTAGTAGTAGTAAAGTTAGGACTCCTAACTTTACTACTACTAAATGCCTTCTGTGAATAGCGAAAGTAGTAAGTTTAGGATTTTATCTCAGTTTAGTAGTAGTAAAGTTAGGACTCCTAACTTTACTACTACTAAATGCCTTCTGTGAATAGCGAAAGTAGTAAGTTTAGGATTTTATCTCAGTTTAGTAGTAGTAAAGTTAGGACTCCTAACTTTACTACTACTAAATGCCTTCTGTGAATAGCGAAAGTAGTAAGTTTAGGATTTTATCTCAGTTTAGTAGTAGTAAAGTTAGGACTCCTAACTTTACTACTACTAAATGCCTTCTGTGAATAGCGAAAGTAGTAAGTTTAGGATTTTATCTCAGTTTAGTAGTAGTAAAGTTAGGACTCCTAACTTTACTACTACTAAATGCCTTCTGTGAATAGCGAAAGTAGTAAGTTTAGGATTTTATCTCAGTTTAGTAGTAGTAAAGTTAGGACTCCTAACTTTACTACTACTAAATGCCTTCTGTGAATAGGGAAAGTAGTAAATTTAGGATTTTATCTCAGTTTAGTAGTAGTAAAGTTAGGACTCCTAACTTTACTACTACTAAATGCCTTCTGTGAATAGCGAAAGTAGTAAGTTTAGGATTTTATCTCAGTTTAGTAGTAGTAAAGTTAGGACTCCTAACTTTACTACTACTAAATGCCTTCTGTGAATAGCGAAAGTAGTAAATTTAGGATTTTATCTCAGTTTAGTAGTAGTAAAGTTAGGACTCCTAACTTTACTACTACTAAATGCCTTCTGTGAATAGCGAAAGTAGTAAATTTAGGATTTTATCTCAGTTTAGTAGTAGTAAAGTTAGGACTCCTAACTTTACTACTACTAAATGCCTTCTGTGAATAGCGAAAGTAGTAAGTTTAGGATTTTATCTCAGTTTAGTAGTAGTAAAGTTAGGACTCCTAACTTTACTACTACTAAATGCCTTCTGTGAATAGCGAAAGTAGTAAGTTTAGGATTTTATCTCAGTTTAGTAGTAGTAAAGTTAGGACTCCTAACTTTACTACTACTAAATGCCTTCTGTGAATAGCGAAAGTAGTAAGTTTAGGATTTTATCTCAGTTTAGTAGTAGTAAAGTTAGGACTCCTAACTTTACTACTACTAAATGCCTTCTGTGAATAGCGAAAGTAGTAAGTTTAGGATTTTATCTCAGTTTAGTAGTAGTAAAGTTAGGACTCCTAACTTTACTACTACTAAATGCCTTCTGTGAATAGCGAAAGTAGTAAGTTTAGGATTTTATCTCAGTTTAGTAGTAGTAAAGTTAGGACTCCTAACTTTACTACTACTAAATGCCTTCTGTGAATAGCGAAAGTAGTAAGTTTAGGATTTTATCTCAGTTTAGTAGTAGTAAAGTTAGGACTCCTAACTTTACTACTACTAAATGCCTTCTGTGAATAGCGAAAGTAGTAAGTTTAGGATTTTATCTCAGTTTAGTAGTAGTAAAGTTAGGACTCCTAACTTTACTACTACTAAATGCCTTCTGTGAATAGCGAAAGTAGTAAGTTTAGGATTTTATCTCAGTTTAGTAGTAGTAAAGTTAGGACTCCTAACTTTACTACTACTAAATGCCTTCTGTGAATACCAAAAGTAGTAAGTTTAGGATTTTGTCTCAGATTAGTTCTGTGAATCAGGCCCGATGTCTTTATCAGCTCATGACTGTCAGGGGAAGCAGAAGACTTAGGCATAGTTTGTAGAAGCAGTTTAGTGCATCTACCAGAAGCTGAAAAATGCTTTTCAATTTCTGTTTTATTTGTAGATAGAGATTCAGAATATGATCCAACGTGGATTGTTCCAACAAATATTTACACATATTAGTGGTACTCTGTAGGCAGCCGACACGTGTTTCGCCCCCTGAACGGCTTGATAGCCTGGGACTTTCTCAAGGCTCTTTCTCTAGCAAATATATCTCCAAAAATTTCCTATTCCACAATTAAAAATCCAATACTTCTTTGATATTCATGATGCAGTTCATTTTGAGACACTGTTGGTTCTTTCTTCATAAGAGTGTGTGTTTAGTAAACTATGATTCTTGAAATGTAGTCTCTCCATTTTTTAGTTGAATCGAGTGGTCATGCAGCAATGAGTTGAAAAGGTAAATATCCTCAATCAGTGTGTCAGATGCGTGCAAACAGACAGCTGCGTCTAGTTTCCTTACTGCAAAAGTTGTTCCCACAGTTTCGTTCCACTCCGAATCAAATGTTTTACAATTGTTCTTCTACGTTGTGAGAGAAAATTACTTCTTAATATACTCCATATGCTAAAAAAAACTTCACGAGAATGCTGTAAGTGTTGCCGCTCCCTCGTACTTTCGAAGTACAATCATTTTATGCGTTAAAACAGAACTTTACAGATTCCTACAAACGTTGCTACTTCCTCATATTCTTAAAACACAGGGGCATATTAGCAACGATTTGCGATAATTATCGCTTAGCGCGCTTAGCGCTGTTTTTTTTAATCGCCGGCTATCGCTGGATTTCATCGCCGAGATAGCGTGTTATTAGCAACGCTTATCTCCAAGGCGATAAAAGTCCAGCAATAGCGGCGAAATGCGAGAATATCGCAGGAAATCCTGCGATAAAACACCAGCGATAGGGGAATCCTTGATGATAGGCCGTGGTGGACTTAGCCTCACAATCCACCTCCCATTGAGAAAATAGGTAAGTCAAGTTTTTAGCAGGTGTTAAATTCCAGCGATAATCGCGGTTAGCGCGACTTTTTTTATCGCTTCGCGGGCATTGATAATAGGGGGAAGTTGTGTTTGCGAATGTTTGCAGTTGCTTTTAGTTGGGAACGCCTACTTTGCATGTCATTAGCGATAATTATCGCTGACATGCAAAGCGGCAACAAAACGGCCGCTATCGCCATTATGGTGTCGCTAACAGCTGTTAGCGACAGCTTGCTAATAGGGCGATAAAAATATTGCCGCTTTATCGGCAAAAAGTGCCGCTAAAGTGGCGATACTGCCCTTGATAATATGCCGCACAGTCATTCCTTAATGGCGTTAGCGCTCCCCCTGGATGTAGGTTGTATCGCTCTGTCGGGACATGCCCCGATTTCACGATTGAGACAACGTTGAATAATAACAAGACCTCAGGTTTCCTCCTCTCTCCTGTGGTTCTCGTTAAGAGCATATATCAGAGGAGTTCTCCCCCCAGCGCCGCGCATTGTAAAAGAGTGCGGGCAGATGGATACTGCTGTTCCCTGGAGGAGTCGTTAGTAGAGTTACAAAGGGGACATACATGTACTGCTTTACTAGACTCTGGGAGAACATCCGGGCACTCAGCTTAGAGCACCCTCCTTAGGACAAAACAAAAATACTATATGGCTGGCAACAAAGCAGGGAGGCTGCTGGCCCACGACTACTGGATAAATACCAAGGGAGGGATGGGGGCTTTTTGGATAGGTCCAGCATACATGCCCCCATAAATGTATGGCAAGAGAAAGGAGTATGCGGTTCCTAAGAAAGGCGTTGGGAGGGAGGGGTTATGTCCCAGGTGCCAGGAATTAGAAAGAACGGCTGGGGAGATAGCTCTTTTTAGGAGCAAGGGCCCTCACACACCCCGAAGGATGTCATGTTTCATCAACGGGCAGCTCCTCGTTGGGCTGGCGTGTCTACGGGCTTGGGTAGGTTGTATACCTTGGAGGAGCGCTATTTGCGGCTTCATTTCTCGCCAGTGTACGAATGCCCGGATTGACATGAGGGGGCCAGTAGTTCCCCCACCTCTAGGTGTATCCTGAAGGTATCTTGTTTGTAATTTGCACTGGGCTACATCACGAGTCCATATTTCAGGGTACGGCACTTCACTCACACAACCACATATACTATCCGTTCCTGTCAGAGTAGACGAGAATCCCTTGGTCCTGACGAAATGCCGAGATCCCTTGGACTTTAAACAGCCATGAAACTTGTTGACCCCATTCACTACACACATTCCAATTTGAGCTCAAGAGGTTATATAATTTCTCCCTCTCCAGCCACGACTTTCGAGTCCTTGTTTTTAATATAGCATAGTAACCCAGTGAATGAAGGATTCCTTGTGGGTTTCCTATAGCTATTTTTAACTCACTCTTGCACTTTCCCGTCTCTACTCACACCAGTTTTATTCGCCCCCACACCCAGCAGATTTCACATTGGCAAAAAGAGAAGACCTCCGGCAAAGAGCCCCCCCCTGCGGGGCCCGTTGGGCATTGCAGCCCCGGCCCAAGGAGGTGCTGCCCGATGATGAAGCATGACATCCTTCGGGTGTTAGAGCCGGCAATCGAGCTGCACCTATCATTACCAGTGCTTTGCCCTGTGCATCTCTCTCTCTCTCTTTTATACTCTTTGTCATTCCATATACTAACCTCTCTGTCTCTCACTCTCTCTCTCTTTCTCGGTCTTTGTCATTCCATATGCTAACCTCTCTGTCTCTCACTCTCTCTCTCTTTCTCGGTCTTTGTCATTGCATATGCAACTCTCTCTTTCTCTCACTCTCTCACTCACTCTCTCTTGCTCTTTGTCATTTCATATGCTAGCCTCACTGTCTCTCTCTCTCTCACACTCTCTCTCTCTGTCGCTCTCTCTCTCACTCTCTCACTCACTCTCTCTTGCTCTTTGTCATTTCATATGCTAGCCTCACTGTCTCTCTCTCTCTCACACTCTCTCTCTCTGTCGCTCTCTCTCTCACTCTCTCTCTCACTGTCTCGCTCTTTGTCATTTCATATGCTAGTCTCTCTCTCTCGCTCTCTCTCACTCTCACTCTCTCTCTCTCTCTTTGTCATTCCATATGCTAGCCTCTCTCTCTCTCTCTCTCACTCTCTCTCTCTCTCTCTTTGTCATTCCATATG
>CAWUFW010015829.1:0-202500 GCA_963921515.1 Calotriton arnoldi | reverse complement strand
CATATGCTAGCCTCTCTCTCTCTCTCTCTCCTCTCTCTCTCTCTCTCTCTCTCTTTGTCATTCCATATGCTAGCCTCTCTCTCTCTCTCTCTCTCTCTTTGTCATTCCATATGCTAGCCCCTCTCTCTCTCTCTCACTCTCACTCTCTCTCTCTCTCTCTTTGTCATTCCATATGCTAGCCTCTCTCTCTCTCTCTCTCTCTCTCACTCTCTCTCTCTCTTTGTCATTCCATATGCTAGCCTCTCTGTCTCTCTCACTCTCTCTCTCACTCTCTCTCTCTTTGTCATTCCATATGCTAGCCTCTCTCTCTCTCTCTCTCTCTCACTCTCTCTCTCTCTCTCTTTGTCATTCCATATGCTAGCCTCTCTGTCTCTATTGCATCACAGACAGAATATTGCAAACAGAAATATGGTGTGGAGAGAATATTGTGTCGAAATTATCGAGGACCAAAATATCAAGAGGGTAAGTGCCAATAGGTGAGTTTAGATTTACTCTTCTTAACTCCACATCTACGTACCTCGAAGATATATATATATATATATATATACATAGTCAAGGTACATATATGTGGGGTATGTATAGTCAAACTCTGTTTACCTATAGAAATTTACCTTCACAATATTTTTGTCCTCTGTATTCTTGACACGATATTTGTTTCCGATATTTTGTCTACACACCCTCTCTAGCACTTTCTGCAGTTGCATGTGCCAACGTCTCAGGGCCTCATTTATGAGGTTCTGGCGCAGGGCAGCGCCGCAAGGAATCTTGCTGCGCTGCCCTGTGTCAAAAGAGAAGGGCAGGAATGCGCCGTATCTATTCTCCCCAGCGCCAGCCCGCAATGGGCTGCCGTGCACTAACGCAGGCACCCATGGTGCAAGGGTGCCTGCGTTGCGGGGCTGATTGATTTTGTGCAGGAAGGGACACCTTCCTGCACAAAATAAATAATTTCAGGCGATGTCCTCTTTCTATGTATGCTGCAGAATGCAGCACATATAGAAAAAGTAAAAAACAAGGCGAAATGAAAACATTTCTCCTCGCTGCACCTCACACCACCCATGGGGTGGCGTTAGATTCTGACGCATTCCCAGGTTTATGGTTTCTCATAAATCAGGGAATGCTTCGGATTCCATGGGTGTTGCCAACACCCAAGGCAACACCCATGGAACGCCCCTTTCAGGCAGCCACGGAAAGTGGCTGTACGTGATCTTGTAAATATGCCACGGCACATTGCGCCACAGAAACATCAAAAGAGAAACGTTCCAGGGGCACAAAAGTGCTCTCACTTGCCCTCTCTCCCATCTCTCTCGCTTCCCACCATCACATGACAGCTTCTCTCACTCTCGCACCATGCACTCCTTCTTTCCAACTGTTTCTTCTTTCACTTTCTTTTTCTCTCTTCTTCTTTCTTTCCCTCCCTCTTTCCACCTATATTCTCTCTACCTATCACACTCTCTCCTTTCCGTACTCACCTCCCCACCTGCTGGTTGTATGACGTTACAACACATGCCATTACAACACATGCCGTTACAACGCATACCTTTACCCCGACTTGCTGTCGGGGTGCGCTGGAAGTTGGAATAGTATAGTTTACTATTCCAACTCCAGTGTGTGCAACAGTAGGGAAGGTGTTGGAGTTAACTCCAACACCTTCTACCCCCTGCAACAAGCCTTTCGCGTTGTAACGACATGCGTTGTAACGCTTCCGTTGTAAAGGCTGTTTCCCCACCTGCTACCCTCTTCACTTCTCACGTTCTTTCTCATGTGTTATCGTCACCCTGCATTTCTCATTCCCTGCTCACCCTTTCGAGTTCCCCCCTCACCCCTTTGGGTGTACTTTCTCTATTACCCTCAGCTTTCTCACCCTCTGCCTTTTATTGTTCTGTTTATTCTGTCCTCTCTTTACCACCTTTCCCCAGGTATCTTTACCTTTCCTCCGCCCCTCTCCCCCTCTGATCTCCCTCTTATTCTTTGACCCTGACAATCCCCCCGCCCTGGTCTATAGGAGGGGTGATCTGACTATACCTTAAGAAGGTCCCAGATTGTGAACTCTCAAGGGCTTAGCAGGCACACGAGTCTTCAGTGTGGTATAGCATCATGGCTTTCTTGCACATTACGCCCCTCTGTTATTCCTTGAGCCGGACCACCCCCCTTCTGCCCTCCGCCCTGTTCCGCAGGGAGGGGTGATGTATCTTAAAGAGGTCCCTGATTGTGAACACTCTAGCGCTTACTAGGCACACGAGTCTTCAGTGTGGTATAGCATCATGGCTTTCTTGCACATTACGCCCCCTCTGTTATTCCTTGAGCCGGACCACCCCCCTTCTGCCCTCCGCCCTGTTCCGCAGGAGGGGTGATGTATCTTAAAGAGGTCCCTGATTGTAAACACTCTAGCGCTTACTAGGCACACGAGTCTTCAGTGTGGTATAGCATCATGGCTTTCTTGCACATTACGCCCCCTCTGTTATTCCTTGAGCCGGACCACCCCCCCCCCCTTCTGCCCTCCGCCCTGTTCCGCAGGAGGGGTGATGTACCTTAAGGAGGTCCCTGATTGTGAACTCTCTAGCGCTTACTAGGCACACGAGTCTTCAGTGTGGTATAGTATCATGGCTTTCTTGCTCATTCTGCCCCCCCTCCTCCCCTTCTTATTCCTCGACCCTGACCCCCTGCCCTGAAGGAGGGATGATGCACCTTAGAGGTCCCAGATTGTGAACTCTCTAGCGCTTGCTTGGCACCCGAGTCTTTGGGGTGCTATAGTATCAGTAGAACACATTCTTGAGCTTTCAGATATGTAGAGATGTTGTCAGCCTCGGAGAGGTGTCGTGTGTGTGTTGGGGGAGGGGTTGATTTGCAGGTAGAGTGCATTTATGGAAAACGTTAAACCCAGGGCTCGAGTCGGGGGTACACGCGGGTGGACGGCGTCCACCCACTCTTTTCACAGGGTGGATGCCGTCCACCCTGCCAAGAAGTTGAGCCCCACTCTAAAATATGCTGAACTCCGGGGTTTTGTTATTTGAGACTCCAGCTGGGCCATAACAAAGGCCGAACTTAAGGGCCCATTTGGCCTTCTTTGTCCGAGTATCCAGGCTGGGGACTGCCTATAGCCTCACACCTAGATGTAAATGCAGAGGAAGGGAAACAAAACAGCAGCTTGTTAACACTTCAAAGGCGCATAAGAGAGGCACGATTTTGACTTTGTTCAGACCCCCATGTATAATAGATATTCATGCACTGTAAGAATGTCAGATGCGTTACTCTGTCCCAGTGCAAAATAACAATTTAAATACCAGTATTTTTTATTTGTTTTACAGCGCTATTCATCCCAATGTAGTGTGCCAGATCACTTTACAGCAAACATACATATGATATTGTCAATAAATCACACACGTTTGTAAATCATTGTACAGGATGTGTTGCATAAGACAGTGAGGGTTACTGGGTGTGGGAGTCACATATCATCCTTCAGAGCTCACTCTGCTATACTAGAAGGATTACAATGCATTTGCATGTAACAAAAGGATCTCTGTGTTCAAAGCAGTAACCCACTTACTTACCTATCTACATAAAATCTGCCATCTGCATGTTACATGATGTGCTTTGCAGGAGGAGCATTAACCCTGTATGCTACTTTAAGTCAAAATTAGAACTAGACAAAAATAGATCTTTCCATCAAATGTGTTAACCACCAGGCAGCTAAACTCAATCACATCTACATGGAAATGTGCTGCACATGGAATATTACCCCTGGTGGGTAGGATGGCAGCAGAGTTAGTTTGTCAATCCTTGGGTAAAGGAACCTGTCACGCGCCGTGATGTCACTTCCTGTGATGTCACTTCCTGTGATGTCACTTCCTGCAATGCCACGCGCCATGATGTCACTTCCTGTGATACTACCTAACTTGGAGAGTCCCCCACTTCTTTTTTAGGACTTGTTCCCTGGTTAAACCCTTCCAACGCACGTGCTGATGAGAGCAGTGCAGTGGTACGTCGGATCTTTTATATATGGCAGAGCAACAAGGAGGCCCAACGCAGTATCAGGAGAGCCGGACCCAGGCCTGATGCCCAGGACATCCGCTGACTATGTAAATGAGCTCCTATTACATTCACTGAATGCAATATCTCAGGATGGCTCAGTGAGTTGAACGCTTGCTGTTGAAGCATGCAGTGATCTGAGGGTCACGGGTGCGATTCCGTTAGGCCTGTAAACTGTATGTGTGTACAGATATCAGGGTGATAATGAACGTGAGTGTGGGGGGGGTGCCGGGGCTAACAGTCTCCCCTGGTTTCAAAGTCTCACCCTGGGGGTTTAGGGCGCTACATGTAGCTGGGTATTTTCGTGGGCAATGCTCCGATCTCTCACTAGAGGGATGTATGATGCTCCATAAAATAAAGAGGGTGCGTTGGGGGTGGAGGTTGGGGGGGGGTGTGAAGGTTTTGGGGCCGGACGTGACAAGCGCCGGATTGCAGCAGAATTCATAACCTTCGCATTCAACCAAGGGCTACCTAAACTTAGCCCAAGCTCCTGTGAACCCCACCCCAAGACCTGCCCCCTCTTCAGAAGGAAAAACTCACACAGACTGCCTATTCTAAACACCTCGATGACCTGCTCTTCCTAGCCGAAAGCGCCTTGAGGCGACTTTCTCTGCGCCGATGCGCAGTACAAGTATATTCAACCATCCATTGGGGCAGTTGGCAGTTTTGTTAGGCGCTTTCTGTTAAATGTTAAAAACACGAGTTATGTTATTGTTTGTAGGAAACCAGCTACTTCTAAGAACTGAAGAGGCTTGTTGGGTGTGGGCGGGTCCGCACCACTGCTCAGCATCCACATAGCAGCAGAGAGGTGTCTGCTTGCGGGGGAGTTATGCTGAGAGAACTATGGCCCAGGAAGACAGCGTGACTCTGCCCAGGGTCACACAACTAGGGAGGTAGAGACTGGCAGCTGAGACTCGTTGCTAAGTCGGGATGTGAATCCATGGGGCGTATTTTTCCTCAAGAAGTATCTTGCACCCTCTAGAGGGTGGTGTTGAGGCGGGGGGAGGGGGGTAGCTTTCCTTTTTGTTGCAGCAGGTGGAGTGGCACCGGGCGGGCCCCAGAGCTCATTGAAGCCTGGTAAGTGCTATATTTCACTGCGCCAGCAGCAGTCACAGGGCTCGTGTTCCTTGGCGGCACCAGGGCCCGTGGCCTTCGTGCTGCGCTGCAGTGTTGGGGGGCTGTGAGCGACGGGGCCCCTTTGCATCGGCCCTCCCGCGGCATAGGTACCGGGCTGTACAGAAGAGCAGCGACAGGTCAGGCCGGCTCCAGTACAATGTATTTGTGGTGCCGCCACTGCTGCACTACAGCGCTAGCGCCTGGAAGTGAGAGATCGAATACAGCGCAGCTGAGCGCTCTCTCAAAGGGTCCAGCGCAGTGCAGCTGGAATGTGTGAATGTGTGCGCGGGGGGTGGGGGTGTAAAAAGTGTCTGCCTCCTATTAATAAAAGATGCCAGTGCGCCGGAGGGCTGCTGACTGCATTTACGGGGTGGGCGCGGTGCTGGTGGGTCCCCCATAACAGAACGGAGCCGGGGTGTACTGGGGTCACTCTCGGATAAGTGCCTTGTAGGAGAAGGGGTGCCCCTGCAGCAGAGGATGGCCGTAGGAGCTGACGAATGTACCCCGTCTATGACAAAAGGCGCCTTCTGCCAGCAGAGGTGCCCCTGCAGCCGAAGGGGCCTCTTGGCTCTGTGAGAGGTGCCCTTTCTACCAGAGGAGGGACCCCTGCAGCAATGGGTGCCTCTGAGTCTTATGTCTCCTCTATCAGGTGCCCCTGCAGTCGACGGTGCCTGTGAGGGCTGTGCGGTGTGCCCCCCTCTGCCAGAGAAGGCGCCCCTGCAGCCTAGTGCGCCTCTGAGGTCTGTGGGGTATGCACCCCTCTGCCATGGGTGCCTCTGAGGGCTGTGGGGTATGCACCCCTCTGCCATGGGTGCCTCTGAGGGCTGTGGGGTATGCACCCCTCTGCCATGGGTGCCCCTGAGGGCTGTGGGGTTTTCCCCCGTCTATCACAAGAGGCGCCCCTGCAGCCGAGGGTGCCAGTGAGGGTTGTGGGGGGTGCCCCCCTCTGCCAGAAGAGGCGCCCCTGCAGCCGAGGGTGCCTCTGAGGGCTGTGGGGTGTGCCCTCCTCTGCCAGAAGAGGGGCTCCTGCAGCCGAGGGTGCCTCTGGGGATGTGGGGTGTGCCCTCCTCTGCCAGAAGAGGTGCTCCTGCAGCCGAGGGTGCCCCTGGGGATGTGGGGTGTGCCCTCCTCTGCTAGAAGAGGTGCTCCTGCAGCCGAGGGTGCCTCTGGGGATGTGGGGTGTGTCCTCCTCTGCTAGAAGAGGTGCTCCTGCAGCCGAAGGGGCCTCTTGGCGCTGTGAGCGGTGTCCTTTCTACCAGAAGAGGCGCCCCTGCAGCCGAGTGTGCCTGTGAGGGCTGTGCCCCCCGCTGGCAGAAGAGGCACCCCTGAGGGCTGTGGGGTGTGCCCTCCTCTGCCAGAAGAGGTGCTCCTGCAGCCGAGGGTGCCTCTGGGGGTGTGGGGTGTGCCCCCCTCTGCCAGAAGAGGTGCTCCTGCAGCCGAGGGTGCCTCTGGGGATGTGGGGTGTCCCCCCGCTGACAGAAGAGGCCTCTTGGCGCTGTGAGCGGTGTCCTTTCTACCAGAAGAGGCGCCCCTGCAGCCGAGTGTGCCTGTGAGGGCTGTGCCCCCCGCTGGCAGAAGAGGCGCCCCTGCAGCCGAGTGCGCCTCTGAGGGCTGTGGGGTGTGCCCCCCTCTGCCAGAAGAGGTGCTCCTGCAGCTGAGGGTGCCTCTGGGGATGTGGGGTGTGCCCTCCTCTGCCAGAAGAGGTGCTCCTGCAGCCGAGGGTGCCTTTGGGGATGTGGGGTGTGCCCCCCTCTGCCACAAGAGGTGCTCCTGCAGCCGAGGGTGCCTCTGGGGATGTGGGGTGTGCCCTCCTCTGCCAGAAGAGGTGCTCCTGCAGCCGAGGGTGCCTTTGGGGATGTGGGGTGTGCCCCCCTCTGCCAGAAGAGGTGCTCCTGCAGCCGAGGGTGCCTCTGGGGATGTGGGGTGTGCCCCCCTCTGCCAGAAGAGGTGCTCCTGCAGCCGACGGTGCCTCTGGGGATGTGGGCGCCGTACCCTACTCCAGAAGAGGTGCCCCCGCGGCCGAGAGCGTCTATGGGGGCTGTGGGATGTGCCCCCTTACACAGAAGAGGTGCCCCGGAAGCAGGGGGTGCCTCTGGGGGCTGTGAGACGAGCCCCTTTACCAGAAGAGGCGCCCCGGAAGCAAGTGCCGCCTAGGGGCTGTGACACGAGCCCCTTCTACTAGAAGACTTGCCACTACACCAGAGGTGCCTCTTGGCGCTGTGGGGTGTGTCCCCTCACCAGTAGTGGTGCCTCTGCGGCAGACGGGCCTCTTGGCGCTGTGGGGTGTGTCCCCGCACCAGAAGTGGTGCCTCTGCGGCAGACGGGCCTCTTGGCGCTGTGGGGTGTGTCCCCTCGCCAGATGAGGTGCCTCTGCGGCAGACGGGCCTCTTGGCGCTGTGGGGTGTGTCCCCTCGCCAGATGAGGTGCCTCTGCGGCAGACGGGCCTCTTGGCGCTGTGGGGTGTGCCCCCTCGCCAGAAGTGCTACTGCAGTAGAGGGGTGCCTTTTTTAACCGTTGGGTTCTTCCCCATCTATGACAAGGGGTACCCTGAGCAGAGGGTGATTCTGGGGGCTGCGCCGCACTTATCCCCCGAACTGCCCCCACCCTCCGCTTGTAGTGCCTTGAAGCCCAGTGTTTAAAGCAGCAGAGGTGTGCCTGTAAACTCGGGTGGGGGAGGGGTCTGAGGGGAGTCCCCGCCATACGCGCTCCGTGCTCTTTTAAAGGCCAGGCAAGGGTCCGGTCCGAGACACTCAGACATCGGGGTCTAGGGCCGGAGGGTGGCGGGCTCGGCGAGCCCTGATGAGGAATGTGTGAGAGGCCTGTGGTCTCTCCTGTGCACTGCTTGCTCCATCTACAGTGCTGGCCCCCGGTGCCTCCCTCCCCAGCCCCTGTCAGTACTGCTGCCTGGCTTCATTCACCTTCCGCCGCTACCTTCTGTGCACTGAGTGAGTGACAGGTGTAGACGGTCTGTAGAGACACTCACCAGATAAATATCTCAACATCAGTGTCTCTTGAAGAGGCGTGCGTTGGTGCACAAGGGGGTGGGGGGGCGCTCACCAGATAAATATATCAACATCAGTGTCTCCCGGAGGAGGAGTGTGTTGGTGCACAAGGGGGGGGCGCTCACGGCGGGGCACTGTGTGAGATGGGCTCGCAAAATGACATCCATATCACACTCGGTGTGGGTCCCAGCCAGGGCCACTGAAATTATGTGGCAGGGGCGGACAAAATTATGCGGCGAGGTGGACCAAATTAAGCGCCAAAAAAAGGCAAACTATGCGCAATAACGCAGCACATTTCGTGGTGGTGTTACGTCACTATTTTGTCATTTTTACAATCTAACACTGTCCAGAGAAAGGTTTCACTCCATTAATATAAGTTTAACCCATAAATACTGCAATCACAAACTGAAAGGTGACTGCCACTGTGTGAGAATGGGCCTGCCACTGTGCAGTAACACCTGTGGCTAAGTTCTAAATAACTTTTGATCCTTAAAAGCTAGGAACATTGTTTGTAAAAGTCTGTAAATTATGCAGAAGATGATGGATTATGCTTCAAATTCGGCTAATCCATAGATATGCGCAGGGCTCAAGTCCTAAAAAAAGAAGCGTGGTGACTCACCAAGTGAGGCAGAATGGGTGTGACATCACCGCGCCTGACATCACACTAAGTGGCATCATAGGAAATGATGTCAGTGCGTGTGACATCACAGAAAGTGACATCACTCTGCATGACATCACATATGGCATCACTGGAAGTGGCATCACAACCCATGACCTCACAGGAAGTGACATCAGATTTTAAGACCTCACATATGTTTAGCAGGTCTATCATGAATATATTTGAGGGCATTACAATAATTAACAAATTAGATTTTGCATTAAAGTTGTACCAAAATATTATGCAACCCAGACACGAAATCTGGGCCTCAACTTATACATTTATTTTTTTAAACCCTGCCACAAAGAAATTGGCAACAAGGAGAAATGTGGCAGTAAGTCTGTTCTGCTTAACAATGTTTGCATTTTTAAATATCGTACGGGGTTAAGGCACCTGCTGCAGAGATCTTTGTGTGTCGGCTAAATCTCAGGGAATAATAATAATGCTAAGATAACTCTGGAGGATAATGTATTTGCTGGAGAGATCTCAGTTTTTCCTAGTCCTAGTTTTGAATCAAAGCAGCATGGAGGGTTAATATGTCTCCTGCACAGCACAATATGCAACACGCATATGACAGATTTTTATTTCACGTAAATGGGTACCTGGGAGACAGCTTTTAAGACAGAGATCCTTTTGTTACTTACAGTTCATAAACTGTAGTTCTTCTACTGTAGCACAGTGAGCTATGAAGGACATGAGGCTCCTACACCTTGTAACCCTCACTGTCTTATGTAACGCATCCTTTATACTGATGTACACACATATGATTTATTGTCAATGTATAATCTGTTCGTGTGATGTAAAGCGCTCTGACTCGCTGCATTGCAATGAATAGTGCCACTACTCATTCCAATGCAGGGTGTCAGAGCGCTTAACATCACACGCACATAAATACCAATTTAAATCCCACTACTTTGTCTTTTTTCTTTTATAGTGCTTCGCGCTACTGTAGTGCTGAAGTGCTATAGAAGAAATAAAACAAAATTGTGGTATTTAAATTGTTATTGTGTATAAATACTGTGGCGGCCAACACATCTGACATTCTCCCAGTGCATGCATATATATCTCTTCTACACAGGGACTGAACAAACAAAGGCATTTCTCTCTCAAGTACCTGTGAAGTGATACGGGGCCAGATGTCTCAAAGGGTTTTACCCATTCTGTGTCTATGGGATAATATGTTCATACATATGACCCAAGAAGTGAGCCTCTGTTTCCCCTCCATTGCATCCAGGCGCACGATGCCTCCCAGCCAGGAGGCTCCAACAAGTATGGGGGCAGCTTGCATCTGACAAGCCCCTTCCCCACCTGCACGTTGCTGCTCGTAGCAAAAGCAGACACTGTGCAGTGCAGGCGCTGCTGAGAGTGTCCCGGTGTCAGAAAATGAAACCTGGACAAGTGCAGCAGATTTCTGTGAAAATAGTGGGTAGACGGCGTCTACACCCGACTCGAGCCCTGGTTATGCGGAAAACACCGCAGAATCGCATAATTCCAGTCTCCCTGGTCCCAGGGCAACCGGCAATGTCAGCCAGGGCGCGAAGCTTGACACCCTGGGGGCCCACTGCATGGGGTTCTCTCCTGAGCACACTCCCCTGAGTGACCCCCTCTTTGGGGGACTTTGTCACTTCCCCTGATCCCCTTACCACTGTTGGACTACTCCAAGCACCCTGGCGCCTTACCCCCTTACGATTGGAGGGCTGGCACATGTGAGTGAGTGAAAACTTTGCAGCATAGCACGACTCAAAATGAAACCACTAAAATATACGTTTCCTGCTTTTACACCCTGCCATTCCCTTATACAACATCCTGCAGCTTTATAGATAGGCTGGTGCAGCATAGTTTTTATTGAATCCGTTAATAGCATGAAAACGGCGATCACGTTAAGAAAGTGTTTCGAAGCCTTACTAGCGGTAGAAGGCACTATGGAGATAAACATAGCATACTGCAGCTACCTACAGCTCTTTCAGCCTGAACTGAGTGATCTCTCCCGTATGTTTTACATAGTTCTTCATACTACAGCCTGGCAGATTTCTAAGCACTGTCGGCTTTTGTCAACAAGAAAAGAGGGAAAAGGAGTGATTTGCCCAGGATCACTAAGTTATGGGCAGTTTCAGGTGCCGGGAGTAGAGAACCCACGTTCTCTTTTTCAAACTCGGCAGCGTATCCACGCCACTACCTCCTCAAAACATAGAATGCTATATATGCTCGTCTGCGCTGTTCCAAGGCGCTAAGAAGTGAATCATTTGGCACTATAAACCGTACACATTCACAGAAAAGCTCTCTCCAAGCCTTACCTTTCGGTGCCATGTTCCTCTTCCGTAGTAGCTGTTCGCAGGTCAGGTTCCAGGCGCTAGCATTGCCGCTGTAGCTAGCGGGGGGCACAGCGCCCTGACGACACAGCAGATCCATCAGGGCGCTGTTGTTTTCCCCCAGCCTCAGCAGGGAGCTCGAGTTCTCCCCCATCCTCAGGAACTCCATGACTCTCACCTCTCAAAGACCACAAGTTTTCAACAAGAAGTTAAAAACCAAGAGAAATTAAAAGAATGACGATATTGTCTCGGGCAGGGGGGCGAGCGCTGCTTCCTCCGGTCAGCTCGAGGGAGGAAGAGAGAGTTAATCCAGTCTGAGGCTTCAAAGTTCTTTCACGGCTCGCGACTGCAAAATGTCTTTTTATTCTCTGCATTTTTAGCTTTTAATTAAAGCAAACTTTAATCATTTGAATAGCTGGCGCTGCCTGACTTCACGACTCCCGGGGCTGGTCCCCCGCTCTCCCCGCTGCCCCTGGCTCTGCTTTCCTCCAGATCTGTGTCCACCAAATAAAATACAGAGAACAGGGGAGCCCAAAAGCTGAGGGGGACAGGAACCACGTCTACACTACGGGGGCCAAAACACTGCAGAAAACTACTTTTAAAAGAGTTTAAAAAAACCAAGAAAAAAACACTAATTCTTCTGCTTTCGGGAGGGGGGAATGTGGTGCGGCTGTGACAGAAAGAATTCTGCACACTGTGGGGGTGTCACTTTTATGTGGCAGGCACACCCATGGAGTGATGCTGAAAGCAGCTGCCCAGCCTGGGGTGGTCCCTGGCTGCCTCCTCTGGTCCTGTCTCTGAGCCCACAGAGATGCACTGGCGGTGGGGATGCACTGGCCAGGGTGTCCAATGTCCAGCTGCCTGCGTCCTGTCCGTCTGTCTGCGTGTGCAGTGTGTGCAGGTGCAAGGCACGGCTCTGTATTCCACCACACACCGGCGATGATGTAGATGCGCGGGATCCGCAGGCACAGCGCGCCCTCTGCCGGTAGCCGGCGGGATGGCAGCTCATAACCACTGCTCCATTAGCCAAGCTCACTTGAGACTTGATTCAGCGCTTGTTTTTTTTCCCAAAGAGCTCCGAGCCCTTACACTCCGCGTTTGTTCCTTTGTTTATTTAGCTCAAAGTTTACTTTGCATTCTGTAGGCCTTAGCCATAAGATATATATAACTCTGCATGCACATCTGTTGTACTGCCTCGCAGAAGCAAACTGGTAAACACATATTTTGTCGAATAATGGTGGAAGTCGAGCAGATGATCACAGGATTCTGGGAGTTTTTCATAATTTGTGATTAATACGATGCAGTGATTTATATGCAGTCTGATGGGATGTTTTCCTATAACCTAAAGGCTTCGTTCGCGACAGGGTCAGCTCAACTATTCATCTTTCTAAGGTGGAAGAGTGGATTACTGAATGGAAAACACCTGTTAAGTACAGTGCTAAAAATGGCACATAATACTGTGGAATGCCCTGTGTAACATCTCAGACTGAAGGCAGGTTTCCTTTCTTTTCAGCCAGAGGCGCTTTAAGGCATCGCAAAGGGAGCAACTGCCCAGGCCCCCACATCCCAGTGGGTCCCCTGGGAATGTGAGCTTTCTCTCTCGCCTCTGTCTTTCCCCCTCTCACCTTCTCTCTGCCTGCCTCCACCTCTGTCTCTCTCTGGAGCCACAGGCAAGACACACACATATATATATATATATATATATATATAAACATCGTTGGTGAATACAAGGCTGTACTGAAATGGAAGAATTGGGACTTCTACTCCCGGCATACCGCTTACTGGAAAGCGAGTGCCAGAAGGGTACAAGAGGTGGAGGTCTGTTCCATGTTTTACTAACTTGCCGCCCTATGATTAAGGTGCTTGGGGCACCAAAACGCGTCAGGGAAAAGTACTAATTGGGTTCATGGACGCCGTTCTCCTGAATAAAAGGTTTTGTTAAACTTACCTTCGTGGAGTGCTACTTCGAAGCTCGGGGCTTTTTTTGAATATATATAAATATATATATATATATTTTTTTTTACATTAACATATTCTTGGATTTAACATACTGGCGAGGCATGGTAGGTATTTTCAACCTTATACGGGCGAGAACTATTTCAACTGTTTTTGAGCGACCCCTTCCTGAAAGTTTGTTTGGCACTATGTGGGCTTGATTTGGCAGAAAATGTATAATAAAATTCAAAGTTGTTCTGAACAGAATCCCCTAAATATGTCTTGCCCAGGGCCCAATGTATCTGTAAGACAACACTGCTTTCAACAAGGCTATGCCTTTGACTCTGTTGTGCCAATGTCTAATGTCTGCAGCTCTCTTCTTTCTACCGCACCAAGCACAGCACCATCCTTTTATAACAACACCAACACAAAGGGCTTAATTTGTGTAGTTTGTTGCTAGTGGTTGGCACCAACACTCATTTTTGGAGACCAAGGCTTATTTTTTTATCAGGAGACTTTTACCAGAGAAAGACAGAGAAAGGCAGAAAGGGAGGGGAACAGAGTGATAGGAAAGCAATAACAAAGGGAACCAGTCACGCCAATGGAGCACACATTAATAGCGCCCGGCAGCCGCTGCACGCACCCCTTCTACCGCCTCTGCGAACAGCTCCCCTCAAGAGATGCGTGCACCACAACTCAGCACAAAGCGCTCGTTTGTAGAAGCGGGGGCAGTGGGGAGAGAGGTGCGCGGTCTGGCGTGCATGAGTAATGCACTGGTCATGGGAAGAGCATTGCTCCTCCCACGGCCTATTGGTGTCTATTACGCGCACCAAGCGCGTAATAGACACCAATAGGCCATGGGCGGAGCAATGCGCCCGCCTTTAGCCAATTGCGTGCAGTCTTTTATAAAAAGACACACGAAAAGGCCAATGGGGTAGCACAAAAGGAATCGCACACGCACGAGCGTGTGCGATTCCTAGGTCAGTGCTGAATCCCCGTTTTTCAGCTACTAAATGTCTCGCACTGCGCGAGCACTTCTGCGCAGTGCAACGCTAGGCGCGAGACCTAAAAAGGGGGAATGAAAACGAACCTGTGAGAGTGAGATAAAGAGGCAAGAAGCATACAATGGTGGAAGAAAGAGGATAAGGTAAGACCAAGACAAGGATGCCTTGGTATTGATCAGCCCTGCATTCAACAACGCCGAGCAGGAGCTCCTGGTATCACTACCTTTTAGTCTGATCCACAGCAGAGCCAGTGATGGCAGCCTGTCTCTTCCAGCCTTTTGTCCATGCTGAAAGTCTGTCTCTTGCACTCAGCACTCGCGATGAGTTTCTGTCTCTTCCTTCCTTTTATCCATGGTAAGAGCCTGTGTCTTTGTTTTATATAAAAAACGGATAGGCCTTTGAATCTAGAGAATATACAGACACTCCTACTCAAATCTGATTTTAATATTGATCCTTCTCTCATCATTACTTCTCAATTGATGATGTAATCCCAACAGTTTCAATTTTGTTAATATCTACCACCCCCTCATTTATTGAAAGGAAGGTAGTGACTGATATCGTCTCATCTTTATTGCTCCATAACAAATACAATCCATATACATTTAAGACAGTCACTGGTTGTTTACATTTTCATTATCTTTTCTGTCAAGTAACAGTGAGTATATGGCATATTTATAAAAATATTACAAAAACTAACCTACATTCCTTCCCTTTCACACAAATCTACTGAGCAAATCCTGGTAAGTGGAAACAAGAAACACAAAGCAATATTAATTTTTTCCAGTAATCCCCACTCCTCTCTAGCAGCTTTTCTGACAATTATCAACTTTGCACCCAAAGTTTCGGCTCATCCTTTGTTGCCTTCAACAGGACATGCATAGATTCTGGCAGTTACTAATAATCATATGTCAGATATTTCAGAGGTTATATATACACACGCACACACACACACACACACAGACACACACAAAATGTCTGTTGTGATTGAATTGATCTTGTTAGAAATGGGGTTTCTGGTTGGCTAGGGTATGCACCTGAGCCAGGCAGAACCCACCACTCTAGTCAGGGCAAGGGAGTTACACCCTGAAGATAACCCCTGCTCACCCCCTTGGAAGCTGGGCAGAGCAGTCAGGCTTATCCCAGAGGCAATGTGTAAAACGTTTGCGCAACACACTCACACAGCAGCGACACACTAGGCACACCACAAAAGAAACTCCACACAAGGTTATAAAAAAATAGCCTTTGCATTATCCATAAAAACACATTAGATCACAATCACACATATTATACTGTGACACCAGGCACTTGTCAAGACTTCACAGGGATTACATGAATCACTAGGCAAATCGGAACACTTTCATAAACATCACAATTAGCCTGACCAGTAACTACTGGTAGGATTACACTGAGCATAACACCTTGTGCAAAACATGATTAACAGTGCACCATAGTAACACTTGCAGCGTGCACCTATTATGAAATACCATTACTGATATTGTACATACCACCATCACCTCCCAGTGCATGTAATGTACACTCTGGAGGAAGGCCTGTGATCCTGACCATGCAAGACTTATAACATTACAGGAATCAACAACTCAATTTGTATCACAAATCACTTTGTATCAGATGAGCCCACATGCCACATAAGTTCCCCAGATACATTTGTGCGCCCATTACCATCTTGTACCTTGAAATAGGCAGCTCCAGCGCCTCTGCGCTTTTCTGTAGAGGCGGTACAGTGATAGCCCATTAGCATGAGCAGGATCGGGACCTCCGTCGATGATTGCCACCCCGACCTATTAACTGCATGGGTTTGTCAAACGCCCCCACAGGTAAGGGAGCAGCATCTGCATGCGATTGCGCAGTGCAGCTGGAGACTCACAAATGCGCCGGAGACCTCTCCCGGTCCCCAGCGTGCAATTTCAACAATGCCCGCCCCCTTGGAAGGCAGCTGCCTGTGATCACACAAAGGGGCAGCTGCTGCAGGGTAACCCGGCCGCAACCGGGGCGGAGACCTCTCCCGGGTCCCCCCCCTTTGCCTCTTCTTAATCAAACTCACCCATGGCCCGGGTGAATCGGAGTCCTTGGACCCTCCGCGGGTTCGAGTAGCCCAGTCTCTGTGGCTTCCAGCCTCAGCTCCGTTGGACTTCTCGCGGTAGTGGGCCCCCCCCCACAACCAGGCTCAGTCATGCCTGGCCTCTGTTTTCTGCTCTCTCTGTCTCGATGTTTCTCTTTACCGGGGGCGGTTTCTTGGGGCCCGTGAGGCTCCGGTGCCCGCACCACACCTCCGGCAGCTCACATCGGATGGGAGCCCGTGAGGCTCTGCTTCCTCATGCTGTCGGGCCCCGCCCACAACCAGGCTAAGCCTCTGCCTGGTTTCCGGCTGCTCCACGTCTCGGCTGAAGACCCAGGAGCGAAGTCTCCTGCGTGTCTGCAGTCTTCGGTCGGGTCCTGGCAGTACGGGGCTGCTTCAGCATGGTGTTGGACAGGCAACCAGCACCGCACTTTACTGCAGCTACAGCAACAGCACTCTCACCACTCGCTGGTCAGGGAGCAGAGCCCACAGGTGCTCCTCCCAGGTTCTTAGAGTGAAGCGCTCACCACGCACTTATTGTAAAAATAAAATGCTCGTCCGGTGCTAAGTCCCAAAAGTCACACAGGGCAGAGCTGGGCACAGGCAGGCCATCACACAGGGTCACTCAGCAAAGTGGAAGTCCTTTCAGCCACCCAGCAGGCAGCAGGTCAGTCCCAAATGGCGGTTCCTCCTGGCACACTGCAGTCCACTTCTTCTGTTCTTCCTGTTCAGTTCCAGTTCAACAGACATGGGGGTCACAGCCCCAGTACTTATAGTGAAAATGTATTTGTTCTCCCCTGGCCCTGGGCTCTGAGTCCAGTCCAAACCAGTTCTGGGGGCACTCTAAAAATATAATTACAGTGCACAACACTCCCCATTCAAAGTGTAAGCCCTGGCTCCAGACACACCACAGGGGAGCGGAGCCATCATTGTGGAAGGCAGGCACAGCCCTATTCAGGTGCAGGTGCTACTCCTCCCACCACTCCAAATTCAGGCCAGGCCTCTTCAGCCTAAACCTCAACCTCCCCAGCGACTGGTTGGAGGGAATGCACATCCCCTCTCCCCCTGTCAGTCAGAACCAGACGGTCAATACACATGAGGCAGGCACAAAGACACATAGCACACAGAAACGCCCACTTCTAAAAGTGGCATTTCTAAAATAGTAATAATAAATCCGCTATCACCAATAAGCAGTATTTATCACCACTATTCCAAACAAACCAAACTTGATCACGCTACCCCTCTCATGTCAGGAATTACCATTGGAGCACATATCAAGGAATCCCCAATGCATCCCTATGAGAGGCAGCCTCACAGCAGTGAGAAACCAAATAGGCTGTTTGTCACTACCAGGACATGCCACACAGTTAAGGCACATGTCCTACCTTTTGCCTACACCGCACCCTGCCCATAGGGCTAGCTAGGGCCTACCTTAGGGGTGACTGATATGTAGTAAAAGGGGAGTTGCAGATGTGGCAACCACTTTATGTGCCACGTCACGCCGGCAGTAAACTACGCGCGCAGGCCCTGCAGTGGCAGAGGCCTGAGACAGGTTAGAAAGGCTACTTTGGTGGGTGGCGCAAGCAGCGCTGCAAGCCCACCAGTAGCATTTAATTTACTGACCCAGGGTATATTGGATACCACTGTACAAGGGACTGATAGGTAAATTTAATATGCTAAACAGGTGTACACCAATCTTACCAAGTTTACAATAGAGAGCACGTGCACAATAGCACTGATTAGCAGTGATAAAGTGCCCAGAGTCAGAAAACCACCAACAACAGGTCAGAAAAAATACAGGAGGAAGGCAAAAAGTTCTGGGATGACCCTGCAAAAAGGGCCAAGTACAACAGATCTCATAATCTAATCTGTGTTTGATTCTTCATCTAATGATATAAAATTACCCTGATTAGTGGGTTATGTAGTATTTAGTCCTGTGACTTGTGTGCCAACACATTGCTACTTTGCATCACCAATCAGCATCTTAGTTATTCTTGTCTTCCAAGGGGAGATATGACATCCCATTCAAGATGTTATTTTGATTCAATTCCTCTGATTTCTTCTCTATTGAGCTAGAGATTAATTCAGTTTCTAGCAACATGTGTATATTTTTCTCACTTCTATCTTCTTTTTCCAATCTCCTACACAGCAAACTCCACATATATGAAGGTCCCTAATTTTGTAGAAAACCATCAAAAAATTGTAAAAAATGTGTCGATAACTTGTATGAATTATGTTTGTATAAAGAGAAATAAAGATGAAAAGATGTTGGTGATTCTCTTCCTTTCGCCCACGAATGAGCAGAAGCTATAAAGCCTACGGACGGGAGGGACTCAGAGGTATGAGGTGGAGGATCTATCCTCCATAGGGTGGTCTGTGGACTGGAGGGGGCTCAGAGGTATGAGATGGAGAATGGAGGGACTATCCTCCATAGGGTGGTCTGTGGACAGGAGGGACTCAGAGGTATGAGGTGGAGAATGGAGGGGGCTATCCTCCATAGGGTGGTCTGTGGACAGGAGGGACTCAGAGGTATAAGGTGGAGGGTGGAGGGGCTATCCTCCATAGGGTGGCCTGTGGAGAGGAGGGGGGCTCAGAGGTATAAGGTGGAGGGTGGAGGGGCTATCCTCCATAGGGTGGCCCATGGACAGGAGGGGACTCAGAGGTATGAGGTGGAGGATGGAGGGGCTATCCTCCAAAGTGCGGCATGTGGACAAGAGGGGGCTCAGAGGTATGAGGTGGAGGATGGAGGGGCTATCCTCCAAAGTGCGGCATGTGGACAAGAGGGGGCTCAGAGGTATGAGGTGGAGGATGGAGGGGCTATCCTCCATAGGGTGGCCTGTGGACAGGAGGGGTCTCTGAGGTATGAGGTAGAGGATGGAGGGGCTATCCTCCATAGGGTGGCCCACGGACAGGAGGGGACTCAGAGGTATGAGGTGGACGATGGAGGGGCTACCCTCCATAGGGTGGAGATTCATGGACCTAAAGATGAGCGTCAAAAGACAGGTGAGTGAGATTCAATGGAATAATGGAGTTTTCAGTCCTGACCAATATTACTGACAATACAAGCTATACAAGGCTTTCTTTACCATAAGATTACCCCCCTCATACTAAACAAGCAATGATTCATGAAAGGTCGCAATCTGAAAATGAGGGCCACAAGTATTGTGTGCTCGGACCTATTTTTGGTCCCAATCAACAGCCCTACATTTTCCAAGACACAAATATAAAACCTAGGGGTATATTTACAAGAACTGCCACTAACTAGCGTTAGCATTAGTTAGCGGCAATTTTCTTAACGCCACGTATTGCCAAAAATTATCGCCTTGTACCAACGTATTTACAATACATCGGTACATGGCCATAGTATCAGCTAGCCGCGGTGAAAACTGCCACTAACACTAGCGTCAAGGCGACAACAAATTTGACGTTAGCGATAGAAAAGTGATGAAAGGCCAATTACTGGCAAAAAAACTCACGTTAGCAAGCCCAACATCACTTTTCAGCCTCTAGAGGCAAAAATAGCCTATAAATACACCCCTAATGAACAAAATAAAATAAAAACAATGGAATGCTGAATGGATCAGCCAGGGTCATGTCCAGCACAGGTCAACAACACCACCAAACCCCACAACAGCCAGGATGACCAGCCAGAGTCCCAGGGTAAGAGGAAATGCAGAATCAGGGACTCATTCATGAAAAGAGGCGCATCCTTGGGGAAAACCAGTGATGCAGCACTTTTCATAGTGCCATCCTTGCAACACCATGGCAGCCGATGCCTGGAAGCGCGGATAGTCTCTGGGGCCCGGAGGCCTCACTGGGGCTACGCCTGAGACCCGGAGTGGGAGGAGCCGGTGCTGTGGAGTCGCTGTGGCCTGATGGTGGATGCGGCCCACGTCAGGCCCAAGCCTGTGGGCCATGGCAGTAGACATTGAGGAGTCAACGATCGCCCTTACCTGGTGGCGAAGTCTGGCAGGTCGCATAAAGACACGTTGCTGACCTGTGTGAGAAGACTGCCTGGCACCCCTTGGAGCTGTAATCGGTAGAGGCACTCCTGCGCACCAACATAGGGAGGTCTGCATTGCATAACACGTGCCACCACTACACTGGGGTGCACGGAGGAGATTGCCAATGGTGGGCCGTGCCTCTCTGCATCACAGGCCGGAGGATATGGCACTGCCTGGATGCTGTGGAGGGTGATGTTGTAATTTGGCAGCATTTAAGTTAAGCATTAACTGAAGACAGCCTGTATTTAGAGGCTAAATTGTCCGCTTTGTGGAATCCATTTTGTATTTCTGGCAGCCATTTTGGCTGCCATGTGCTACCATGTGCTCGCCATGTGCTCTGTCCTACCTTCCTGTCAACTGCTCTTGAAATCTGCCTAGAGACAAGTTATATTTAGTTCCTCTTGCTTTGCACATGCTCAGTTGAGCTTGCAGCTGTTCCGAGTTTATAAATGTCAGGATGTGTCTACTAAAAGTAGAAACTGTTAGCTCCACCCACTTGTCGACTGTGCATTCTCTGTATGACCTTATATGTGCCTAAAACCAGCATTTGTGTTAGTACCGCCTTCATTTGAGCCCCTGTGTGGGTATAAAAGGACCAGGATCCTTTCATTCAGTGTGCTACTTCATGCATTACTGAAGGGTGATGTGCGAATGTTAGCTCCACCTCATGAGGTTTAATAAACTCTGTCTTTTCTATTTCCAGTTTCTGTGCCAACTTCTTCCTAAGTGTCTGAGGACTCTGTGCAGAGAAGTGAGAACCCCTAAGCACTGGTAGGCCTTGCTGAGGCTCACTACAACAAATTGGCGCTTCCAACGTGGGACTCATCAGCGACTCGGATGCCCGAAGGACTGGTCGCGACGAAGGATTGGAATCTCGCTTTTGGACGCGATCGCTGCCTGAGGAGACCAGAGTCTTGGCACCCATGGCGTTTTCCTTTCTTTCTGATCTGACCATCCCGGCGGCGCCGGTCCTTGACTGAGATCTCTTCTGTTGATTCGCCGTGCAGTGACCATTTGGTCGATTTGAGAACTTGGCAGTTGGAACCTGGACACCATTTGATTGGTAAGAGCCGTTTTGCGGCACTTGCTGTTGGTTTGATGCCTTTGACTGGTAAGGTAGTTTTAGTAACACTTACTGTGGCTTTGTTTGTATGATTGGCCAATTTTGGAATCTGTTTTGTAATTATATATGTATTGCAATACATATAGGCAGGTAATGAGGAGAATTTTCTCTATTTAAAATTGTTTGAACAGCGCAACGTACGAAGAGTACCTTAAGCGCTACTTTGATTATAATACTGCATATTTTGCACTATTTTTTGGCATGCCTGTTTTCAGCACACTTTGTAGGATGTGTTGCTTTTGTAGTGGTACCAATTTGAGACTTGACGAAGCACAACCAGCCCCCCGGAGGGGACGCCTAATAGGGATATGTATATTAAGTATGGTATTTCTTCTATAATGTACTGCACGTTATGGAACAAATATACTAGTAAAGATCCTGAGTTGCGTTGGCCTATGTATGGGTCATTTGATTTGCGAAAAATTCAGTATGTGGAACAATGTATGTTTAAACGAAAGACTAGGCAAGATATGTTTGATTGTGTGCGAATGTGGGAGAAAGAAGTGCGTGAGCGAATGAAGCGTGAGCAAGCCTTGATTGACAAAGAACAGCGAAAGACCATTTATGCGAAAGCATTAGAGTTAAAAAACAAGGAGATGAGAGAAATTAAAGAGAGGGAAGATAGGGAACGCCATTTACAGGTGACTGGCCAATACGCTGTTAGGCAGCCCCTTTATCCTATCCTTAATAAACCACAAGATGATTTCTTATTAGATCGTTCTCCACCTCCGTATATTTTTTCTTCTGCTCCTCATGAGTCAGATGAGGACTCTTTTTCAGACCAGGACAAAGCTCGAGAAACTCGTTCCATGCTATCTGCTGAGCGTGCATCTGACATTAGATCTACTGCGCGTAAAGCCGTTCGTAGTACTACCACTGCCTCTGAACTTTTAGATAGTATAAAAGGATGGCAGGAAAGGGAGCAAATATATTTTACCGATACATTTGCTGCAGAGGTTATTGAACAATTTAGGAAGTATTCGGTAGAAGTGGAGCCCGATAATGTAGCAACTAACTGTAAACAATTACGTGACGGTCTTTTTGTCTTCTCCCAGGTGGCTGACACGATCAGACGCTTGGTTAAACTGCGTGTTGAAGCAGCCCGTTTGCGAGAGGAGAAAAAGGCAGCAGAAACAGCTGCACTAGCATCTCAGATCAGCATGGCACGAACTTCTACTCCTGAAACAGATAAGAATGTTGTAATTCATGTGAAACCCATGCGGGAAGCCGCGCCTTTATATGTTCCTCCTAAAGGAACGGGTACAGAGGATGATAAGACTTCTCTTAATGCGAAAGGGTACTTTATTTATAATTGGGTTTACACTCCTTGGAATAGAGCAGATGTTATGGCCCTTAAAAATGCATTGCCTGACCCGCGAAAGAATCCAGCAGCCTTTTATGAGGAAGTTGAGGGTGCAATCAGCTCTTGTACTATGACTCTGTCTGATATTGATTTGTTTTTTGGATTAATATTACCACCTGATATGTGGAGAACTGTGCGCAAAATAGATGATAATGCGACATTTGGAGCATTGTGGAAAGATTTAGAGCGGTTAGATGAAGATAGAGAACCTGCACAGAAACCGTGTCAGTTAATTTTAAATCTTCCGGCAGCTATATTAGTTAAGTTAAAGACGATCATTCCCCCTAAAAAGATAGATTGGACAGTGCTAGCGTCTTGCAAGCAAAAGGTAGATGAATCAGTTTCTGACTTCTTCACACGCTTTGAAGAAGCATTTCACGATTTTAGTGGCCAGTCATTGACAGATGACACAGGTAGGCATCTGTTTGTCGATAAATATGTCGCAAACCTTTTGCCAGGAATAGCTAGTCGCTTAAAGGCCAGTGAGAGTTCATGGACTACATCTTCTCCGGTTTCTCTTTTAACTATGGCCCAGTATTATGAGCGGCAAGAATTAGAAGCCAAAGGTAATGAGGACAAAAAGTCTAAAGAGTTGAAAACAAAGGTTATGTTGGCTCAAGCTTATGGTCCGCCTTCTAGAGATAATGATAGAGGTGGACGTGGATCTTATGGTTCGTCCTTTCCTTCCTCTGCCCGTTCGAATTTGTCTGTTGATCAGTGTGCGTACTGCAAAAAATTTGGACATTGGCTTTCTGATTGTCCAGTGCTGCGTGCTCAGCAGAATCTACGTGGTCGGGGACAAATGAGAAATCGTTCAGGATATCAAGGGCCTAGAGGAAGCGCGAATGATCGTGCTCGGTTTGATGCTAATACACGTGGGCAGAATGGGTTTAACACTTTTGATAGAAGGAACCAATATCAAATGTCTGACTATGTGCCCTCTGATTTTCAAGATTCTGCTTATGCATAGGATTGCCTAGGATGGGGTAAGGAATCAATTGAAGTTCCAGTAGATCAGAGGGGTCCCTATGTTACAGCACATGTTTTGGGTTCTACTGATCAGTTTCTGGTTGATACAGGAGCTACTCGTAGCGCCTTGTCTAAACAATTGGTTCCAAGGGCTCCCCTGTCTGGCTTAACCATTACATCGATAGGTTTCGATGGAACACCTTCCCTTAGCCCATTGTCACAACCACTTGCATTTGATATTGATAAGTTTACTGCTCCATGTCCGTTTTTGCTTTCTCCAAACACACCAGACAATATTGTGGGTCTTGATATGCTTAAATATTTCAGGGCTACGATAAGGTGTTCTCCGGAAGGAGTACGGGTTATTTTGAATGACAACTACCCTATGATTGAGAGATCTTGTATTGTTAAAGAGGACATTGCACTAGCCTCACTCCCTAGTACTTTGTGGGCTACTTCGGATACTGATGTAGGGCAAATGGTTATTCCACCAGTACATATTAGTGTCAAGGAGGGCGCTTTATTGCCAAGACTGCCTCAGTATAAAATTTCTCGAGAAGGAGAAGAAGCACTCACACGTATTGTACATGATTTAATTAAGGTGGGGGTTGTGGAAGAAGTTCCTTACAATATTTGCAATAGTCCGATTCTTCCCATTTTGAAAAAAGATACTGACACTAGGATTTATAGATTTATTATCGATTTGAGAGAAGTCAACAAGATTGTAGTACCACAGTACCCTGTAGTCTCTGACATAACGACATTGCTTACCCTGGTCCCTCCAACAGCAACTACATTTTCTGTAATTGATCTGAAGAACGCTTTCTTCTCGATTCCTATTCATCCTGATAGCCGATATTTGTTCGGTTTCACTTTGAATAATAGATCATACAGATTTTGTAGAGTTCCTCAAGGCTATACTGAGAGTCCTAGTATTTACAGTCAAGCATTGAAGAGACAGCTTGATTCCTTTACCTTGCCTAAAGGAGTGGCTCTCATACAATATGTCGATGACATCTTGTTGGCAGCCGATACACCTGAGCAGTGCGAGAAATGCACTTTGTCTTTGCTTTCTTT
The DNA here is from genome assembly GCA_963921515.1 of Calotriton arnoldi. Taxonomy (NCBI): domain Eukaryota; kingdom Metazoa; phylum Chordata; class Amphibia; order Caudata; family Salamandridae; genus Calotriton; species Calotriton arnoldi. Next base: position 177,837 of record CAWUFW010015829.1, on the reverse strand, counting down.
TCTTGCTACACACCACCATAAAGTATCACGAAAGAAATTGCAATATTGTAGACCGAAGGTGACCTATTTAGGACACCTTCTGTCTAAGGAGGGCCGTGCACTGACACCAGATCGCATTCAAGCAATTTTAGACACCCCAGTACCTTCCACGCAGAAAGATGTCCGTGCATTCATTGGTCTGACTTCGTTTTGCAGGCAATGGATATTGGGTTTTTCACACATTGTTAAACCCTTGCTAGCACTTTTGACTAAAAACACTCCGATCCCCCTTCCATGGACAGATGAATGTCAAAATGCTTTTTGTCAGTTGAGACAAGCTCTTTGCTCTGCACCAGTGTTAGGCACACCAGATTACACGAAGGCTTTTACACTCTATGTACATGAGAAAGAAGGATGTGCATTGTCAGTTTTAGTACAGACACACGGGGACAAACAGCGTCCTTGCGCATACCTTTCTGCAGTTCTTGACCCTGTTGCTCGTGCATTACCTGGGTGCTTCCGTTCAGTTGCAGCAACGGCTGTGTCCATACGTCAGAGTGAAGGGATAGTTTTGTCACACAAACTGTTGGTGCTAGTACCCCATGCAGTAGATGCCCTTTTGAATCAGACTAAGACTCAGCACTTAACTAGTGCTCGTTTGACAGGATACGAATTGACACTGCTAGCACCTCATATTACCTTGAAGAGATGTGCGACACTGAACCCCGCCACTTTGTTGCCATATCCTGCGACTCAGTCTCAGTCAAAGGAGCCTCACGATTGTATATTCCTTACTGAGGAACAGACAAAGGGTCGCATCGATTTGCAAGATACGCCCCTTCCAGATGTAGATGGGGAACTGTGGGTTGATGGGTCCTGTTTGAAGTTACCAGATGGCACGACTTCAGCTGCTTATGCAATTACCACGCTTGAGACAGTAGTGGAAACAGCTCGCATACCTCAGAAGTCGGCTCAAGCAGCTGAACTAATAGCTTTGACACGAGCATGTGAGCTTAGCACTGACTTGTGTGTGAACATTTACACGGATAGCCGCTATGCTTTTGGAGTGGTTCATGATTTTGGCCTACTCTGGAAGGAAAGAGGCTTTCTTACATCCCATGGGATGCAGATAATGCACGGAGAGTTAGTGCATAATCTCTTGACTGCACTTACATACCCAAAGAAAGTTGCTATTATGAAATGTAGCGCACACAAGAAAGTGACTGACAAAATAGGACAAGGCAATGCCTTTGCAGACCGCGTAGCCCGTGAGACTGCGATGCAGCGAAGCACTACACCCATGTACGTAGTGAAATCACAAGCTGAGCGTTGGCATGATGCTAGAGAGGAAGTATTGGATATACAGAGATCTGCTTCTGTGGAAGAGCTTGAGCAATGGTCTAAAGAAGGAATATTAGATGATGAGGGTTGTTGGCGTAACAAAGAAATGAATAAGTGGAAATTGCCTGCGGCCTATTTACAACCTATGGTTCAAATGGCACATGGGCTGGCACATGTTGGAGCTCTAGCAATAACTACATTGCTTACACAAGTTTGGGAGCATCCTGAAATTGCTAGCACAGCCAAAAGGGTAGTACAGTCCTGTTTGATCTGTTGGCAGTATAATCCTGGAAAAGGGACACGAACTCCTACAGGAGGGTTTGCTACACCAACCGCACCTTTTGAAGTTTTGCAGATGGATTACATCCAACTCGAACGCTGCAATAATCTGAAATATGTCCTAGTGGTGGTATGTGCCTTTAGCAAATGGATAGAGGCATACCCTACGAAGGATAATACTGCTCTCACCACAGCAAAGGTGCTTCTAAAGGAGTTTTTCCCTAGATACGGTGTTTGTAAACTTTTGTGGAGTGACAATGGACCTCATTTTATTGGGCAAGTTGTTGAGCATGTCCTGAAAGGATTAGGGATCAAACAGAAATTCCATACAGTTTTCCACCCGCAATCAGCAGGATTGGTGGAAAGGTATAACGCTACTTTAAAATCAAAGTTGGCGAAAATACTGGCTTCCACGTCTCTAAAGTGGCCAGATGCCCTACCTTTGGCATTGTTGTCCATAAGATCGGTGCCACATTCACGATCAGGTCTTACCCCCTATGAGGTGGTGTTTGGAAGACCAATGAACATTTGGGGAATTCCTAAGCCACGCCCCATACATGATGTTCCTTGTGTTCTGATGAATGATTATTTGGCACAGTTAACTGACAGTTTGATTTCTATTCATCAACAGGTTCGAGAAGCTCTTCCTGACAGATCTACAGGTGAGGCCCACGAACTCCGTCCTGGTGACCATGTAATGGTCAAGGTCTTCGACAGATCGAACAGCTTGGAGCCAAGGTGGCGAGGACCAGAGCAGGTGCTCCTTGCGACAAGGACAGCAGTTCGAGTGACAAACAGAAAGAATTGGATCCACAGCACACACTGCAAACGCGTGTCGCCTGCCTTGGTGGAACCTGCTGTGTTGACCGACCATCGAGAGATTCTGGAGACGGAGAAAGGCCAAGCTATCTCACCTGACGAATCTGCGGAAGTCTTCCCGGACCACACGATCACTGGAGTATCCAGATATCAATTGAGACCGAGGAAAGGATCTGCAGTTTTGAAAAAGACTGGTTGAGCTACCGCCCTGGGTTAGTGAAACGGAGAGCCATTGTGGCAAGGGGAGGGGGATCAGCCCTGTATTAGTGTAGTACTAGTGACACCCGCTTTGGCCCATGGTGAAGAAATCAGCGGCTGCCCAGGGAGAAGAGCTCCAACGACTGTTTTCAATAAGTTTTCAGAAAGATCAATCATTACTGCTGCTAAAATGAAAAAACAAATCATTTGTGCTGTAGGGTTTGTTGTTGCTATGGTGGCTATGGCAGCAATTACATGGTACATCGAGAAGGTGGCTCCTGTTCGACAGCTTTTTGTTGCCACTACGCCAGTACCCGTGGAACACCACTACTTTACTCTTCCTTACCATGAGCAAAAGCATCGACAATCTTACCTGAACAATACTTTTATCCAGATGTTGCACCATACTCACAATGCTACAAATACTACCAACTGTTGGGTGTGTGGGATGATACCTGCACATCAAAAGAAAGGAGGAACACCTTTTATTCCTCTTCTATTTTCTCACAATGGTTCTTGTCAAGCTTGGTATGCGCTTTTGTTTGCATATGGAAAGCCTTCAGTAGGTGGGATTATTTTTCAACTTAATAAAGTGTGTTATCAAAATAAAGAAGGTTATCCACAAGCCAAAGGGACTAAATGGGAATGGGAAGAGTATCAACCGGACAATATTTCAACACCATATGTTTTCACAAATGTGAGAATAATAAAGAACATTGGACCTTTTGTGATTTCTGTGACAAAAGCTAAAGCAGATTTGTGTATTTGTAGTGTTGGAAGAATTCCAGTGGGGAGGAGCGAGTGTACTGTAATCCTGACCATTGAAGGTGCCAATAAGAGCACTTTCACAGCCTTGCATAACACGTATTTTGTGTGTGGAAATAACGGATATTATCAATTACCTGTTGGGTGGTCAGGAATCTGCTATGTATCTTTTCTGTTGCCCCCTGTGTTTCTGGCACCTGCATTGTATCACCGTGATTTTAAACTGTACAATGACATTTCCAAAAACAGAAATAAGAGGACAATAAGTATGGATGAAGTTGACCAAACCGACACTACCCTACAACAATATGTTGATTTCAATTTGGGCTTATTTTTCTTTGTGGGTGCTGCATTAAATAGCAGGAAGATTAGGCGACTGACTCGTGTTGTGGAAGCTGTTACTAATCAGACAGCTATGGCACTTGGGAACATTACAGAGGAACTACAGATTGCAAGGATTGTAGCACTCCAGAATAGGATGGTGCTAGACGTGATTTTGGCTGATCGAGGTGGTGCATGTCGCATCATCGGTAGCAGCTGTTGTGTATTCATACCAGATCACTCACCTTCAGTATATGACGCAATATCAAAATTGCATAAGATTGCTGCAGAAATTCATCCAGAGACTGGAACTTGGACTTTTGCTGGATGGTTTTGGACTCTTGTTTCTGCTTGGGGCTGGAAGCTACTGACTATCCTGTGTGTAATAATTATAATATTTTTTACATGCTGTGTATGTATCCAATGTGGTCCAATGCTTTGCTCCATTTGCATTTCTGCTTGTATATCTGCCAGAGGGAACATTGCTGAAACAAAGGCCCAACAAATGTTGAATAAAGAGGTGGCCGAAATAATGTTAATAGATGTACGGGATGAATATCTAGATTACCCCAGATAAACGAATGTCTTCAGCCAATGCTGAAAGGGTCGTCTGTTGTAATTTGGCAGCATTTAAGTTAAGCATTAACTGAAGACAGCCTGTATTTAGAGGCTAAATTGTCCGCTTTGTGGAATCCATTTTGTATTTCTGGCAGCCATTTTGGCTGCCATGTGCTACCATGTGCTCGCCATGTGCTCTGTCCTACCTTCCTGTCAACTGCTCTTGAAATCTGCCTAGAGACAAGTTATATTTAGTTCCTCTTGCTTTGCACATGCTCAGTTGAGCTTGCAGCTGTTCCGAGTTTATAAATGTCAGGATGTGTCTACTAAAAGTAGAAACTGTTAGCTCCACCCACTTGTCGACTGTGCATTCTCTGTATGACCTTATATGTGCCTAAAACCAGCATTTGTGTTAGTACCGCCTTCATTTGAGCCCCTGTGTGGGTATAAAAGGACCAGGATCCTTTCATTCAGTGTGCTACTTCATGCATTACTGAAGGGTGATGTGCGAATGTTAGCTCCACCTCATGAGGTTTAATAAACTCTGTCTTTTCTATTTCCAGTTTCTGTGCCAACTTCTTCCTAAGTGTCTGAGGACTCTGTGCAGAGAAGGGAGAACCCCTAAGCACTGGTAGGCCTTGCTGAGGCTCACTACAACAGTGAGGCCCCAGAGCTGCGCTGAACTTGTATGGGGGAGCGATGCAACTTCACGCTTAAGGGGGCCCTGTTGCATCACCTGCATCTGGAGGTACCCCAGAAGACTTGTAGGCGACTGCTGTACCCGGGCTTGTGAAATTCCACCTGGCTGAAGCTCCTGCTGGCTGAGTCACAGATTCGGAGAGAGCGCGATGTATTGAGCCCCGGTGTCGATGTCCAGGTGAGGAGAAGGTGGGACGGGGAGCAGAGGAGGCCTGGGGGTCGAGTTGGGCCCAGGCCTAGTACCTGTGGGTGGCGCACACTGATCCATGAGCAATCCCTGTGCTGTGGAGGACCCAAATTGCCGAGGACACTGCACAAGACTGGTGGGGGACTCCACTAACTGGCTCAAGTCACTGATATTGGGCATTGGGGGCAGCGGGTGCCAGGGGCACTGGGATCAGTTTGGTGCCAGCTCCTGGGGTATGCAGCTTGATCCGTCGTTACTCTCTGGGGAACTGGGGACCACGGAATCTGGTCGCCACTGTTAGATCGGAAGAGGCAACCGGGTGGTGCTGCCTTTCCTCGGCCATGTGAGTTTGGTGTGCCGTCTGGTAGCTGCTGCCACCATCTGCTGCTGCTTTTTCCTCTGACACGGAGGTCAGGTGTTCGAGTCCCTCCTCCACCCTCAGGCTCCTGCCTGCGCCTCATCTCTGGTGGTCCAGTGGTAGAGCGTCACTGCTCTGCTGCTTGACTGCCCTCCTGTCCCTCTTTCTGCTCTTCTCCATTGCTTTTCTACCTTTGGCTTTTTTTTTCTTTGCTGTGTTTGGCTTTGTTTTTCCTCTGCTTTTTTTCAGTTCCTTTTTCACTCTCCTCTCCCTTGTTGCCGCTGCGATCCCCGTGGCCCTGCCCCCTCCAGTGTCCTTTCCTGCCTCACAGCTGTCCAGGCGCCCGCAGCACTTCGTAATGGCAGCCGCTGTGCGGCCATGCTCAGCGGGCATGCCACTGGTGTGCCGAAGGCAAGCCTGTCTGCGGCCATCCGCTACTGGACCACACCCAGTGCCAGGGACCCTGCCTCTTGGACACTCCACTGCTACATCGTCAGCACCCTCCACGCCCTCAACCGTGGACGCCACGCCGCCTGCCAACTAGCATCACCGAAGAATACCCTTGCACCCTTCGTCTGCCGAAACTGCAAACACACCTTCTGCCACATCAAAACACCAGCACATCTTGCCACCCAGCAGCCCAACAACGCACCCGACTAGCTCAACTGCATCCTCCTCAACGTGTGGTCCCTCCACAAACACGCCACAGAAATCTGGGACCTCCTTGACGCCACCTCTTTAGACATCGCCTTCTTCACGGAAACCTGGACCAACGTCTGCTCTAGACCAGACATCGCCATCACCATCACCGACTGCTACAAAATGACCCGGTAGTACCACCCCACCGCCCAGGAGGAGGCATTGCCATCATCTACAAAAGCACACTCCACTTTCAGATCCGGGCCATCCCCAACACCACCCTCGCCAACAGGCCCCCCTGCCCATGACCGCCCCATTCATCAATGCCATCGTAGACCTCATCGCACCCCAGGATCTCCCATCCACTGACTACATCCTACTCGGAGACCTCAACTTCCAGCTGGACTACCCCAGTGACCAGAATACCACCACCCTCCTGGAGAACCTCGCCAACATCGGACTCAAGCAGCTAGTCACTGCACCAACCCACATAGCCGGACACACACTTGACCCCGTCTTCTCCGCCAGCGGGAACATCAACTACAGCCAGACCAGCGAACTCTCCTGGACCGACCATCATTGTATACATCATGCCTTCCCCACGCCCACTGCACACCACCGCCATCATCGTCCCCCCAGTCGCAGCTGGATCAAGGCAACCGAAGAACTTCTTGTCAACGCTCTTAGCACCACCACTCCGCCAAAGCTTGCAGACGCCATTACCGCAGCACCCAACCTCCACTGATGGATCTCCAACTGCGTCGACACCTGGCAGCTCCTCCGTGTCAGTAGACTGAGCGGCTGGGGGTCGCAGGCCGCCAGGGCAGGTGACAGCAGACACCCTGGATGCCAAACTAGACTCTGCACTCATGGCTGTGGAGAATATAGGTACCTCCCTTGAACAAACGCGCACTTCCCTTGAGGGCCACATCGACAACATCACAGTCGACTTTACCCTGGAGCACACAGATCATCGTAAGCTGACTGACAAGGTACACGACATTGAGCAAGAACTGGCCGAAGTCCACCCTATTACCCGGAATGCAGCGTTGGAGGTACAGCAGCTAATGGCACATGTGAAGTCACTAGAAAGAAGAGCAGAGGATGCGGAGGGCCACTCCCGGTAGAACAACGTGCAGGTGGTGGGTCTGCCTGAGGGAGCAGAAGGAGCTGAGGCAGTGGGATGTACTGAGACATGGTTGTGTGATCTACTGCCAGCAGTTGCACTCTCCCTATTCTTTGTTTTGTAGCGGTACCATCAAGTGCCGGCAAGCTGTCTGCCGGCGAGCCGTCTGCTACCAGGGACAGGTCCTAGTCCCTTTCTCTTCTACCTCCGACAGGGATCGTGACGCTGTACTGAGGGAGGTATGCAAGCTGGGGGAGGGGAAAGTGGCTAATGCCACAGTAGTTTTCTTTCCTGACTACGCCAAGAGGGTGCAGACGGGGTCGTTTCTAGTAGTTAAGTGATGCCTCCGAGAGTTGGGCATCAAATGCTCCCTCCTTTTCCCGGCACGGCTGCAAGTGGTCTCAGATGGTAACATGCGATTGTTTGACGCTGCTGAACAGGTCTGGAACTGGCTGCAATCTACTGGTCGCCAGGAGGTGCGGACAAGGAGTGAAGTGCTGCTCAACAAGCTGTCATTTTTGGAGCCAGTCGTAGTGGGAGGCGTAGGAGGAGCATGCGTCCCCACCACAACTACAAGCCACCTCCAATCTGAAGCAGGTTATACAAGAGAGGCGGAATGCGCTGCATGCAGGAGCAATGATGCACAATTGCACTTAGAGACAGGATCCCAACACTTCCCCTGAATGCTTCCCCAGCGACGTGGGCTACGCTGCGCCGTGGTCATCCGGTTTGGAGTCCATGCAGCCCACGGATGTGACTCCTCAGATAGAAGATAACTATTTTAATGTTGTCCGGTTGTGCATCTCTCCTTCTTCCATGATACAGACAGCTCCTGAGAGTTACTGGCTTTTTGCAGTTCCTGGTCTCCAGCCTCCTGTTGCTGAAGTTCCGGTCTATGGAGGTCAGCACTTAGAGGGGATTAGGTCCAGTCGTCACCCAAAGCGAACGGAGCAGTTGTTGAGGTGAGCGATGAATGTCAGGGGTGGTGGTGGTTGTCTCCTTGGTGCTCCTAGCTGCATCGCAGGAGGTCCATGGCTTCGTTGACCTTGCCAAGGATGAATTGTGGGAGTTCTTCTATTATCCAAGGGTCTCATTTATGAGGCCCTAGAGGCCCTCTTGCAACAATGTGACGTCACTTGTTTGACGTTCCGGTTGCGCAATGTGCCACCGCATGTTTACAAGGCCATGTAAAGCCACTTTACCTGGCTTTTCATGGACTTGTGAATATGTGCCCCTTTCACGCATTAAACAGTGTGAAAGGGGCGTTCAATGGGTGTTGCTGTGGGCGTTACCACGCCAAACCGATGAAATCTGAAGCATTCCCAGGTTTATGTGAAATCGTACACCTTCAGAATGCGTCAGAATCTAACATCACCCCAAGGGTGGCGTCTAGGAGGCGCTACGAGGAGAAATGTTTTCATTTGTCCTCTTTTTTCACATTTTCTTTTTGTGCAGCATTCAGCAGCACACAGAGAAAGAGGAAATACCCTAAATTAATATGTTTTCTGCAGGTAGATGTCCCTTCCTGTACAACATCAATCAACTCCGCAACACAGTCACCCTTGCACCATGGCTCAAGGGTGCCTGCGTTGGCACATGGCAGCCACTGTGCGCCAACGTAGGCGAAAAACACAGGGGGCTTATTCATGAGCCCCTTCCGACAGTTTAACGCCGCTGGGGCGTCATTTTCTTGACGTATTTGCAGCGTGATTTTTGCACCACGTTGCACCGTATTTACAAAGGGCTGCATCTAGGCATGTGCGTTACCTTGTAAAGCCCTTCGCCACATTATACCTGTGTCAGGTATAATGTATGCAAAGTGGGCGTTCACCGGCAACAAAGCCTCGTAGGAGTGTCACAGTGAAATCTATGCGATTTCACTGCAACACTTCTAGTATGCCACTGCGTCAAAACCTTACGCCTGCCTCTTGGCAGGCGTAAGGGTGACGCAGTGCCATAGGGATCGGCCTGCCCCATGCCTTGCTGGAGTTGCGTCATGCTTGAGACACAACTCCAGCAATGCGTGACTTTAGCGCCAAAAGGTATGTCAGGATTCCTGATGTATCTGTCATTCCTTGCGACATGGATCGCTGTACAGTGTATACGGCGCATCCATGGTGTTGCAAGGAGGGCGCAGTGAAAAGTGTGGCATCGCTGTTTTATCGCAGCTATGCAACACTTTTCATGAATGAGGCCCAGGAATGTGCCCTATCTTACTGATAGGGCGCATTCCTGCCCTTTTGTTTTGTCGCAGGGCAGCGCAGCAAGATTCCTTGCAGCGCTGTCCAGCACTAAAACCTCTGAAATGATGCCCCAAGTGTTTGCACCAATTTTAAGACCAGCTATTTTCTGGTCTTAAAAAACTGCCTCTGTGTGAACTTAACGGCAGTTTTGGGGGTTATTGATGTATTGGAATTTCATTGTAAATATCGTGAAGTGTGGGTAGCTGCAGTTTTTTTACAGGAACGCCTACCTTGCATCTCATTTTCGTTAAGTCCCGCTAACAGAAGTGACAATCCAGAAAATTCCAGTTTACGCTGGAAAAAGTGCCGCTAACTGCAGTTAGCGGCACTTTGTAATTAAGGCGATAAAAAAAGCAGCGTAACATAAAAAAATTGATGCTACGGCGGTGTTAAGTTCTTGTAAATATGCCCCCTAGTTTGGATGAGTTGTGCACGTTGGAAGCTTAAGAGAGCCCCATGCGGTGCCCTTGCCTTGATGCAAGCTTAACTCACTTTTCTTCTCTGATGGGATAAACATTTGTCTGGATGGAGACCTCTTCTCCAACGTACCCACCAGTGTTGTGAATGTTTCCTTCCCACTCCCATCCTGTGAGCAGTTTTACTCCTGTCCTCGGCAGACAGTGAGTGGAAAGGCAGGACAGCTCCGAGTGGAAGTGTGGAAAGGTCCTCAATTCACGAAACAAACACATTATGGCCTGTTGCATTGCTGTTTTTTGTTTTTCCATAAAAAAGTGTTTTTTTGCGGACTTGTTTACATGTTTAGCCGTCCCAGCCCCCACCGCACTGTGGGGCATATTTACAATGAAGTGGCGGAGCATGGCGTTAGGATCCTTGGCTTAACGCCATGCTCTACCATTTCTGAAATGCAGGACTGCACCATATTTACAAGAATATGGTGTAGCCTTACATTTCCCCCTGCGCTGCTGCTAAATGTAACAGCCTAGCGCCAATGCAGGCACCCTTGCACCTTAGTGCAAGGGTGTCTGCGTTGAGGGGAAGATTGTTTATGTGCATGAAGGCGTCCCTTCCTGCACATTAACAATCTTTAAATGTTTTGTCACTTCTATGTGTGCTGCTTAATGCAGCACACATAGAAGTTACAAAATGTCTTTTTTTTTTAAAGATTATTTATGTGCAGGAAGGGTCACCTTCCTGCACATAAACAATCAATGGGCTTTTGCTGTTTCTATGTGTGCTGCAAAGCGCAGCACACATGGAAACAGCAAAAACTAGGAGAAATGAAGCATTTCTCTTCGTTTTGCCTGTTTAAGACCAGGTTTTCCCTGGTCTTAACTCTTAATTTTGGCGCTGCCCCCCATTTACGCAGCCTTTGGAAATATGGGGCAGCGTCAAAATCAATGGGTGTTGCGGTGGAACGGCCCATTGCCCTCCCCTTTCATGCTAAGTGCAGCGTGAAAGGGTGCCTTATTTACAAGGCAGCGGAACGTCACTAAAAGTGCTGTTCCTGTGGCAATAGGGGCTTGTACATATACCCCTGTGTCCCTTGTGTTGTGATCTGATGGTGCTGGCGCGGCCTTTATCCCCTGGTCTGGAGCCAGTATGTCTTCCATCTTCACTAGAACTGCTTCAGTGGAGGTTGGGCCCACTGTTTCCCCTGGGGTATCTTGAGAGCTCCCCCACTGCCGTCTACGGTTGCTGTCTGTCGGATCTTCTGCCCACGTCTGCGTAGATCTTCCCATGTTACCTGGCTGTGATACCGACATCATGGGGTGGGGAGAGGTCTCTCCCCTTCTGCAGCACTGGAGCTCACCAGGCCTCTGGTTGTTTTTTGTTGCTCCTGTAGGTGAGAACCAGAGACTCATCCTTTTTCTTGTATCCGTGACTTTGGTAGGTAGGTATAAAGGGTTTATAAAGCACATTATCCATCCAAAAGCGTATCTTGGCGCTATAGTACAAACACAGAACTTTCGGAAACCAAGGACCCTAGGAGGGAGGGAGAGAGAGAGAGAGAGAAAGATAGAGAGAGAGAAAGGGACAGGGAGTTGGAGAGAGAAAGAGAGAGAGAGGCAGAGAAAGAGAGAGACATCAACAGAGACCTTGGAAAAAGTCACACCTTCAGAGATTTCCTCAATTTATGCAAATCAGATTTCTGACGCAACGAAGGTCTGGGCCATTTAGTAGTTTCCACCAGTGAAAAGGCTCGTCCACCAAAAGTCTCCTCTGCAAACCTGGGCACCTCCTTAAGATATTGATTTTGAGATCCAGGGTCTCTAGTGGGCAGGACCAATGAAAAGATGGCACAGAGGAAGGGGTTGGGACGCAGCAAAATTCTGACATTCCTGGCCACACTCCTTCACCCCGCCGCAGGGGCACAACCCCAGAGACTAGAGTCAGCAGCAAGCTCATTCTTCAGAACAGACTGAAGCAGGTCACAGTCTGGTCGGCAGGGAGGAGAGGACAGTGGTGGATGGGTTGGAGGGGCCCAGAAGCCCTTCATTACAGCTCCATTCCGCTTTGTCGAGGATCACACGGCTAAGGAGTTCGCATGAAGGTTCTGCACTATGGCTCCAGTGCCAGGTAGCTCTTTACTCAACGCACATTTCAAGGTTCACCTGCTATCTGAATGTTCTGCCACCAGGCTCCTTCGCACGCGCCCCCTGGCCCAGCACGAGCCTCACCTCTTTTGCCACCAGGTTCCTTTGCACGCAATCCCTGGCCCAATACGCGGCTAGCCTATGCTGCCACCAGGTTCCTTTGCACGCACTCCCTGGCCCAATACGCGGCTAGCCTATGCTGCCACCAGGTTCCTTTGCACGCGCCCCCCGGCTCAACACGAGGCTAGCCTCATCTGCCACCAGTTTCCATGGCACATGCACCCTGGCCCAGCATGAGGCTAGCCTCTGCTGCAACCAGGATCCTGGCACACGCCCCCTGGTCCAGCACGCAGCTAGCCTCTGCTGCCACCAGGTTCCTTCACACACACCCCTTGGTCCAGCATGCGGCTAGCCTCTGCCGCCACCAGGTTCCTTCGCATGCGCCCCCCGGCCCAACACGAGGCTAGCCTCTTCTGCCACCAGGTTCCATGGCACACAGCCCCTGGCCCAGCACAAGGCTAGTCTCTGCTGCCTCCAGGTTCCTTCACACACGCACCCTGGTTCAGCACACGGCTAGCCTCTGCTGCCCCCAGGTTCCTTTGCATGCGCCCCCCGGCCCAACACGAGGCTAGCCTCTTCTGCCACCAGGATCCTTGGCACATGCCCCCTGGCCCAACACGAGGCTAGCTTCTCCTGCTACTGGGAATATCCCCACGTGCCACTCTGGCCAAGCATGAGGCTAGCCTCTTCTGCCTTTGGGTTTATTCCCACGTGCTCCCTGGCCCAGCAAGGGGCTAGCCTCTACCACCACCAGGATCCTTCCTACTCGCCCCTGTGTCCAGCATGAGGCTAGCCTCTTCTGCCACCAGGTTCCTTGGCACACAGCCCCTGGCCCAGCACAAGGCTAGTCTCTGCTGCCTCCAGGTTCCTTCACACACGCACCCTGGTTCAGCACACGGCTAGCCTCTGCTGCCCCCAGGTTCCTTTGCATGCGCCCCCTGGCCCAACACGAGGCTAGCCTCTTCTGCCACCAGGATCCTTGGCACATGCCCCCTGGCCCAACACGAGGCTAGCTTCTCCTGCTACTGGGAATATCCCCACGTGCCACTCTGGCCAAGCATGAGGCTAGCCTCTTCTGCCTTTGGGTTTATCCCCACGTGCTCCCTGGCCCAGCAAGGGGCTAGCCTCTACCACCACCAGGATCCTTCCTACTCTCCCCTGTGTCCAGCGTGAGGCTAGCCTCTTCTGCCACCAGGTTCCTTGGCACACAGCCCCCTGGCCAAGCATGAGGCTAGCCTGTGCTGCCACCAGGTTCCTTTGCACGTGCCAGCCTCTGACGCCACCAGGCTCCTTCGTACATGCCCCCTGACCCAGCACAAGGCTAGCCTCTACCGTCACCAGGTTCCTTCACACGTGTCGGCCTCTTCTGCCACCTTTTCCTTGGCACGCTCCCCCTGGCCCAGCACAAGGCTAGCCTCTGCCACCAACAGGTTCCTTCGCACGTGCCAGTCTCTTCTGCCACCAGGTTCCTTTGTACACTCCCACTGGCCCAGCACATGGCTAGCCTCTTCTGCCGGCAGGTTTCTTCCCACGTGCCCCCTGGCAAAGCATGAGGCTGGCCTCTTCTGCCACATGGTTCCTTGGCACACACCCCCTGGCCCAGCACAAGCCTAGCCTCCTCTGCCACCAGGTTCCTTGGTACGCGCCCCCAGGCCCAGCACAAGGTTAGCCTCTTCTGCCACCAGATTCCTTGGCATGAGCCCACTGGCCCAGCACGAGGCTAGCCTCTGCCCCCTCCAGGTTCCTTCGCACATGCTAGCCTTTGATGCCACCAGGTTCCTTGGCACGCTCCCCCTGGCCCAGCACGAGGCTAGCCTCTTCTGCCACCAGGTTCCTTGGCACGCGCCCCCTGACCCAGCACAAGGCTAGCCTCTTCTGCCACCTGGTTCCTTGGCACACTCCCCCTGGCCCAGCACGAGGCTAGCCTCTTCTGCCACCAGTTTCCTTGGTACACGCCCCCTTGCCCAACACGAGGTTAGCCTCTTCTGCCACCAGATTCCTTGGCATGAGCCCACTGGCCCAGCACGAGGCTAGCCTCTGCCCCCTCCAGGTTCCTTCGCACATGCTAGCCTTTGATGCCACCAGGTTCCTTGGCACGCTCCCCCTGGCCCAGCACGAGGCTAGCCTCTTCTGCCCCCAGGTTCCTTGGCACGCGCCCCCTGACCCAGCACACGGCTAGCCTCTTCTGCCACCTGGTTCCTTGGCACACTCCCCCTGGCCCAGCACGAGGCTAGCCTCTTCTGCCACCAGTTTCCTTGGTACACGCCCCCTTGCCCAACACGAGGCTGGCCTCTTCTGCCACCAGTTTCCTTGGCATGCGCCCGCTGACCCAGCACAAGACTTGCCTCTGCTGCCACCAGGTTCCTTCCCACGTGCCCCCTTGCCTAGCACGAGGCTAGCCTCTTCTGCCACCAGTTTCCTTGGCATGCACCCGCTGGCCCAGCACGAGGCTAACCTCTTCTGCCAGCAGGTTCCTTCCCACGCACCGTTACTAAGAGCGGGTAGTGATGGGAATCAGATCGCACCTCTCTCATAATGTGCAGCTGTGTCTACAGTCAATATTATCCAACAAACGTTTCTTTCAGTATGGTGCTATATGGTACATATGCATCATACTACCCAGAATGCATAACACACTTTAGCCCAGGGCCTCCGTGTCAACATGAAAGACAAGTAGCCTAGCACTCCTTACAACAATCCACATAAAGTTTTTCCACTTTTCTTTAGTAATTTAGTACATTTCAAAATTCAAGAACCGGAGCCAAGTTTTGTTTTTCATAGAAGCTTGTATTTTCAATTGGTGGAAAACAGCCAGTCAGGAAAGTACAGCAGACACGTGTTTTGTCACACCAGTGACTTTTTCAAGGCTAAAGCAGCGGTACACAGCCGCTGATCCTGTATGGCGCTCAGGTTGAGTAGTCTAGACGAAGTAGTGGCTGATTTGCTCTAGAATTCGGAAGAGACATTTGTAATATATGTATGATGAAGTCCGCCCTTAGGTAGTCATATTCTCCGTAGATGGGAAGTGGCCAAATGACGTACTGGCACATGCATCAAACATGCCATTTGCGATTCCTTATTAGCGAAAAATAAGGATTCGCTAATAAGGAAGCGCAAATGCCTATGCATGTAGGAATCGATGAGAAAATAGCGATTACTACAAATTCCTTAATTGCGACTCGCAAATTGCGAATCGAAATTAAGGAATGGCTCCCCATTCATTCCTATGGGCCAACAGGCCCATAGGAATGAATGGGAGATTGCATGCGCAATTTGCGCGTACCAATAGGTACTCGCAAATTGCGCATGCAATTGCAAGGGTGCAAGGGTGTCAAAATGACACCCTGTTGCACCCCTGAAATAGTGATGTGCACCCATGTTGACATGAAACTTTGAAAAATGCACTAAAGTGCATTTTTCACTTATTTTGCAAATTACCATGAAGTTCAACTTCATGGTAATTTGCGCCCCCTAATAGCGAAATCGCTATTCTAAAGTGGTTCTTGCATTGCATTTAAGGAATCGCAAATTGCGATTCCTTAAATGCAATCGCAATTTGGGAACTCGCAATTAATTGCGAATTCTCAAATTGCGAGTGCCTTGAACCTTGATGCATCGCAAATGCCATTTTTGCGGGTGCAAACGGCCGATTTTTGCGAATCGCACCGTTTGCGCTCGCAAAAATGGTTGATGCATGTGCCTGGTAGTCTTATGCAATTGCCACGTATGATCCCTGAAAAACGGAGGACGTCTGTACCGTCCTTTTGTAATGAGTCTCTTTAAAACGCGGTGATACTAGAGATGAGCCCCGACGTTAATAACGTCCTCCTGTTGCCCGTCCTTAGGAAGCCGTGAGATTACAAGCGAGCCATGATAAGCCCCCGTATACAATAGCCGCGTCCCGGTTGGAAAGTCTTGAGCGCCCTGAAGTGAAGTCCTTCCCACGCACCCCCTGGCCGAGCACGACGCTGGCCTCTTCTGCCACCAGGTTCCTTGGCACGCGCCCCCTGGCCCAGCACGAGGCTAGCCTCTACTACCAGCAGGTTCCTTCCCACGCACCCCCTGGCCCAGCACGACGCTGGCCTCTTCTACCACCAGTTTCCTTGGCATGCGCCCGCTGGCCCAGCACGAGGCTTGCCTCTGCTGCCACCAGGTTCCTTCCCACACGCCCCCTGGCCCAGCACGAGGCTAGCCTCTTCTGCCACCAGTTTCCTTGCCATGCACCCGCTGGCCCAGCACGAGGCTAGCCTCTTCTGTCAGCAGGTTCGTCCCCACGCACCCCCTGGCCCAGCACGTCGCTGGCCTCTTCTGCCACCAGGTTCCTTGACACACGCCCCCTGGCCCAGCCCAAGCCTAGCCTCTTCTGCCACCATGTTCCTTGGCATGAGCCTGCTGGCCCAGCACGAGGCTAGACTCTGCCCCCTCCAGGTTTCTTCCCATGTGCTCCCTGGCCAAGCACGAGGCTGGCCTCTTCTGCCAGCAGGTTCCTTCCCACGTGCCCCCTGGCACAGTACGAGACTGGCCTCTTCGGCCACCAGGTTCCTTGGCAGGCGCCCCCTGGCCCAGCACGAGCCTCGCCTCTTCTGCCACCAGGTTCCTTGGCATGCGCCCCCTGACCCAACACAAGGCTATCCTCTTCTGCCACCAGGTTCCTTGACACACACCCCCTGGCCCAGCCCAAGCCTAGCCTCTTCTACCACTATGTTCCTTGGCATGAGCCTGCTGGCCCAGCACGAGGCTAGACTCTGCCCCCTCCAGGTTTCTTCCCATGTGCTCCCTGGCCAAGCACGAGGCTGGCCTCTTCTGCCAGCAGGTTCCTTCCCACGCGCCCCCTGGCACAGCACGAGACTGGCCTCTTCGGCCACCAAGTTCCTTCCCACGCGCCCCCTGGCCCAGCACGAGTGTGGCCTCTTCTGCCACCAGGTTCCTTGGCAGGCGCCCCCTGGCCCAGCACGAGCCTCGCCTCTTCTGCCACCAGGTTCCTTGGCATGCGCCCCCTGGCCCAACACAAGGCTATCCTCTTCTGCTACCAGGTTCCTTGGCATGCACCCCCTGATCCAGCGTGAGACTAGCCTCTGCCACCACCAGGTTCCTCTTCGTCTAGAAGCCTGCGTCCACAGACCTCCACCCTTGCCAATATCCCCACCCCACACTCCAGCCTCTGCTGCTTTGCAGGGTGCCCTTCAAGACAATGGACCGTATTATACATACAGTGCAATTTCCTTGATTGCGCCAGGTGCACCTTCTTTAAAGGTGTGCCTGGCGCAATCAAGGATAATGCGCTGTATTAGGATGAATGCGCCACCCCCAGGGCAGCTGTGAACTCACGCTGCCCCCAGGGCAATGCATTCAGGTGAAAAACGGAGCGGCTGCTTTGAAGCCTCTGCATGTTTCACAGTGCAGGCGGCAACCCATGTGCACTTTTAAAGGGAATTAGAAATTACCTGGCAGGCGGGCGCAGTGAGTGACCTCACCTGCCTCGAAGGGGATGTCGGGGGGGTCCATGGGACCCACTTTCCCCCATCCAGAGGGCTGCTATCAGGAGGCGCACTGACAGTGCGCCTCCTGACAGCTTCTTTGCCTCTGTGCCTGCGTCTGTAATACAGCACGGGCGCAGAGGCAAAGGGATTCCCTCATTTGCAAGGGGCCATGACCCCATGCAAATGAGGGAATGCCCTCTGATGATAGCGCTGGCGCTTTATGTGCACCAGTGCTATCCGTATTACAGAAGGGGACGCACAAGCGTATGCGGCCCCTCTGTAATACCAAAGTGCCCTGGGGCCTGCAAAGCGGGCGCAAATGCCCCTTGCGCCCCTTGAGGCACTTCGGTAATACGGCCCCAGTTTGCAACCACAGACCCCTCAAATCTTTCATGAGTTGTCTGACTTCCTTCTGCTCGCCAGGTAGGACTCTAAGGCAGGGATACTGAAAGTACGGCCCGGGGGCCGCCTGACCTATAATTGCGGCCCCCTGGTGAACAGTAGCACTGGGCTGCTGTTCGCAGGTCAGAGCAGGAACATTCAGAATGCTATGAAACAAACTGGCATATTTTATTTACACATTGACTGAAGTAACGGTAAAGAAGAAAAGAAGGTGTCCTAGACAACTTATCTTTAGTAACACCTTTAGTTTTGAAGACATCTTGCACTAAATATATAAAAACTTCACAAACTCTCTGCAAACTTCAAAAAGTGTATTTTATTGACATGCATGATCGTTTTACTTTAGTAGATCAGATTATATCACTGATTGAGAGGCATTTATTAGCAGTGACAGTTTTCAAACATGATCTTGGAAACATTCATGCCGCCCCCATTCTGAAAACAATGACATTAGTGAACCAAGAGGCAAGTCATTTGTCAGGTGCACCTTGTGTGTAGTATTGGTTGTTATATAACTGGAATAACATTATAGTTTATTAAATGAAACACGAGAGGTTTTGTACAGCACACATCCTGAACTCGTATACTTTAAGGGGCTCTCATATGTGGTAATGAAGAAAAAGGAGGCAAAGTGAAATAAACCAATTGCCTAGGATCACACAGTTTCATCAAGTAGGAAAGCCAGGACTGATACCAGGTTTTCTGGTTTCACATTTTGCAATTCAGTCACCAGCTGAGTATCTCTTTCCCTCTCACATTTTACATTAGAAGTTATTGTTTTGACTTTAATTGTTGGTGCATGAGAATAGAGCGTTGGTGGCAGACAGACGTCACATGAAGGCTCGGTTTGTTGTCCACACCATGCATCTGCTTCGCGCCCACCTTTCATCACCCCGACCTTCGCATTGCTGGCAGAGGTGCAGCCCTCGGGCGTGCCACAGACAGTACTTTGCGTCCCCAGGGAAATGATTGCGAGTAGCCATGCTCTAAGGGAACTGGATTTTGTTTCCGCTCTGTGGGCTATCCGCTGGAGGATTTCCAACGCATGCGTCATTTGAAGGGTTGTTATCTCTTCGGAAGGTTGATTCTTGTCCTGTATTACACCTCTCCTCAGATTTGCTCCCACTGCAGGAGTTCTACCCAATGCTCGGCGATCCATATTCCATCTTATGGTAGGGTGACCAGATTTTGAGAAGCAAAAAACCGGGACAGATCAGACATAAAAGTAGGACTAAAGCATTTAGTCTTACTTTTATATCTGGCCTGCCCCGTTTTTTTAGGAGCTTGTATATATATATATATATATATATATATATATATATATATATATATATATATATATATATATATTCCAAAACCACAATCGCCCATCCTGGCAACAGTAAAATTACGAGCGCACTCTGGAGCAGTTATAACTTATAATAGTTTATTTCAACGTAACCAGGATGACAGACGCGTTTCGGCACGGTCGCCTTCCTCAGTGTCAACAAAATTTTCATTTCTGTCTTCATTTAAATAAAGTTTCTACTTTTCAAATCCGGAAATCTGTGACAGTGAAAGTCAAGCAGGAAACATATATCAAAGTTTTTAAGCATAGGACTAGCACAGTGCTATCCATGCCGAGCTGTAAAATGACAAAAAGCCTTTTACCACTCCAGGCACAGTATTGCAGCTTTGAATTGGTAAAATACCAACCATGCCAACCTGAAATGAATAAAAGCAATAAAAGCTTTCAGGTTGGCTTGGTTGGTATTTTATCAATTCAAAGCTGTAATACTGTGCCTGGAGTGGTAAAAGGCTTTTGACAGCCCTGTGCTAGTCCTATGCTTAAAAACTTTGCTGTAAAAATGGCAAAAGACTTTGTCCCTTTCTATCTCGGCGTGGGTGGCATTGTGCTAATACTACGCTTAAAGACTTTGATAGAAAAGCAGACAGATATATATATATATATATATATCATTACAACGCCAGTCCACCAGCCGTCGCGCCACTTGCCACGGTTGCCGCTCTCCGCAAGGTGGATTGCAGGATAGATTCCAAAACCCCTATCGCCCGTCCTGGCAACAGTAAAATTACGAGCGCACTCTGGAGCAGTTATAACTTATAATAGTTTATTCCAACGTAACCAGGATGACAGACGCGTTTCGGCACGTTCGCCTTCCTCAGTGTCAACAAAATTTTCATTTCTGTCGTCATTTAAATAAAGTTTCTACTTTTCAAAACCGGAAATCAGTGACAGTGAAAGTCAAGCAGGAAACATATATCAAAGTCTTTACAGGGAAAACATGGTGGCCATCTTGGAACATGTAACGCCTCCATTATCGGCATATCTATAGCCTGGGATAAGGTATATACACTCATCATGATTCATTGTAAGTTGCAAAGCGCTATATACATCTCTCTAATATCCATTCTGTACAGCGATCCACATTAAGCCCTGAATGGGCAAAATCATATTCTTTACATATAAACGTTTCAGATGTCTAGTGGAGTACATAACATAAATAAAGTATATACAATACTCATCCTCATATTATAAGGTGTTACTCGCAGTTGTGGATGTGCCACCAGTAGTATTCATAGTGTGTCTCATTCGCTATATAGCTCTTTCATAGAGTCTCCACTGAACACTAAGTAAATAATTGTTCCAATATTTCCTTTAGATATACTGTCCTGAATGGGCTGTTACATTGTTACCTAGGAGCTAGTATGTGTGCAGTATCGGGGAGGTATGCATTGGTGTCCTAATCTATATGAATCCACATTTCTTCCTCGTTGTTAAGTCCTCTAGGGGTCTTACTTTGTAACTCGATGATATACTTAGTTTCTAGGGTGCGTAATTTCCTCACCCTGTCTCCCCCTCTCTCATTCCTTTCCACCTGGTCTAGACAAAAGAATTTTAACAGATTGCCATTGCTATTGTGTTTGAGTTCGAAATGTCGGACAACTGGATACGTAGGATCCTTGTAAGTAATTGCCCGAAGGTGCTCCAGAATCCTTTTCTTTGTGGGATGAATGGTGCTTCCCATGTACTGTTTTCCACATGGGCATTCCAAACAGTACACCGTATAGTCAGATTTACAGTTCATAAATTTATTCACCTGCACCTTCTTCATTCTCCCTGGTATGCTATATTCTTTGACCTTGCTGCTATTTCTACAGGCCTTGCATCTGGTGCATGGGTAGAACCCTCTGACTGGATCCTGTTTATTGGGTTTAACTCTTCAGGACGTGCCAATTCCTTATCAGGATTTGGAACAACTCTGATGATTTTTCTGTATAGTCAGTGATTATTCTGGCCTGGTCAGTTTTCTGTAGTTCTCTCCTCTCTGATTGTACTTCCCCCTCTTTTTCTACTAGGAGATGATTGCGGTGAATTGCATCACTCCTGATCTCTGCATTGTCTAGAATGCCCTTGCAGTATCCTCTTTTGACAAATCTTTGTCTAGCTTTTGCTTTGGCTATGCTGTACTCATGGTCAGTGGAGCAATTTCTTTTCATTCTAAGAAATTCCCCGAAGGGGTTATTATTAATTACACTCCGGGGTGATAGCTATCAGCATGAAGGATTGAGTTACAAGCAGTGGGCTTGCGATAAAGTGCAGTATGTAAAGTGTCTTCTTCTACATATACTCTAAGATCAAGATAGACCACCTCCTGTTTGTTGATGCAGCTTGAGAAACCTAGATTTCGATCATTGTTATTTAGAGATCTTATTTACTTCTTCGCTTCCTTTTGAGAGCCTCTCCAGATGATAAATAGATCATCAATGTAGCGTGGACCCATTTCTCATTGGTACCCGCCCAGGCCACATGCTTCTCCCACCTGCCAACAAAACGATTCGCATAACTGGGGGCGAAGAATGTGCCCATAGCGGTACCCTGTTTTTGTAGGTACAGTTGCCCTGCAAAGGTAAAAATGTTGTTATTTATACAGAAGTGTATTAACTCCATCAAGAGCTAATTGTGTTCTTGGAATTTCAGGGGTCTCTTATGTAAAAAGAATTTTACAGCCTCCAGGCCTTTATCATGTGCGATGCAGGTATAGAGACTTGTAATGTCTAGAGTGATTAACAGCATGTTTTGTTCCCAACGAGTTCCTTCAATAATCCTCAAAAGTCCTTTGTGTCCCTTATATAGGAACTTAAGTCTTTAACTATTGGAGCAATAAAGTAGTATATATACATTGAAGTATTTTCCAATAGGCTGTTTTTCGAGGATACTATAGGGCGGCCTGGGGGAAAGTTCTTATCTTTATGGACCTTGGGTAGGTGATAGAAGGTTGCTAGTTCAGGGTATTCACATTTCAGAAGATTGTAATCCTCCATTTCTAGCATTCCTACATCTTTCCATTTTGTCAGAAGTTCATAAAATGATGAGATACTGCTTGAACCTGTCATATCAAACTTTGACAGAGATAGAAACAGGAGTATTACAGTTGGGCCTCACTTTTTGTCCAACACTAGGAGACGTAACCTATACAAAGAACAATGGCAAGCCATTATGAATTTAAAGGAAGACGACACAATCATATACAAGCCCTCAGATAAAGGGAGCAACGTAGTGATCCTGGATAAGAAGCACTACGAGGAGGAGGCTTTAAAACAACTCCATAGGACTGATCACTACACCCCCATTTCCAAGAAGGAATATGAAAGCAGTATCTCATCATTTTATGAACTTCTAACCAGGACGCTCTATAGTATCCTCGAAAAACAGCCTATTGGAAAATACTTCAATGTATAAAGACTACTTTATTGCTCCAATAGTTAAAGACTTAAGTTCCTATATAAGGGACACAAAGGACTTTTTGAGGATTATTGAAGGAACTCGTTGGGAACAAAACATGCTGTTAATCACTCTAGACATTACAAGTCTCTATACCTGCATCGCACATGATAAAGGCCTGGAGGCGGTAAAATTCTTTTACATAAGAGACCCCTGAAATTCCAAGAACACAATCAGCTCTTGATGGAGTTAATACACTTCTGTCTAAATAACAACATTTTTACCTGTGCAGGACAACTGTACCTACAAAAACAGGGTACCGCTATGGGCACATGCTTCGCCCCCAGTTATGCGAATCTTTTCGTTGGCTGGTGGGAGAAGCATGTGGCCTGGGCGGGTACCAATGAGAAATGGGTCAATAGCGTGGCCCTTTGGACACGCTACATTGATTATCTATTTAGCATCTGGAGAGGCTCTCAAGAGGAAGCGGAGAAGTATATCAGATCTCTAAATAACAATGATCTAAATCTAAGTTTCTCAAGCTGCATCAACAAACAGGAGGTGGTCTATCTTGATCTTAGAGTATATGTAGAAGAAGACACTTTACATACTGCACTTTATTGCAAGCCCACTGCAGGTAACTCAATACTTCATGCTGATAGCTATCACCCCCGGAGTGTAATTAATAATATCCCCTTCGGGGAATTTCTTAGAATGAAAAGAAATTGCTCCACTGACCATGAGTACAGCATAGCCAAAGCAAAAGCTAGACAAAGATTTATCAAAAGAGGATACTGCAAGGGCATTCTAGACAATGCAGAGATCAGGAGTGATGCAATTCACCGCAATTATCTCCTAGTAGAAAAAGAGGGGGAAGTACAATCAGAGAGGAGAGAACTACAGAAAACTGACCAGGCCAGAATAATCACTGACTATACAGAAAAATCATCAGAGTTGTTCCAAATCCTGAGAAGGAATTGGCACATCCTGAAGTCTGACAGTGTGATCGGTGGTCTTTTAACAGATGCACCACTGGTAACCTATAGAAGGGGCACATCACTTAAAGACCACCTGGTCAGAAGCCATTACAGAGTTAAACCCAATAAACAGGATCCAGTCAGAGTGTTCTACCCATGCACCAGATGCAAGGCCTGTAGAAATAGCAGCAAGGTCAAAGAATATAGCATACCAGGGAGAATGAAGAAGGTGCAGGTGAATAAATTTATGAACTGTAACTCTGACTATACGGTGTACTGTTTGGAATGCCCATGTGGAAAACAGTACGTGGGAAGCACCATTCATCCCACAAAGAAAAGGATTCTGGAGCACCTTCGGGCAATTACTAACAAGGATCCTACGTATCCAGTTGCCCGACATTTCGAACTCAAACACAATAGCAATGGCAATCTGTTAAAATTCTTTTGTCTAGACCAGGTGGAAAGGAATGAGAGAGGGGGAGACAGGGTGAGGAAATTACGCACCCTAGAATCTAAGTATATCATCGAGTTACAAAGTAAGACCCCTGGAGGACTTAACAACGAGGAAGAAATGTGGATTCATATAGGTTAGGACACCAATGCATACCTCCCCGATACTGCACACATAGTAGCTCCTAGGTAACAATGTAACAGCCCAGTCAGGACAGTATATCTAAAGGAAATATGGGAACAATTATTTACTTAGTGTTCAGTGGAGACTCCATGAAAAGCTATATAGCGAATGAGACACACTATGAATACTACTGGCGGCACATCCACAACTGCGAGTAACACCTTATAATATGAGGATGAGTATTGTATATACTTTATTTATGTTATGTACTCTACTATACAGCTGAAATGTTTATATGTAAAGAATATGATTTTGCCCATTCAGGGCTTAATGTGGATCGCTGTACAGAATGGATATTAGATTGATGTATATAGCGCTTTGCAACTTACAATGAATCATGATGAGTGTATATACCTTATCCCAGGCTATAGATATGCCGATAATGGAGGCGTTACATGTTCCAAGATGGCCGCCATGTTTTCCCTGTAAAGACTTTGATATATGTTTCTTGCTTGACTTTCACTGTCACTGATTTCCGGTTTTAAAAAGTAGAAACTTTATTTAAATGACAACAGAAATGAAAATTTTGTTGACACTGAGGAAGGCGACCGTGCCAAAACGCATCTGTCATCCTGGTTACGTTGGAATAAACTATTATAAGTTATAACTGCTCCAGAGTGCGCTCGTAATTTTACTGTTGCCAGGACGGGCGATAGTGGTTTTGGAATCCATCCCGCAATCCACCTTGCGGAGAGCGGCACCTGTGGCAACTGGCGTGACGGCTGGTGGACTGGCGTTGTAGTGATATGTACAGGCGCGCAACACCCATTGGGCTCACCGGGCTTCAGCCCCCCCGTCGTGTGTGTCAGCCCGGGCTGAGACAGCTTCGCGGGCTGACGACCGTCTAATTGCAGCCGCACCTGAGTACTTCACAGGTCTTTTAAAGACCTTTTACTTGTTAATGAGGCTTCTGTTGTGTTTCCACCCCTTCTTAGAGCCACTCTGCCTATGTCTGGAAGAATTAGCCCCCCCCGAAATCTTTTTCAGCCCCCCCCAAATTTGGCTCTAGTTGCCCGCTCTGGATATATATATATATATATATATATATATTCACTGAAAAAACCATAGGTTTTAGGGACAGTTATAGTTAGTTGGACATTTCACTCGTACAAAACCAGTGAAATTCCCCCGTTATAGTTAGTTCAGTTAACTATAACTCGCGCCCCCGCAATGCACTGCTGATGACGTCACATATTACATCACTCATGACATGGTCAGTGACATCACTGATGACATCACTGATGACATCATCCATGTGATAATTTCATGCATCTTCTCACACCCTAATATAACTTTTGATACACCCACTCTAAATTACAGACTGCCATTCTCAAAACCATAGACACTCCAATACCAATAACTACATACTCACTCACTGATTCTTAGGTCTACACACACACATCCACTCACTCACCCATACAGTCACTCATACTTACGGTCACTCAGTACAGGACTATCATATGCACTCATACACCTATATAAACACTCACACACCGCCACTCATCCATAGAGGTACTCACACAACTAGTCAGTCATGCAAATAATTAATCACACACCCATTTACTCACCTATACAGTTATACACACACCAGCTCACTTACTCATTCAAATACTAGCACATTCTTACGCTCTTATACAATCACTGAAACAAGCACACACTCATCCATACAGCCACTCTCACAATCACACACTCTCACTTATAGCCATTTAAATACTCTAACACACATATATACTGCCTTTTACATATGTAGTTACTCGCACATGTACCACTGAGATATACATTCACTCACTAACACACCCATACACACACTCACCCACCCATGCAGTCCATCACAGATGCACTCTTGAAACCATGCACCCAGTGAATCACCCACTCACACATCTATGTACAGAGTCATGCACACCCCACCCACACAAACACTCAGGCACCCATACAGATACTCAGACAACCAATCAATAACTCATATAGACACTCATGTAGCTATTCACAAACCCATGCAGCCGCTTACACACCAACAGACAGACGGATACAGACATTCACACAGTTTAGTCACTAACCCATGCATTCAGTAAGATACGTTTAATCTCTCACTTATAGAGTCAGTCACGCACCTACTAAATCATCCATTCAGACACTTATACACCCACTCATTCTTCATTACGCCTTTCCCTATATATATTAAACATATTTCAACTTTACAGAAACACACAGTCTCTGGATGATGTCATCAGTGATGTCATCAGTGATGTCATTTGAGATGTCATCAGTGATGTCATCAGTGATGTCACTGACCATGTCATGAGTGATGTAATATGTGATGTCATCAGCAGTGCATTGTGGGGGCGCGAGTTATAGTTAGCTGAACTAACTATAACGGGGAATTTCACTGGTTTTGTACGAGTGAAATGTCCAACTAACTATAACTGTCCCTAAAACCTATGGTTTTTTCAGTGAATTTCTAAGGTTTTTTAAATGCTAATTTCTAACTATAACGTGGCTGAAACCTATGGTTTTTTCAGTGAATTTCAAAGGTTTTTTAAATGCTAATTTCTAACTATAACGTGCCTGAAACCTATGGTTTTTTCAGTGAATTTCTAAGGTTTTTTAAATGCTAATTTCTAACTATAACGTGCCTGAAACCTATGGTTTTTTCAGTGAATTTCAAAGGTTTTTTAAATGCTAATTTCTAACTATAACGTGCCTGAAACCTATGGTTTTTTAAGTGAATTTCAAAGGTTTTTTAAATGCTAGTTTCTAACTATGCCTACAGAGGTAGGACATGTTAAGAAAGAAGAAAAACGCACAGAAAGAAGCAAAAGAAATGCAGAAAGAAGCAACAGAAGTCCACAAAGACGAAGAAAAGAGCAGGAAGAAGCAAGACATGTGCAGAAAGAACCAACAGAGGAGCAGAAAGAGGCCTTGTTGCAAAAATCATCCTGTGCCCACAACTTTTTCAGACGGGTACTGGTGGTAACTGACTCTGAGTAACTAGGCCTAGAGCCAGTGCTATGCTAAAAGACACTTAGAATACAGTGAAAACACCTACATACACTAGGGAACACTATGCGTTGGGGTACCCCTGTGATTAGCATGACCTCCTCTGTAAGGCCCTAGTACATAATAGGGCAGGGGGATTAAAACTACCTCTTAAAACACGCCACGGGGCGCGTTTGCACAGTGGTGAAGGGAGGGTGGGCCTGAGGTGACATGTGTGCAAACACGCCCTGTGGCCGTTTTAAGTTGGGAGATTAAGTCCCCTTGAATCCTGAGGGTCCCTGGGGTCCAACTAGCCCACTAGGTACCTCCAGTAAGCGCCACAGAGCTGCGTTGCAGAGAGGTGTAAAAAGGGGCATGGCCTGGACCACCTCTCTGCAACGCAGGCCTGTGGTGCTTACTGGAGGTACCTGGTGGCCTAGTTGGCCCCCAGGGGCCCTCAGGATTGAAGGGGACTTAATTCCCCAACTTAAAACGCGCCACAGGGCGCATTTGCAGAGTGTTGCTGGGAGGGGGCGGGGCCTCTGGCACGATCGCGTCTTTTGTATTTATTTTATTTTTTTAGAAGGGGGGCTGTGTGGCCCCCCTTCTTTCCCCTTTTTTTGGGCTCTTGGGACCCCATCCCCCAGGGCCTGATCCCTTTTTAAAAAAAAAAAAAAAAATGAACGGGAAGGGGGCTGCGTGGGTCCCCCTCCCGTGGCCAATTCCGGCCCCGGGGACCCCATCCCCCGGGGCATGGCCAAATATTTTTTTTTTGTTTATGGAGGGGGGCTGCGTGGCCCCCCTCCTCAGGCCATTTATGGCCCCGGAGACCCCATCCCCCGGGGCCGGCCTTTGCGTGATTTATTATTGTTTTTTTTAAATTATTATTGGGGAGGGGGCCGCGTGGCCCCCCTCCCGGGCCACTCTTTGCCCCAGGGACCCCATCCCCCGGGGCCTGGCCTCTCGTTGGGGACCGTGGGGGGAGCCCCAATGCCCCCACGGTCCCGCCGGCTCCCCGCGTCCTGCAGGAGCCGGCATTGCTTTTCCACATGGGGAGCTGCTGACATGCAGCTCCCCTTGTGGAAAGCAATCTGCTTTGCTCATTGAAGCGAGAGCAGGTTTCCCTGCTCTCGCTTCAATGAAGCAAAGCAGTTTGCAATGACAAGGCGGGAGCCGCGAGGCTCCCGCCCTGTCATTGCAAACAGCAGTATCCCGGGGGTGGGCACCCCGGGACACTGCAGGAGCCGGCCCTGGGGGGTGGTGGTCCCCAGGGCCATGGAGGGCTCCAGGAGGGGGGCTGCGCAGCCCCCCTCCCATCACATGCACAGCCCCGGGGAGGGGGTGGTCCCCGGGGCTCGGGGGTCTGTTATGGACCCACGCATTTGAATATTAGTGCCCCGGGGAGGTGGCGGTCTCGGGCGTGTGGGGGGCTCGAGCCCCCCACACAGGTCTATGGTTTTTTTAAAAGCCCCGGGGGTGGCGGTCCCCGGGCTTGGGGCCTTGGAGGCCCCACATTAAAATAAGAAGCCCCGGGGTGGCGGTCCCGGGCTGCGGGGGCCATGAGCCCCCCGCAAATGTTTATGGAAAGCCCCGGGGGTGGCGGTCCCCGGAGCTGCGGGGGCCTCCTGGGCCCCCACAATTATAATATTGCATGCCCCCGGGACTTTGCCCACCCGGGGGCTAAAAAAACAACGAGCGCGGGAGCCCGCGCCTTGTTTTTTTTAGTTTTGCGGCCGGATCCGTGGATCCGGCACACATTTTGCCGATTAAAAAAAAAAAAATGCTTTTTTGGGCCCTGGGGGTCCTTGTGGGACCCCCTAAGCAGGCCTAGGGGGTCAGGGTGTTTCTACCCTGCCCCCTTTTCTTTTTTTCCGCGTTTTTTATTCTGATTTCTTGTGACTTGGTTCTACTGAGTCACAAGATGGCTGCCAACACTTCCTGGTTTGGAGTGTTGACAGCCAATTAGAATAAAGCTCGTGGTCGGGAGGGTGCGCGGATCCTCCGTGCCTCTATATATCGAAACTTTTATTTTTTGATTTTCTCAGCAACTACTGAACGGATTTACACCATTTAAAAAAAAGGGCGCTTTCTGAACCAAGCACTACCTTATTGCCAAATTTGGTGTAATTCCGTTCAGCAGTTCAAGCTGTAACCGTGTCTAAACTTTCCTATGGGAAATTGATTTTTTGACCTCTATTTTTTGAATTTCGCAGGAACTACTGAACGGATTTACACCATTTAACAAAAAGGGCTCTTTCTGAACCAAAGGCTACCTTTTTGCAAAATTTGGCGTAATTCCGTTCAGCAGTTCGGGCTGTAGGCGTGTCTAAAGTTTCCTATGGGAAATAACATGGAGAAAACACGTTTTGGCACCCCCCTTTTTTCTCGGCCCCCGCTTGCCGAATCACCCCGAAACGTTCAAGACAGGAGCTGACCGGAGCGCCCCACTAGTTTTGAAAATTTCGCGAAGATTCGTCAACCGGCGCCAAAGTTATTGGGAAAAGAAAAACGCTTTTCCTATGGAAACTAGGTCTTAACTATAACTATCTACTGGCGACCACCAGTAGATAATATATATATATATATATATATATATATATATATTCACTGAAAAATCATAGGTTTCAGGCACGTTATAGTTAGAAATTAGAATTTAAAAAACGTTAGAAATTCACTGAAAAAACCATAGGTTTCAGGGGTGTTATAGTTAGTTGGACATTTCACTCGTACAAAACCATAGAAATTCCCCGTTATAGTTAGTTCAGCTAACTATAACTCGCGCGCCCGCAATGCACTGCTGATGACGTCACATATTACATCACTCATGACATGGTCAGTGACATCACTCATGACATCACTGATGACATCTCAAATGACATCACTGATGACATCACTGATGACATCATCCTTGTGATAGAGTGGCAGACCTCCTCTCACCCTAATATAACCTTTGATACACACACTCAAAAATACAAACTAACATTTTCAAAACAATGGACATACCAATACCAGTTACAACACACCTATTCAGTAATTCCAAGATCTACACACACATCCACTCATTCACCAACAGTCCCTATACAGTCACTCATACATGTACTCACTCATCATATGTACTCATACAGCTATACATCCTGTTACACACCGCCACTCATCCATAGAGTTACTCACACACATAGTCACACATGCAAATAAAGTATCAAACATCCATTTACTTGCATATACAGTTATACACACACTACCACACTTACTTCTACAGAAACTTACACATACTTACTCTCTTAAACAATCACTTATAGAAACACCTACTTATTTGTACAGGAACTCTTCCAATCTCTCACTCTCACATATACTCACTTATATACACCAATACTCACATATACTAGTTTAAAACATATGTAGTTACTCATAAAGACACTATTGAGACAGTCATTCACTCACTAACACACCCATACACATACTCATCCACCTATACAGTCCTGCACACATGCTGTCTTCAACACATACAAACAGTGAGTCACTCATTCATGCATCTATGCACTAAGTAATACCCCCCACCGAACCATACAGACACTCAGACACTCATACTGATACTCAAAAACCAACTAATAACCCATATAGACACTCATGTAGCTACTCACCAACCCATGCAGCCACTTATACACAAAGTGAGAGACTGATACAGATATTTTCATATTTAAACATTACTCACTAACCCATGTATTCACTAAGATACACTTAGTCAGTTATACAATCAATTTTACAAAACAAAATCATCCATTTAGACACTTATATACCCATTTATTCTTCCATCGACCTTGAGATATACATATATAAAACATATTTAATTTTCAGAAAAACACACATTCACTGGATGATGTCATCAGTGATGTCATCAGTGATGTCATTTGAGATGTCATCAGTGATGTCATGAGTGATGTCACTGACCATGTCATGAGTGATGTAATATGTGACGTCATCAGCAGTGCATTGCGGGCGCGCGAGTTATAGTTAGCTGAACTAACTATAACGGGGGAATTTCTATGGTTTTGTACGAGTGAAATGTCCAACTAACTATAACGCCCCTGAAACCTATGGTTTTTTCAGTGAATTTCTAAGGTTTTTTAAATGCTAATTTCTAACTATAACGTGCCTGAAACCTATGGTTTTTTCAGTGAATTTCTAAGGTTTTTTAAATGCTAATTTCTAACTATAACGTGCCTGAAACCTATGGTTTTTTCAGTGAATATATATATATTTATTATACTATGTATACATGTGAAAATGTCTCGGTCCCCTGTTTGCCTCGGTGGCACGGAAAAAATGGGTGGAACTGACGTCAGCACGCCAACGAGGTTCTCTTATGGCTCCGATGACGTCATACGGTGTCGCGAGCGGAGCCGTGCTATTATGACGTCCTCGTTGACGTGGGAGAGCTAGGAAAGAATTTCCGTGGAATGCTGGTGCAGGGGATATTCACCTAAGTGTTCAGGCTAGTCCTTTGGGAGCAACTGTTTATGTTGCCACTCCAGAAACCGAAACCAGTGATCCGAGGGCAGAGGCCCTGCATATGGCACACGAGTTGGGGTGCCCAGTCGTGTGCACAGGCGGGGCAGCAAAGTGACAAGCACCACAACCCACAAAAAAGGTAACGAGGGCACTGAATAACACAGGATCTTCTCTTTGTATCTGGCAGGAACAACGAAGTTAAAATGTCCTAGTACCAAAATGTAGAATTAGTGCTACAACGGTCTTCAAGAGGACCTGCGATGTCGCTTCTGCCTCCCGTACCCTGGAGGTGGCACATGGGTCACACGGTACGGTCATACTGCGGTGGGACGCACACTCGTTGACCTCTCATGGCACTGCTCCACACTTCAGGGAGGATGCTTTCCATTAGCTATGTTTTCTGATGGCATGTCGTGCCGGCCACGTCCAACAACAGAACTCCTTTAGATCCAAACAGACTCTTCCACTCTCTCACCGGAAGTGAAACCAGGCCACGCGGACACTTTCACAATACAACAGCCGGGAATGCACTTTTCGGTAAAAAAACACATTCCTTCCTCCTAATTAATCAAATAAACGTCTCACTGAAGAACAGGGGCCAGCTTCGATCGGTAAACAGCCGTTACAACGACTTTTTTACTTTGCGATACCATTACAACGCATGCATTACCACGCATGCGTTGTACATCACGAAGTCATTACTACGCATTTTTAGAACGCATGGTCATTTACCACGCATGCCTTTACAACGAATTTTGTTGTAAAGGTATGTATGGTAAATGACCATGCGTTCTAAAAACATGTAGACGATCCATGTCGTTGTAAGGAAACAGAGGCTGTTCCGTTTCCTCACAACGACGTGCACCGCCCCTCAGAGACGACGTGAAGCAGGAACCACGAGGAGAGAGGAACCACGAGGAGTGAGAGGTAAGGGGGATTGGGCATGGGGTGGGGGTTTCTTTTCTAGGGTTTAGGGTAGTGCAGTGGTGTTTGGGTGGTGTAGGGGGTCGTGCTGGGGGTAGTGTTTTAGGGTTTAGGGTAGTGCAGTGGTGTTTGGGTAGTGTAGGGGGTCGTGCTGGGGCTAGTGTTTTAGGGTTTAGGGTAGTGCAGTAGTGTAGGGGGTCATGCTGGGGTAGTGTTTTAGGCTTTAGGGTAGTGCAGTGGTGTATGGGTAGTGTATGGGGTCGTGCTGGGTTAGTGTTTTAGGGTTTAGGGTAGTGCAATGGTGTTTGAGTAGTGTAGGGGGTCATGCTGGTGGTAGTGTTTTAGGGTTTAGGGTAGTGCAGTGGTGTTTGTGTAGTGTAGGGGTCATGCTGGGGGTAGTGTTTTATAGTTTAGGGTAGTGCAGTGGTGTTTGGGTAGTGTAGGGGGTTGTGCTGGGGTAGATTTAGGGTTTAGGGTAGTGCAGTGGTGTTTGGGTAGTGTAGGGAGTCGTGCTGGGGGTCGATTTAGGGTAGTGCAGTGGTGTTTGTGTTGTGAGGGGGTCGTGCTGGGGGTAGTGTTTTAGGGTTTATGTTAGTGCAGTGGTGTTTGGGTAGTGTAGGGGTAGTGCTGGGGTAGTGTTTGAGGGTTTAGGGTAGTGCAGTGGTGTTTGTGTAGTGTAGGGGTTCATGCTGGGGGTAGTGTTTTAGGGTTTAGGTTCTGGCAGTGGTGTTTGGGTAGTGTAGGGGGTCGAGCTGGGGGTCGATTTAGGGTTTAGGGTAGTGCAGTGGTGTTTGTGTTGTGAGGGGGTCGTGCTGGGGGTAGTGTTTTAGGGTTTAGAGTAATGCAGTGGTGTTTGTATAGTGTAGGGGGGTTTAGGGTAGTGCAGTGGTGTTTGTGTAGTGTAGGGGGTCATGCTGGGGGTTGTGTTTTAGGGTTTAGGGTAGGGCAGTGGTGTTTGTGTAGTGTAGGGGTAGTGTTTTAGGGTTTAGGGTAGTGCAGTGGTGTTTGTGTAGTGTAGGGGGTCATGCTGTGGGTAGTGTTTTAGGGTTTAGGTTAGTGCAGTTGTGTTTGTGTAGTGTATGGGGTCGTGTTTTAGGGTTTAGGGTAGTGCAGTGGTGTTTGGGTAGTGTAGGGGGTCATGCTGGGGTTAGTGTTTTAGGGTTTAGGGTAGTGCAGTGGTGTTTGGGTACTGTAGGGGGTCGTGCTGGGGGTAGTGTTTTAGGGTTTAGCGTAGTGCAGTGGTGTTTGTGTAGTGTGGGAGGTCATGCTGGGGGTAGATTTAGGGTTTAGTGTAGCGCAGTGGTGTTTAGGTAGTGTAGGGAGTCGTGCTGGGGGTAGTGTTTTAGGGTTTAGGGTAGTCCAGTGGTGTTTGTGTAGTGTAGGGAGTCGTGCTGGGGGTAGTGTTTTAGGGTTTAGGGTAGTGCAGTGGTGTTTGGGTAGTGTAGGGGTCGTGCTGGGGTAGTGTTTTAGGGTTTAGGGTAGTGCAGTGGTGTTTGTGTAGTGTAGGGGTCATGCTGGGGGTAGTGTTTTAGGGTTTAGGGTAGTGCAATGGTGTTTGTGTAGTGTAGGGGGTAGTGTTTTAGGGTTTAGGGTAGTGCAGTGGTGTTTGTGTACTGTAGGGGGTCGTGCTGGGTTCTAGTGTTTTAG
The DNA here is from genome assembly GCA_963921515.1 of Calotriton arnoldi. Taxonomy (NCBI): domain Eukaryota; kingdom Metazoa; phylum Chordata; class Amphibia; order Caudata; family Salamandridae; genus Calotriton; species Calotriton arnoldi. Next base: position 143,435 of record CAWUFW010015829.1, on the reverse strand, counting down.
GGTTTAGGGTAGTGCAGTGGTATTTGTGTAGTGTAGGGGGTAGATTTAGGGTTTAGGGTAGTGCAGTGGTGTTTGGGTTAGTGTAGGGGGTCGTGCTGGGGTAGTGTTTTTGAGTTTAGGGTAGTGCAGTTGTGTTTGGGTAGTGAAGGGGGTCGTGCTGGGGGTAGTGTTTTAGGGTTTAGGGTAGTGCAGTGGTGTTTGGGTAGTGTAGGGGTCAACCAACATGAATTTGTCCTTGTGTGATGTAACCAATGCTCATGTAAAGCACTCCAATACCTGACCAGTCTGCACTATATAAAACTGCAAAAAAACAAAAAATAAAAAGTGTTTTGCACACTTCTGTCATTGGGCTATACGTGGGCTACCTCTGGGTGATATTTGTGTTACATTTGGGCTCTTTTTCTCTGGTGGCCATCTTGGGAGACTTATTTGTTATGAAGTTTCCAAATTTCCTCATTTACTACAGTCTCCTCAGTAGGAAATGCTTTCAGTTTTTTACTTTGATTCCATCAAGAAGGCATTCAGATGTGTCACACATTTGCCATAAATTCAGAATGTTAGCACTCTAGTTGTTCATTAGATCACTGTAGTAAAGCTACTGCTCACCAAGGAGTTAACTGGAAGTCTACTGCTGGTATTGAAAGTGATTGTTTCAGCCTGCATGTCAGAATTTTCTAATGAAATAGAAGAGGATTTGGGATCTCACTTAAAACATGCCCTAAATTTTCATTTTGCAGCACTAACCATAATTTCTATGGCAAAATGAACCCCCTCATTTTGTTCCTTTTTAAATTAAATGTTTTAAGTGTTACCAGTTTATTCCAATCAAGATGGCTTCAGGTGTGCCATACTTTTGTCATAAGTAAGGCTGTTAGCACTCTAGTTGTTCTTTAGAACACTCTGGGAAGCTGCAGTAGAACACAAAGGCATCAACTGACATGCTGCTCCTGTTGAAATATAATAGGAAGATATTTGAGATCTCACTTAAAACATGTCCTAATTTTTCTTTCTACAGCACTAACCATAATTTCTATGGCAAAATGAACCCCCTCATTTTGTTCCTTTTTAAATTAAATGTTTTAAGTGTTACCAGTTTATTCCAATCAAGATGGCTTCAGGTGTGCCATACTTTTGTCATAAGTAAGACTGTTAGCTCTCTAGTTGTTCTTTAGAACACTCTGGGAAGCTGCAGTAGAACACAAAGGCATCAACTGACAGGCTCTTCCTGTTGAAATATAACAGGAAGATATTTGAGATCACACTTGAAACATGTCCTAATTTTTCTTTCTACAGCACTAACCATAATTTCTATGACAAAATGAACCCCATCATTTTGTTCCTTTTTAAATTAAATGTTTTAAGTGTTACCAGTTTATTCCAATCAAGATGGCTTCAGGTGTGCCATACTTTTGTCATAAGTAAGGCTGTTAGCACTCTAGTTGTTCTTTAGAACACTCTGGGAAGCTGCAGTAGAACACAAAGGAATCAACTGACAGTCTCTGCCATTGTTGGATGTACATGTTTTACTGAGAATGTCAGACTTCATTCTCACATGACTGAGAAAGATAATGTGAATTTACAGAAAATATGCTCTCATTTTAGCTTCTGGAGCACCTTCCAAAACTGTATGGGACAAGCATGTGAAAATAGTTTTCTCTCAAACATGATTCATGATATCCCAGCAGAAGGTTTTTCACAGGGTAAAATCACCTTAGAACACACCACAATTCCTGAAATTAGTATGGTACCATCAACAAATGAATTCTAATGTAACTAAAGTCTGTTATCACCCTTTATAGTTCTCCTTTTGGTAACCCTCAAAATCTTCGATTCACTACAATGCATTTCAATGGGGTACTATCATTTATATTGGTCCCAAGATGGCTGCCAGCAATTCCAGGATGAAGTGCTGACAGCCAATCAGATCTCACGATGACATGTGTGGTTAGGCTCCACCCAGATATATATGTGTTTTTACTTTTGATTTTCTCAGCAACTACTGAACGGATTTACACCATTTAACAAAAGGGTTCTTTCTGAACCAAGAACTACCTCTTTGCCAAATTTGGTGTAATTCCGTTCAGCAGTTCGGGCTGTAGCCTTGCATAAAGTTTCCTATGGGAAATTGATTTTTTGACTCTTATTTTTTTAATTTCTTCGCAACTACTGAACGGATTTACACCATTTAACAAAAAGGGTTCTTTCTGAACCAAGAACTACCTCTTTGCCAAATTTTGTGTAATTCCGTTCAGCAGTTCGGGCTGTAGCCGTGGCTAAAGTTTCCTATGGGAAAATGAATGGGGAAAACACATTTTGGGACCCCCCTTTTTTCTCGGCCCACGCTTGACGAATCACCCCGAAACTTTCAGGGTAGGAGCGGACCGGAGCGGGCCATAAAGTTTGAAAATTTCACGAAGCTTCGTCAACCGACGCAAGAGTTATTTCAAATGGAATGTTGCGGATTTCCTATGGAAAATAGGTCCTAACTATAACTATCTACTGGCGACCGCCAGTAGATAATATATATATATATATCTCCAACACAGTCCTCCGAGCAAAGGAGCCCCCGACCCTACAGGGAGGCCTCAGAACAACGGGCACGGAGCAGCCCGTCAAACCAAACAAAGAACCACAGAGAGGCCCAATACTGGAGACATGGCATTTATTCACGGGCAAAGCAACGCAAATGTTTCCAAAGTCCTTACGCGTTTCGGCGTCTCTTACTGCCTTGTTCACAGGTGGAAACCATTAAACTTCGCATAGTGCATTCATGCGTGGCTTTAAACTTCCGATCACGTGACTGGTATTCGAAATATATGTCCCATAATGCATTGTAAAGCAGTTACGATTTACAACCTGGATTTAAATAAATCCTGCGTTCTTGTTAAAGTTCTTATTAATGTCCTTTTACATGCATCATGGTAAGTATAAAAATGTTATTCACTCAGTCATGTGGCGTTATATTCTGCGTAGTGCTCCCATACTACGATTGCCTTTCAAAATGCCTGTCCTCCAGCACGATCAAAGAGGAATGTACTCCTCTCTGAATCCCTTCCTTTACGTTCACAACTTCGCTTGATTAGCATCCTGGTAGGCATGTGATCATCAGTGGGTCATGCTTAAAAACTTTGCTGTAGAAATGGCAAAAGACTTTGTCCCTTTCTATCTCGGCGTGGAAGGCATTGTGCTAATCCTATGCTTAAAGACTTTGCTGTAGAAATGGCAAAAGACTTTGTCCATTCTATCTTGGCATGGATGACACTGTGCTAATCCTACGCGTAAAGACTTTGATAGAAAAGCAGACATTTGAGATGAGCAAATGTAGAGTGTCGCTGGTGTTGAGGGTGCTCTATACTGGAGCTGCTTTCCACCTAAACTTGAGAACTACCCAGAGTTCTCCGCTTCTTTTTTGCATATATATATATATATATATATACACACACACACACATTTACAAGGATATGTTTACATAACATTATATAGGACACGGCCTGCGCCCCCCTGCCCTCCTCCCTACTCTGTCGCTCTGCTGCTGGGAGCAGGGAGTGGACCACCTCCTGTGCTGCTGGGCAGAATCCAATAAATTACTTTAATCATTTAAGACTTTTAGAGGCGCATGTGAAAGGAGAGCACACCATTCACTTCTGATTCTCAGGTTGACCTGACCTTTTCCAAAAAACCAGGACATATATTTAGAATAAATAAAAGCGTTGGGACACCAGGACAGTCCTCTGAAAACCGGGACTGTCCAGGGAAATCTGGGACGAATGGTCACCTTAGCCTATGGGCAAGCACACGGACATCAGAGGGTGGAAGGGAGGGGTGGGGGCAAGCACTCGGACATCAGAGGGTGGAAGGGAGGGGTGGGGACAAGCACACGGACATCAGAGGGTGGAAGGGAGGGGTGGGGGCAAGCCCATGGACATCAGAGGGTGGAAGGGAGGGGTGGGAACAAATACACAGACATCAGAGGGTGGAAGGGAGGGGTGGGGGCAAGCACATGGACAGCAGAGGGTGGGAGGGAGGGGGTGGGGGCAAGCACACGGACATCAGAGGGTGGAAGGGAGGGGTGGGAGCAAGCACACGGACATCAGAGGATGGAAGGGAGGGGTGGGAGCAAGCACATCGCTTCTCGATCTACCAACACTTTAATAGGGTCTCCTTGAACCCCAGAAGATACTATCTTCAATCTGTGGGGCTCTTCTCTTTTATTAGACCCAGTAGGTCCAGACCGGGCCTCAGAACTTGGTCTATTTTTAACTACATCCATAATCACTGGAAGCTGCACTAATTTGTCTATTACCTCTTTGCAGGAACATATTTTATAATCATTAAGATGGTTTAGTTGGACCCTTGTAATAAGAACATTTAGCTTTTCCAGTTTCTCGTCAATTCCTGACACGAAGATTGCCATGGTGTTAAGCAGGTCCACCTGAATGTCCATTTTATTAGAATGGTGAGTTAGGGCCAATACTGTTGCTTGCATTGAGTTCACAATGGCAGACCACAACTTTGGAGCGTTTTCACCAGGATCAATTGTCTGCACCTTCTTTGCTAACTCTTCATCCACAATAGCTTCCTGAGTATCCTTAATAGGCGGGTCTGGAAATATGGGAACCACATCAGCATTTGATACAAATTCGGGAAATGCGAAAAGCTTAGGCGCACCTTCCTGTATCAGCCCTCCTGGGTCTGCAGCTGTCATGCTGTCCGGCTCCATATCTCCGGGCTCGTGACCTCCGGGCTCCTGACCAGATAACCAGTTATGTAACATTAAATTTTGGGAAGCCGATAGATTGAGAGATGGAAGGGAACATGGGAAGTGTTCCCGCTCTGGACTAGAACACTCCCTTTCCTCCTCCTTCTCTGAACAGGACTTATCATTCATGATTGATTGAGGAGTACCATTGTGTTTTTGCTCATCTGGCAAAAAAAATCTGTAATCTTAGATGGTTTAGCCCGACCACCACATCCACCGGCTCTCTGTCTCCTTTAGTCTTATATTTATTCTTATCTTTCACTGCGTGTTGAAGTGTCTCCACATTACCATCACAGGCAGGACTGGGTAACTCCTTTGGGCTGAACGCTACCTCAGGATCTGGCTCCGCATTGTAGGTGAGGCTATTTGACCACGAGGGGGAGGGGGGACCAATATCAGGACTACTTGCTTTCCTTCGTGGTCTCCGCTTTAACAGTTGGATCGCCTGATGTAAGTTCCCTCTCCCATTTCCTTTTGATGGAGGCTTGCACCTTTCCCCGCACTCTTCCAGATCTCATCCTTGTGGTCTTGTGCTAGGTGGATTTGAGTGAGCAAATTTAGAGTGTCGCTGGTGTGGAGGGTGCTCTATACTGGAGCTGCTTTCCAGCTAAACTTCCCAGAGTTCACTGCTTTTTTTTTGCATATATATATATTCAAAATGCAATCCTGGTTGTTTGACGACAGTCGCAGCCAGCAGGAAACAGCCACACCAACGCGGTCTCAATTCACAAAAGTATTTTAATGGCTACGAAACTATATATATATATATATATATATATATATATATATATATATATATATATCCAGATTCACTGCCTTATAAATCAGCTGTTCACCAACCAAAGCAGGCGCGGACCACAAAGTAAGTGCTCTTAGTTATTTATTTTGTGTCGGCCATAACGCGTTTCGGTTCAGCCGGACCTTGATCACATATATATATATTGATATAGATATCACACAAAGTATCCCAGTAATGTGCAAACTCAGGAGATGCTGCCCAGTGTAGGTTTATTAATTTATTTTGCACTGCACTGGGCAGCATCTCCTGAGTGTGCGCATTATTGGGATACTTTGTGTGACATTACGACCGGTTGGTTCCACCGGCACAGCGCACCACCTGACCACGGGCCGTGGATCCAGAAGAAACATTGTTTGGGTGTATATATATACATAATGTGACCAAGAGCTGTTTTTGCTCGAAACGCGTCGTTTGTGCCCGAAATAAAAATCAACTTTATGAAACTTGGATCGGTGTGGCTCGTGCTTACAGTAACGAGTAAGCTTGGTGGTGGATATATATATACGAGTACAAAGGTGGAAAAAGAACAGTCTCACTTTGATATTTATCGCCAATGAAGAAGGAAACAATTCCGAAACGTGTCTGGTGTTATCTGATGGCTGTCCGGTTTCCGATTTGACAGGCTTGCAACCTCAAGTAAATTGATGGCAAAGAAACCTACCTGTGGGCTCTTCATCTGGGGGCAACCTTTGCATATGGATGTATAGCGGCTGGCCCGGCCGCGGAAGAAGCCCCACCGCATATCAGCGGCCCCATGGAGACGAGAACAGAAGTCACCAATTAGATGGGAGGTAGTCCGTACTTGAGGTGGAAAAGGCAACCCTGCCAAGCGGGACTGCACAACCAACCCACTTGGGTGAGTGATTTACTATCACATGCAAACAACGAGACACGCTCACTGCAGCCAAACTACGAGAACCAGAAGGCCTGGAGGCCACGCCCACTGGGGCGGGAATCGAGTACAAAGGTGGAAAAAGAACAGTCTCACTTTGATATTTATCGCCAATGAAGAAGGAAACAATTCCGAAACGCGTCTGGCGTTATCTGATGGCTGTCCGGTTTCCGATTTGACAGGCTTGCAACCTCAAGTAAATTGATGGCAAAGAAACCTACCTGTGGGCTCTTCATCTGGGGGCAACCTTTGCATATGGATGTATAGCGGCTGGCCCGGCCGCGGAAGAAGCCCCACCGCATATCAGCGGCCCCATGGAGACGAGAACAGAAGTCACCAATTAGATGGGAGGTAGTCCGTACTTGAGGTGGAAAAGGCAACCCTGCCAAGCGGGACTGCACAACCAACCCACTTGGGTGAGTGATTTACTATCACATGCAAACAACGAGACACGCTCACTGCAGCCAAACTACGAGAACCAGAAGGCCTGGAGGTCACGCCCACTGGGGCGGGAATCGAGTACAAAGGTGGAAAAAGAACAGTCTCACTTTGATATTTATCGCCAATGAAGAAGGAAACAATTCGAAACGCGTCTGGCGTTATCTGATGGCTGTCCGGTTTCCGATTTGACAGGCTTGCAACCTCAAGTAAATTGATGGCAAAGAAACCTACCTGTGGGCTCTTCATCCTGGGGCAACCTTTGCATATGGATGTATAGCGGCTGGCCCGGCCGCGGAAGAAGCCCCACCGCATATCAGCGGCCCCATGAAGACGAGAACAGAAGTCACCAATTAGATGGGAGGTAGTCCGTACTTGAGGTGGAAAAGGCAACCCTGCCAAGCGGGACTGCACAACCAACCCACTTGGGTGAGTGATTTACTATCACATGCAAACAACGAGACACGCTCACTGCAGCCAAACTACGAGAACCAGAAGGCCTGGAGGCCACGCCCACTGGGGCGGGAATCGAGTACAAAGGTGGAAAAGAACAGTCTCACTTTGATATTTATCGCCAATGAAGAAGGAAACAATTCCGAAACGCGTCTGGCATTATCTGATGGCTGTCCGGTTTCCGATTTGACAGGCTTGCAACCTCAAGTAAATTGATGGCAAAGAAACCTACCTGTGGGCTCTTCATCTGGGGGCAACCTTTGCATATGGATGTAAAGCGGCTGGCCCGGCCGCGGAAGAAGCCCCACCGCATATCAGCGGCCCCATGTAGACGAGAACAAAAGTCACCAATTAGATGGGAGGTAGTCCGTACTTGAGGTGGAAAAGGCAACCCTGCCAAGCGGGACTGCACAACCAACCCACTTGGGTGAGTGATTTACTATCACATGCAAACAACGAGACACGCTCACTGCAGCCAAACTACGAGAACCAGAAGGCCTGGAGGCCACGCCCACAGGGGCAGGAATCGAGTACAAAGGTGGAAGAAGAACAGTCTCACTTTGATATTTATCACCAATGAAGAAGGAAACAATTCCGAAACGCGTCTGGCGTTATCTGATGGCTGTCCGGTTTCCGATTTGACAGGCTTGCAACCTCAAGTAAATTGATGGCAAAGAAACCTACCTGTGGGCTCTTCATCTGGGGGCAACCTTTGCATATGGATGTATAGCGGCTGGCCCGGCCGCGGAAGAAGCCCCACCGCATATCAGCGGCCCCATGGAGACGAGAACAGAAGTCACCAATTAGATGGGAGGTAGTCCGTACTTGAGGTGGAAAAGGCAACCCTGCCAAGCGGGACTGCACAACCAACCCACTTGGGTGAGTGATTTACTATCACATGCAAACAACGAGACACGCTCACTGCAGCCAAACTACGAGAACCAGAAGGCCTGGAGGCCACGCCCACTGGGGCGGGAATCGAGTACAAAGGTGGAAAAAGAACAGTCTCACTTTGATATTTATCGCCAATGAAGAAGGAAACAATTCCGAAACGCTTCTGGCGTTATCTGATGGCTGTCCGGTTTCCGATTTGACAGGCTTGCAACCTCAAGTAAATTGATGGCAAAGAAACCTACCTGTGGGCTCTTCATCTGGGGGCAACCTTTGCATATGGATGTATAGCGGCTGGCCCGACCGCGGAAGAAGCCCCACCGCATATCAGCGGCCCCATGGAGACGAGAACAGAAGTCACCAATTAGATGGGAGGTAGTCCGTACTTGAGGTGGAAAAGGCAACCCTGCCAAGCGGGACTGCACAACCAACCCACTTGGGTGAGTGATTTACTATCATATGCAAACAACGAGACACGCTCACTGCAGCCAAACTACGAGAACCAGAAGGCCTGGAGGCCACGCCCACTGGGGCGGGAATCGAGTACAAAGGTGGAAAAAGAACAGTCTCACTTTGATATTTATCGCCAATGAAGAAGGAAACAATTCCGAAACGCGTCTGGCGTTATCTGATGGCTGTCCGGTTTCCGATTTGACAGGCTTGCAACCTCAAGTAAATTGATGGCAAAGAAACCTACCTGTGGGCTCTTCATCTGGGGGCAACCTTTGCATATGGATGTATAGCGGCTGGCCCGGCCGCGGAAGAAGCCCCACCGCATATCAGCGGCCCCATGAAGACGAGAACAGAAGTCACCAATTAGATGGGAGGTAGTCCGTACTTGAGGTGGAATAGGCAACCCTGCCAAGCTGGACTGCACAACCAACCCACTTGGGTGAGTGATTTACTATCACATGCAAACAACGAGACACGCTCACTGCAGCCAAACTACGAGAACCAGAAGGCCTGGAGGCCACGCCCACTGGGGCGGGAATCGAGTACAAAGGTGGAAAAAGAATAGTCTCACTTTGATATTTATCGCCAATGAAGAAGGAAACAATTCCGAAACGCGTCTGGCGTTATCTGATGGCTGTCCGGTTTCCGATTTGACAGGCTTGCAACCTCAAGTAAATTGATGGCAAAGAAACCTACCTGTGGGCTCTTCATCTGGGGGCAACCTTTGCATATGGATGTATAGCGGCTGGCCCGGCCGCGGAAAAAGCCCCACCGCATATCAGCGGCCCCATGGAGACGAGAACAGAAGTCACCAATTAGATGGGAGGTAGTCCGTACTTGAGGTGGAAAAGGCAACCCTGCCAAGCGGGACTGCACAACCAACTCACTTGGGTGAGTGATTTACTATCACATGCAAACAACGAGACACGCTCACTGCAGCCAAACTACGAGAACCAGAAGGCCTGGAGGCCACGCCCACTGGGGCGGGAATCGAGTACAAAGGTGGAAAAAGAACAGTCTCACTTTGATATTTATCGCCAATGAAGAAGGAAACAATTCCGAAACGCGTCTGGCGTTATCTGATGGCTGTCCGGTTTCCGATTTGACAGGCTTGCAACCTCAAGTAAATTGATGGCAAAGAAACCTACCTGTGGGCTCTTCATCTGGGGGCAACCTTTGCATATGGATGTATAGCGGCTGGCCCGGCCGCGGAAGAAGCCCCACCGCATATCAGCGGCCCCATGGAGACGAGAACAGAAGTCACCAATTAGATGGGAGGTAGTCCGTACTTGAGGTGGAAAAGGCAACCCTGCCAAGCGGGACTGCACAACCAACCCACTTGGGTGAGTGATTTACTATCACATGCAAACAACGAGACACGCTCACTGCAGCCAAACTACGAGAACCAGAAGGCCTGGAGGCCACGCCCACAGGGGCAGGAATCGAGTACAAAGGTGGAAAAAGAACAGTCTCACTTTGATATTTATCAACAATGAAGAAGGAAACAATTCCGAAACGCGTCTGGCGTTATCTGATGGCTGTCCGGTTTCCGATTTGACAGGCTTGCAACCTCAAGTAAATTGATGGCAACGAAACCTACCTGTGGGCTCTTCATCTGGGGGCAACCTTTGCATATGGATGTATAGCGGCTGGCCCGGCCGCGGAAAAAGCCCCACCGCATATCAGCGGCCCCATGGAGACGAGAACAGAAGTCACCAATTAGATGGGAGGTAGTCCGTACTTGAGGTGGAAAAGGCAACCCTGCCAAGCGGGACTGCACAACCAACCCACTTGGGTGAGTGATTTACTATCACATGCAAACAACGAGACACGCTCACTGCAGCCAAACTACGAGAACCAGAAGGCCTGGAGGCCACGCCCACTGGGGCGGGAATCGAGTACAAAGGTGGAAAAAGAACAGTCTCACTTTGATATTTATCGCCAATGAAGAAGGAAACAATTCCGAAACGCGTCTGGCGTTATCTGATGGCTGTCCGGTTTCCGATTTGACAGGCTTGCAACCTCAAGTAAATTGATGGCAAAGAAACCTACCTGTGGGCTCTTCATCTGGGGGCAACCTTTGCATATGGATGTATAGCGCCTGGCCCGGCCGCGGAAGAAGCCCCACCGCATATCAGCGGCCCCATGGAGACGAGAACAGAAGTCACCAATTAGATGGGAGGTAGTCCGTACTTGAGGTGGAAAAGGCAACCCTGCCAAGCGGGACTGCACAACCAACCCACTTGGGTGAGTGATTTACTATCACATGCAAACAACGAGACACGCTCACTGCAGCCAAACTACGAGAACCAGAAGGCCTGGAGGCCACGCCCACAGGGGCAGGAATCGAGTACAAAGGTGGAAAAAGAACAGTCTCACTTTGATATTTATCAACAATGAAGAAGGAAACAATTCCGAAACGCGTCTGGCGTTATCTGATGGCTGTCCGGTTTCCGATTTGACAGGCTTGCAACCTCAAGTAAATTGATGGCAAAGAAACCTACCTGTGGGCTCTTCATCTGGGGGCAACCTTTGCATATGGATTTATATATATATATATATATATATATATATATATATATATATATATATATATGGTGGGCAAAACGCGTCATCTGGTCATGTTGTTAAATAAAGGAAACTAAATTCAGCACAAATCTCGGAGTCCGTGTCGCGATTCTGCAAGGAAATGCAGTGGGATTTATCTGTGAACATATGTATATATACACACACACATTTACAAGGATACAAGGATATGTTTACATAATATTATATATGGCACGACCTCCACCCTGCGCCTCCCTGCCCTCCTCCCTACTCTGTCGCTCTGCTGCTAGGAGCAGGAGTGGACCACCTACTGTGCTGCCGGGCAGAATCCAATAGATTAGTTCAATCATTTAAGACTTTAGAGGCGCATGTGAAAGGAGAGCATACCTTTCACTTCTGATTCTCAGGTTGACCTGACCTTTTCCCAAAAACCAGGACATTTATTTTGAATAAATAAAAGCGTCGGGACACGAGAACACTGGGACTGTCTACCAGTGTTGGTAGATCGAGAAAGCGATGTAGCTATGCTTCACTCTCCTTCCATCCTCTGATGTCCGTGTGCTAGCTCCACTCCTCCCTTCCACCTTCTGATGTCCGTGTGCTTGCCCCCACCCTCCCTCCCACCCACACGGACATCAGAGGGTGGAAGGGAGGGGTGGGAGCAAATACACGGACATCAGATGATGGAAGGGAGGGGTGGGGGCAAGCACATGAACAGCAGAGGGTGGAAGGGAGGGGTGGGAGCAAGCACACGGACATCAGAGGGTGGAAGGGAGGGGTGGGAGCAAATACACGGACATCAGAGGGTGGAAGGGAGGGGTGGGAGCAAGCACACGGACATCAAAGGGTGGAAGGGAGGGGTGGGAGCAAGCACACGGACATCAGAGGGTGGAAGGGAGGGGTGGGAGCAAATACACGGACATCAGAGGGTGGGAGGGAGGGGTGGGGGCAAGCACACGGACATCAGAGGGTGGAAGGGAGGGGTGGGGCCAAGTACATGGACATCAGAGGGTGGAAGGGAGGGGTGGGAGCAAGCACACGGACATCAGAGGGTGAAAGTGAGGGGTGGGAGCAAGCACACGGACATCAGAGGGTGGAAGGGAGGGTGGGAGCAAGCACACAGACATCAGAGGGTGGAAGGGAGGGGTGGGAGCAAGCAAACGGACATCAGAGGGTGGAAGGGAGGGGTGGGAGCAAATACACGGACATCAGAGGGTGGAAGGGAGGGGTGGGAGCAAGCACATGGACAGCAGACGGTGGGAGGGAGGGGTGGAGGCAAGCACACGGACATCAGAGGTTGGAAGGGAGGGGTGGGAGCAAGCACACGGACATCAGAGGATGGAAGGGAGGGGTGGGAGCAAGCACACGGACATCAGAGGGTGAAAGGGAGGGGGGGGAGCAAATACACGGACATCAGAGGGTTGAAGGGAGGGGTGGGAGCAAGCACACGGACATCAGAGGGTGGAAGTGAGGGGTAGGAGCAAGCACACAGACATCAGAGGGTGGAAGGGAGGGGTGGGAGCAAATACACAGACATCAGAGGGTGGGAGGGAGGGGTGGGGGCAAGCACACGGACATCAGAGGGTGGAAGGGAGGGTGGGGCCAAGTACATGGACATCAGAGGGTGGAAGGGAGGGGTGGGGGCAAGCACACGGACATCAGAGGGTGGAAGGGAGGGGTGGGAGCAAGCACACGGACATCAGAGGGTGGAAGGGAGGGGTGGGAGCAAGCACATGGACATCAGATGGTGGAAGGGAGGGGTGGGGGAAGCACATGGACATCAGATGGTGGAAGGGTAGGGGTGGGGGCAAGCACACGGACATCAGAGGGTGGAAGGGAGGGGTGGGAGCAAGCACACGGACATCAGAGGGTGGAAGGGAGGGGTGGGAGCAAGCACATGGACATCAGAGAATGGAAGGGAGTTGTGGGAGCAAGCACACGGACATCAGAGGGTGGAAGGGAGGGTTGGGGGCAAGCACATGGACAGCAGAGGGTGGGAGGGAGGGGTGGGGGCAAGCACACGGACATCAGCGGATGGAAGGGAGGGGTGGGGGCAAGCACACGGACATCAGAGGGTGGAAGGGAGGGGTGGGAGCAAGCACATGGACATCAGATGGTGGAAGGGAGGGGTGGGAGCAAGCACATGGACAGCAGAGGGCAGGAGATCCTGGAGCAAGCACACGGACGTCAGAGGGTGGAAGGGAGGGGTGGGAGCAAGCACATGGACATCAGATGGTGGAAGGGAGGGGTGGGAGCAAGCACATGGACATCAGATGGTGGAAGGGAGGGGTGGGGGCAAGCACACGGACATCAGAGGGTGGAAGGGAGGGGTGGGAGCAAGCACACGGACATCAGAGGGTGGAAGGAAGGGGTGGGAGCAAGCACACGGACATCAGAGGATGGAAGGGAGGGGTGGGGGCAAGCACATGGACATCAGAGGGTGGAAGGGAGGGGTGGGAGCAAGCACACGGACATCAGAGGGTGGAAGGGAGGGGTGGGAGCAAGCACATGGACATCAGATGGTGGAAGGGAGGGGTGGGGACAAGCACACGGACATCAGAGGGTGGAAGGGAGGGGTGGGAGCAAGCACATGGACATCAGATGGTGGAAGGGAGGGGTGGGGGCAAGCACATGGACAGCAGAGGGTAGGAGATCCTGGGGCAAGCACACGGACATCAGAGGGTGAAGGGAGGTGGAGCAAGCACACGGACATCAGAGGGTGGAAGGGAGGGGTGGGAGCAAGCACATGGACATCAGAGGGTGGAAGGGAGGGGTGGGAGCAAGCACATGGACATCAGAGGGTGGAAGGGAGGGGTGGGAGCAAGCACATGGACAGCAGAGGGTGGGAGGGAGGGGTGGGGGCAAGCACATGGACAGCAGAGGGTGGGAGGGAGGGGTGGGAGCAAGCACATGGACATCAGATGGTGGAAGGGAGGGTGGGGGAAGCACATGGACATCAGATGGTGGAAGGGAGGGGTGGGGGCAAGCACACGGACATCAGAGGGTGGAAGGGAGGGGTGGGAGCAAGCACACGGACATCAGAGGGTGGAAGGGAGAGGTGGGAGCAAGCACATGGACATCAGAGGATGGAAGGGAGGGGTGGGAGCAAGCACACAGACATCAGAGGGTGGAAGGGAGGGGTGGGAGCAAGCACACGGACATCAGAGGGTAGAAGGGAGGGGTGGGAGCAAGCACACGGACATCAGAGGGTGGAAGGGAGGGTGGGAGCAAGCACACGGACATCAGAGGGTGGAAGGGAGGGGTGGGAGCAAGCACACGGACATCAGAGGGTGGAAGGGAGGGGTGGGAGAAAGCACATGGACATCAGAGGGTGGAAGGGAGGGGTGGGGCCAAGTACATGGACATCAGAGGATGGAAGGGAGGGGTGGGAGCAAGCACACGGACATCAGAGTGTGGAAGGGAGGGGTGGGAGCAAGCACACGGACATCAGAGGGTGGAAGGGAGGGGTGGGAGCAAGCACACGGACATCAGAGGGTGGAAGGGGGTGGGAGTAAGCACACGGACATCAGAGGGTGGAAGGGAGGGGTGGGAGCAAGCACACAGACATCAGAGGGTGGAAGGGAGGGGTGGGGCAACCACACGGACATCAGAGGGTGGAAGGGAGGGGTGGGGCCAAGTACATGGACATCAGAGGGTGGAAGGGAGGGGTGGGAGCAAGCACACGGACATCAGAGGGTGGAAGGGAGGGGTGGGAGCAAGCACATGGACATCAGATGGTGGAAGGGAGGGGTGGGGGCAAGCACATGGACAGCAGACGGTGGGAGGGAGGGGTGGGGGTAAGCACATGGACAGCAGACGGTGGGAGGGAGGGGTGGGGGCAAGCACACGGACATCAGAGGGTGGAAGGGAGGGTTGGGAGCAAGCACACGGACATCAGAGGGTGGAAGGGAGGGGTGGGAGCAAGCACACGGACATCAGAGGGTGGAAGGGAGGGGTGGGGGCAAGCACATGGACAGCAGAGGGCAGGAGATCCTGGGGCAAGCACACGGACATCAGAGGGTGGAAGGGAGGGGTGGGAGCAAGCACACGGACATCAGAGGGTGGAAAGGAGGGGTGGGAGCAAGCACACGGACATCAGAGGGTGGAAGGGAGGGTTGGGGAGCAAGCACACGGACATCAGAGGGTGGAAGGGAGGGGTGGGAGCAAGCACACGGACATCAGAGGGTGGAAGGGAGGGGTGGGAGCAAGCACATGGACATCAGATGGTGGAAGGGAGGGGTGGGGGCAAGCACATGGACAGCAGACGGTGGGAGGGAGGGGTGGGGGCAAGCACACGGACATCAGAGGGTGGAAGGGAGGGTTGGGAGCAAGCACACGGACATCAGAGGGTGGAAGGGAGGGGTGGGAGCAAGCACACGGACATCAGAGGGTGGAAGGGAGGGTTGGGAGCAAGCACACGGACATCAGAGGGTGGAAGGGAGGGTGGGAGCAAGCACATGGACATCAGATGGTGGAAGGGGAGGGGTGGGGGCAAGCACATGGACAGCAGAGGGCAGGAGATCCTGGGGCAAGCACACGGACATCAGAGGGTGGAAGGGAGGGGTGGGAGCAAGCACAGGGACATCAGAGGGTGGAAGGGAGGGGTGGGAGCAAGCACATGGACATCAGAGGGTGGAAGGGAGGGGTGGGAGCAAGCACATGGACATCAGAGGGTGGAAGGGAGGGGTGGAGCAAGCACATGGACAGCAGAGGGTGGGAGGGAGGGGTGGGGCAAGCACATGGACAGCAGAGGGTGGGAGGGAGGGGTGGGGGCAAGCACACGGACATCAGAGGGTGGAAGGGAGGGGTGGGAGCAAGCACATGGACATCAGAGGGTGGAAGGGAGGGGGTGGGAGCAAGCACACGGACATCAGAGGGTGGAAGGGAGGGGTGGGGGCAAGCACACGGACTTCAGAGGGTGGAAGGGAGAGGTGGGGCCAAGTACATGGACATCAGAGGGTGGAAGGGAGGGGTGGGAGCAAGCACACGGACATCAGAGGGTGGAAGGGAGGGGTGGGAGCAAGCACACGGACATCAGAGGGTGGAAGGGAGGGGTGGGAGCAAGCACATGGACATCAGATGGTGGAAGGGAGGGGTGGGGAAGCACATGGACATCAGATGGTGGAAGGGAGGGTGGGGGCAAGCACACGGACATCAGAGGGTGGAAGGGAGGGGTGGGAGCAAGCACACGGACATCAGAGGGTGGAAGGGAGGGGTGGGAGCAAGCACATGGACATCAGAGGATGGAAGGGAGGGGTGGGAGCAAGCACACGGACATCAGAGGGTGGAAGGGAGGGGTGGGAGCAAGCACACGGACATCAGAGGGTAGAAGGGAGGGGTGGGAGCAAGCACACAGACATCAGAGGGTGGAAGGGAGGGGTGGGAGCAAGCACACAGACATCAGAGGGTGGAAGGGAGGGGTGGGAGCAAGCACACGGACATCCGTGGGTTGATGGGTGGGGTGGGAGAAAGCACATGGACATCAGAGGGTGGAAGGGAGGGGTTGGGCCAAGTACATGGACATCAGAGGGTGGAAGGGAGGGGTGGGAGCAAGCACACGGACATCAGAGGGTGGAAGGGAGGGGTGGGAGCAAGCACACGGACATCAGAGGGTGGAAGGGAGGGGTGGGAGCAAGCACACGGACATCAGAGGGTGGAAGGGGGGGTGGGAGTAAGCACACGGACATCAGAGGGTGGAAGGGAGGGGTGGGAGCAAGCACACGGACATCAGAGGGTGGAAGGGAGGGGTGGGGGCAACCACACGGACATCAGAGGGTGGAAGGGAGGGGTGGGGCCAAGTACATGGACATCAGAGGGTGGAAGGGAGGGGTGGGAGCAAGCACACGGACATCAGAGGGTGGAAGGGAGGGGTGGGAGCAAGCACATGGACATCAGATGGTGGAAGGGAGGGGTGGGGGCAAGCACATGGACAGCAGACGGTGGGAGGGAGGGGTGGGGGTAAGCACATGGACAGCAGACGGTGGGAGGGAGGGGTGGGGGCAAGCACACGGACATCAGAGGGTGGAAGGGAGGGTTGGGAGCAAGCACACGGACATCAGAGGGTGGAAGGGAGGGGTGGGAGCAAGCACACGGACATCAGAGGGTAGAAGGGAGGGGTGGGGGCAAGCACATGGACAGCAGAGGGCAGGAGATCCTGGGGCAAGCACACGGACATCAGAGGGTGGAAGGGAGGGGTGGGAGCAAGCACACGGACATCAGAGGGTGGAAAGGAGGGGTGGGAGCAAGCACACGGACATCAGAGGGTGGAAGGGAGGGTTGGGAGCAAGCACACGGACATCAGAGGGTGGAAGGGAGGGGTGGGAGCAAGCACACGGACATCAGAGGGTGGAAGGGAGGGTGGGAGCAAGCACATGGACAGCAGACGGTGGGAGGGAGGGGTGGAGGCAAGCACACGGACATCAGAGGTTGGAAGGGAGGGGTGGGAGCAAGCACACGGACATCAGAGGATGGAAGGGAGGGGTGGGAGCAAGCACACGGACATCAGAGGGTGAAAGGGAGGGGTGGGAGCAAATACACGGACATCAGAGGATGGAAGGGAGGGGTGGGAGCAAGCACACGGACATCAGAGGGTGGAAGTGAGGGGTAGGAGCAAGCACACAGACATCAGAGGGTGGAAGGGAGGGGTGGGAGCAAATACACAGACATCAGAGGGTGGGAGGGAGGTGTGGGGGCAAGCACACGGACATCAGAGGGTGGAAGGGAGGGGTGGGGCCAAGTACATGGACATCAGAGGGTGGAAGGGAGGGGTGGGGGCAAGCACACGGACATCAGAGGGTGGAAGGGAGGGGTGGGAGCAAGCACACGGACATCAGAGGGTGGAAGGGAGGGGTGGGAGCAAGCACATGGACATCAGATGGTGGAAGGGAGGGGTGGGGGAAGCACATGGACATCAGATGGTGGAAGGGAGGGGTGGGGGCAAGCACACGGACATCAGAGGGTGGAAGGGAGGGGTGGGAGCAAGCACACGGACATCAGAGGGTGGAAGGGAGGGGTGGGAGCAAGCACATGGACATCAGAGGATGGAAGGGAGTTGTGGGAGCAAGCACACGGACATCAGAGGGTAGAAGGGAGGGGTGGGAGAAAGCACACGGACATCAGAGGGTGGAAGGGAGGGGTGGGAGCAAGCACACGGACATCAGAGGGTGGAAGGGAGGGGTGGGAGCAAGCACACGGACATCAGAGGGTGGAAGGGAGGGTGGGAGCAAGCACATGGACATCAGAGGGTGGAAGGGAGGGGTGGGGCCAAGTACACGGACATCAGAGGGTGGAAGGGAGGGGTGGGAGCAAGCACACGGACATCAGAGGGTGGAAGGGAGGGGTGGGGCCAAGTACATGGACATCAGAGGGTGGAAGGGAGGGGTGGGAGCAAGCACACGGACATCAGAGGGTGGAAGGGAGGGTGGGAGCAAGCACACAGACATCAGAGGGTGGAAGGGAGGGGTGGGAGCAAGCACATGGACATCAGATGGTGGAAGGGAGGGGTGGGGGAAGCACATGGACATCAGATGGTGGAAGGGAGGGGTGGGGGCAAGCACACGGACATCAGAGGGTGGAAGGGAGGGGTGGGAGCAAGCACACTGACATCAGAGGGTGGAAGGGAGGGGTGGGAGCAAGCACATGGACATCAGAGGATGGAAGGGAGGGGTGGGGAGCAAGCACACAGGCATCAGAGTGTGGAAGGGAGGGGTGGGAGCAAGCACACGGACATCAGAGGGTGGAAGGGAGGGGTGGGAGCAAGCACACGGACATCAGAGGGTGGAAGGGGGGTGGAGTAAGCACACGGACATCAGAGGGTGGAAGGGAGGGGTGGGAGCAAGCACACGGACATCAGAGGGTGGAAGGGAGGGGTGGGGCCAAGCACATGGACATCAGAGGGTGGAAGGGAGGGTGGGAGCAAGCACACGGACATCAGAGGGTGGAAGGGAGGGGTGGGGGCAAGCACACGGACATCAGAGGGTGGAAGGGAGGGGTGGGGGCAAGCACACGGACATCAGATGGTGGAAGGGAGGGGTGGGGGCAAGCACATGGACAGCAGAGGGCAGGAGTTCCTGGGGCAAGCACACGGACATCAGAGGGTGGAAGGGAGGGGTGGTAGCAAGCACATGGACATCAGATGGTGGAAGGGAGGGGTGGGAGCAAGCACATGGACATCAGATGGTGGAAGGGAGGGGTGGGGCAAGCACATGGACAGCAGACGGTGGGAGGGAGGGGTGGGGGCAAGCACACGGACATCAGAGGGTGGAAGGGAGGGTTGGGAGCAAGCACACGGACATCAGAGGGTGGAAGGGAGGGGTGGGGGCAAGCACATGGACATCAGAGGGTGGAAGGGAGGGGTGGGGGCAAGCACATGGACAGCAGAGGGTGGGAGGGAGGGGTGGGGGCAAGCACACGGACATCAGCGGATGGAAGGGAGGGGTGGGGGCAAGCACACGGACATCAGAGGGTGGAAGGGAGGGGTGGGAGCAAGCACATGGACATCAGATGGTGGAAGGGAGGGGTGGGAGCAAGCACATGGACAGCAGAGGGCAGGAGATCCTGGAGCAAGCACACGGACGTCAGAGGGTGGAAGGGAGGGGTGGGAGCAAGCACATGGACATCAGATGGTGGAAGGGAGGGTGGGAGCAAGCACATGGACATCAGATGGTGGAAGGGAGGGGTGGGGGCAAGCACACGGACATCAGAGGGTGGAAGGGAGGGGTGGGAGCAAGCACACGGACATCAGAGGGTGGAAGGAAGGGGTGGGAGCAAGCACACGGACATCAGAGGATGGAAGGGAGGGGTGGGGGCAAGCACATGGACATCAGAGGGTGGAAGGGAGGGGTGGGAGCAAGCACACGGACATCAGAGGGTGGAAGGGAGGGGTGGGAGCAAGCACATGGACATCAGATGGTGGAAGGGAGGGGTGGGGACAAGCACACGGACATCAGAGGGTGGAAGGGAGGGGTGGGAGCAAGCACATGAACATCAGATGGTGGAAGGGAGGGGTGGGGGCAAGCACATGGACAGCAGAGGGTAGGAGATCCTGGGGCAAGCACACGGACATCAGAGGGTGGAAGGGAGGGGTGGGAGCAAGCACACGGACATCAGAGGGTGGAAGGGAGGGGTGGGAGCAAGCACATGGACATCAGAGGGTGGAAGGGAGGGGTGGGAGCAAGCACATGGACATCAGAGGGTGGAAGGGAGGGGTGGGAGCAAGCACATGGACAGCAGAGGGTGGGAGGGAGGGGTGGGGGCAAGCACATGGACAGCAGAGGGTGGGAGGGAGGGGTGGGAGCAAGCACATGGACATCAGATGGTGGAAGGGAGGGGTGGGGGAAGCACATGGACATCAGATGGTGGAAGGGAGGGGTGGGGGCAAGCACATGGACAGCAGACGGTGGGAGGGAGGGGTGGGGGCAAGCACACGGACATCAGAGGGTGGAAGGGAGGGTTGGGAGCAAGCACACGGACATCAGAGGGTGGAAGGGAGGGGTGGGAGCAAGCACACGGACATCAGAGGGTGGAAGGGAGGGTTGGGAGCAAGCACACGGACATCAGAGGGTGGAAGGGAGGGGTGGGAGCAAGCACATGGACATCAGATGGTGGAAGGGAGGGGTGGGGGCAAGCACATGGACAGCAGAGGGCAGGAGATCCTGGGGCAAGCACACGGACATCAGAGGGTGGAAGGGAGGGGTGGGAGCAAGCACAGGGACATCAGAGGGTGGAAGGGAGGGGTGGGAGCAAGCACATGGACATCAGAGGGTGGAAGGGAGGGGTGGGAGCAAGCACATGGACATCAGAGGGTGGAAGGGAGGGGTGGGAGCAAGCACATGGACAGCAGAGGGTGGGAGGGAGGGGTGGGGCAAGCACATGGACAGCAGAGGGTGGGAGGGAGGGGTGGGGGCAAGCACACGGACATCAGAGGGTGGAAGGGAGGGGTGGGAGCAAGCACATGGACATCAGAGGGTGGAAGGGAGGGGTGGGAGCAAGCACACGGACATCAGAGGGTGGAAGGGAGGGGTGGGGGCAAGCACACGGACTTCAGAGGGTGGAAGGGAGAGGTGGGGCCAAGTACATGGACATCAGAGGGTGGAAGGGAGGGGTGGGAGCAAGCACACGGACATCAGAGGGTGGAAGGGAGGGGTGGGAGCAAGCACACGGACATCAGAGGGTGGAAGGGAGGGGTGGGAGCAAGCACATGGACATCAGATGGTGGAAGGGAGGGGTGGGGGAAGCACATGGACATCAGATGGTGGAAGGGAGGGGTGGGGGCAAGCACACGGACATCAGAGGGTGGAAGGGAGGGGTGGGAGCAAGCACACGGACATCAGAGGGTGGAAGGGAGGGGTGGGAGCAAGCACATGGACATCAGAGGATGGAAGGGAGGGGTGGGAGCAAGCACACGGACATCAGAGGGTGGAAGGGAGGGGTGGGAGCAAGCACACGGACATCAGAGGGTAGAAGGGAGGGTTGGGAGCAAGCACACAGACATCAGAGGGTGGAAGGGAGGGGTGGGAGCAAGCACACAGACATCAGAGGGTGGAAGGGAGGGGTGGGAGCAAGCACACGGACATCAGAGGGTGGAAGGGAGGGGTGGGAGAAAGCACATGGACATCAGAGGGTGGAAGGGAGGGGTTGGGCCAAGTACATGGACATCAGAGGGTGGAAGGGAGGGGTGGGAGCAAGCACACGGACATCAGAGGGTGGAAGGGAGGGGTGGGAGCAAGCACACGGACATCAGAGGGTGGAAGGGAGGGGTGGGAGCAAGCACACGGACATCAGAGGGTGGAAGGGGGGTGGGAGTAAGCACACGGACATCAGAGGGTGGAAGGGAGGGGTGGGAGCAAGCACACGGACATCAGAGGGTGGAAGGGAGGGGTGGGGGCAACCACACGGACATCAGAGGGTGGAAGGGAGGGGTGGGGCCAAGTACATGGACATCAGAGGGTGGAAGGGAGGGGTGGGAGCAAGCACACGGACATCAGAGGGTGGAAGGGAGGGGTGGGAGCAAGCACATGGACATCAGATGGTGGAAGGGAGGGGTGGGGGCAAGCACATGGACAGCAGACGGTGGGAGGGAGGGGTGGGGGTAAGCACATGGACAGCAGACGGTGGGAGGGAGGGGTGGGGGCAAGCACACGGACATCAGAGGGTGGAAGGGAGGGTTGGGAGCAAGCACACGGACATCAGAGGGTGGAAGGGAGGGGTGGGAGCAAGCACACGGACATCAGAGGGTAGAAGGGAGGGGTGGGGGCAAGCACATGGACAGCAGAGGGCAGGAGATCCTGGGGCAAGCACACGGACATCAGAGGGTGGAAGGGAGGGGTGGGAGCAAGCACACGGACATCAGAGGGTGGAAAGGAGGGGTGGGAGCAAGCACACGGACATCAGAGGGTGGAAGGGAGGGTTGGGAGCAAGCACACGGACATCAGAGGGTGGAAGGGAGGGGTGGGAGCAAGCACACGGACATCAGAGGGTGGAAGGGAGGGGTGGGAGCAAGCACATGGACAGCAGACGGTGGGAGGGAGGGGTGGAGGCAAGCACACGGACATCAGAGGTTGGAAGGGAGGGGTGGGAGCAAGCACACGGACATCAGAGGATGGAAGGGAGGGGTGGGAGCAAGCACACGGACATCAGAGGGTGAAAGGGAGGGGTGGGAGCAAATACACGGACATCAGAGGATGGAAGGGAGGGGTGGGAGCAAGCACACGGACATCAGAGGGTGGAAGTGAGGGGTAGGAGCAAGCACACAGACATCAGAGGGTGGAAGGGAGGGTGGGAGCAAATACACAGACATCAGAGGGTGGGAGGGAGGTGTGGGGCAAGCACACGGACATCAGAGGGTGGAAGGGAGGGGTGGGGCCAAGTACATGGACATCAGAGGGTGGAAGGGAGGGGTGGGGGCAAGCACACGGACATCAGAGGGTGGAAGGGAGGGGTGGGAGCAAGCACACGGACATCAGAGGGTGGAAGGGAGGGGTGGGAGCAAGCACATGGACATCAGATGGTGGAAGGGAGGGGTGGGGGAAGCACATGGACATCAGATGGTGGAAGGGAGGGGTGGGGGCAAGCACACGGACATCAGAGGGTGGAAGGGAGGGGTGGGAGCAAGCACACGGACATCAGAGGGTGGAAGGGAGGGGTGGGAGCAAGCACATGGACATCAGAGGATGGAAGGGAGTTGTGGGAGCAAGCACACGGACATCAGAGGGTAGAAGGGAGGGGTGGGAGAAAGCACACGGACATCAGAGGGTGGAAGGGAGGGGTGGGAGCAAGCACACGGACATCAGAGGGTGGAAGGGAGGGGTGGGAGCAAGCACACGGACATCAGAGGGTGGAAGGGAGGGTGGGAGCAAGCACATGGACATCAGAGGGTGGAAGGGAGGGGTGGGGCCAAGTACACGGACATCAGAGGGTGGAAGGGAGGGGTGGGAGCAAGCACACGGACATCAGAGGGTGGAAGGGAGGGTGGGGCCAAGTACATGGACATCAGAGGGTGGAAGGGAGGGGTGGGAGCAAGCACACGGACATCAGAGGGTGGAAGGGAGGGTGGGAGCAAGCACACAGACATCAGAGGGTGGAAGGGAGGGGTGGGAGCAAGCACATGGACATCAGATGGTGGAAGGGAGGGGTGGGGGAAGCACATGGACATCAGATGGTGGAAGGGAGGGGTGGGGGCAAGCACACGGACATCAGAGGGTGGAAGGGAGGGGTGGGAGCAAGCACACTGACATCAGAGGGTGGAAGGGAGGGGTGGGAGCAAGCACATGGACATCAGAGGATGGAAGGGAGGGGTGGGAGCAAGCACACAGGCATCAGAGTGTGGAAGGGAGGGGTGGGAGCAAGCACACGGACATCAGAGGGTGGAAGGGAGGGGTGGGAGCAAGCACACGGACATCAGAGGGTGGAAGGGGGTGGGAGTAAGCACACGGACATCAGAGGGTGGAAGGGAGGGGTGGGAGCAAGCACACGGACATCAGAGGGTGGAAGGGAGGGGTGGGGCCAAGTACATGGACATCAGAGGGTGGAAGGGAGGGTGGGAGCAAGCACACGGACATCAGAGGGTGGAAGGGAGGGGTGGGGGCAAGCACACGGACATCAGAGGGTGGAAGGGAGGGGTGGGGGCAAGCACACGGACATCAGATGGTGGAAGGGAGGGGTGGGGGCAAGCACATGGACAGCAGAGGGCAGGAGTTCCTGGGGCAAGCACACGGACATCAGAGGGTGGAAGGGAGGGGTGGTAGCAAGCACATGGACATCAGATGGTGGAAGGGAGGGGTGGGAGCAAGCACATGGACATCAGATGGTGGAAGGGAGGGGTGGGGCAAGCACATGGACAGCAGACGGTGGGAGGGAGGGGTGGGGGCAAGCACACGGACATCAGAGGGTGGAAGGGAGGGTTGGGAGCAAGCACACGGACATCAGAGGGTGGAAGGGAGGGGTGGGAGCAAGCACACGGACATCAGAGGGTGGAAGGGAGGGGTGGGGGCAAGCACATGGACATCAGAGGGTGGAAGGGAGGGGTGGGGGCAAGCACATGGACAGCAGAGGGTGGGAGGGAGGGGTGGGGGCAAGCACACGGACATCAGCGGATGGAAGGGAGCGGTGGGGGCAAGCACACGGACATCAGAGGGTGGAAGGGAGGGGTGGGAGCAAGCACATGGACATCAGATGGTGGAAGGGAGGGGTGGGAGCAAGCACATGGACAGCAGAGGGCAGGAGATCCTGGAGCAAGCACACGGACGTCAGAGGGTGGAAGGGAGGGGTGGGAGCAAGCACATGGACATCAGATGGTGGAAGGGAGGGGTGGGAGCAAGCACATGGACATCAGATGGTGGAAGGGAGGGGTGGGGGCAAGCACACGGACATCAGAGGGTGGAAGGGAGGGGTGGGAGCAAGCACACGGACATCAGAGGGTGGAAGGAAGGGGTGGGAGCAAGCACACGGACATCAGAGGATGGAAGGGAGGGGTGGGGGCAAGCACATGGACATCAGAGGGTGGAAGGGAGGGGTGGGAGCAAGCACACGGACATCAGAGGGTGGAAAGGAGGGGTGGGAGCAAGCACATGGACATCAGATGGTGGAAGGGAGGGGTGGGGACAAGCACACGGACATCAGAGGGTGGAAGGGAGGGGTGGGAGCAAGCACATGAACATCAGATGGTGGAAGGGAGGGGTGGGGGCAAGCACATGGACAGCAGAGGGTAGGAGATCCTGGGGCAAGCACACGGACATCAGAGGGTGGAAGGGAGGGGTGGGAGCAAGCACACGGACATCAGAGGGTGGAAGGGAGGGGTGGGAGCAAGCACATGGACATCAGAGGGTGGAAGGGAGGGGTGGGAGCAAGCACATGGACATCAGAGGGTGGAAGGGAGGGGTGGGAGCAAGCACATGGACAGCAGAGGGTGGGAGGGAGGGGTGGGGGCAAGCACATGGACAGCAGAGGGTGGGAGGGAGGGGTGGGAGCAAGCACATGGACATCAGATGGTGGAAGGGAGGGGTGGGGGAAGCACATGGACATCAGATGGTGGAAGGGAGGGGTGGGGGCAAGCACACGGACATCAGAGGGTGGAAGGGAGGGGTGGGAGCAAGCACACGGACATCAGAGGGTGGAAGGGAGGGGTGGGAGCAAGCACATGGACATCAGAGGATGGAAGGGAGGGGTGGGAGCAAGCACACGGACATCAGAGGGTGGAAGGGAGGGGTGGGAGCAAGCACACGGACATCAGAGGGTAGAAGGGAGGGGTGGGAGCAAGCACACGGACATCAGAGGGTGGAAGGGAGGGGTGGGAGCAAGCACACGGACATCAGAGGGTGGAAGGGAGGGGTGGGAGCAAGCACACGGACATCAGAGGGTGGAAGGGAGGGGTGGGAGAAAGCACATGGACATCAGAGGGTGGAAGGGAGGGGTGGGGCCAAGTACATGGACATCAGAGGATGGAAGGGAGGGGTGGGAGCAAGCACACGGACATCAGAGTGTGGAAGGGAGGGGTGGGAGCAAGCACACGGACATCAGAGGGTGGAAGGGAGGGGTGGGAGCAAGCACACGGACATCAGAGGGTGGAAGGGGGGTGGGAGTAAGCACACGGACATCAGAGGGTGGAAGGGAGGGGTGGGAGCAAGCACACAGACATCAGAGGGTGGAAGGGAGGGGTGGGGGCAACCACACGGACATCAGAGGGTGGAAGGGAGGGGTGGGGCCAAGTACATGGACATCAGAGGGTGGAAGGGAGGGGTGGGAGCAAGCACACGGACATCAGAGGGTGGAAGGGAGGGGTGGGAGCAAGCACATGGACATCAGATGGTGGAAGGGAGGGGTGGGGGCAAGCACATGGACAGCAGACGGTGGGAGGGAGGGGTGGGGGTAAGCACATGGACAGCAGACGGTGGGAGGGAGGGGTGGGGGCAAGCACACGGACATCAGAGGGTGGAAGGGAGGGTTGGGAGCAAGCACACGGACATCAGAGGGTGGAAGGGAGGGGTGGGAGCAAGCACACGGACATCAGAGGGTGGAAGGGAGGGGTGGGGGCAAGCACATGGACAGCAGAGGGCAGGAGATCCTGGGGCAAGCACACGGACATCAGAGGGTGGAAGGGAGGGGTGGGAGCAAGCACACGGACATCAGAGGGTGGAAAGGAGGGGTGGGAGCAAGCACACGGACATCAGAGGGTGGAAGGGAGGGTTGGGAGCAAGCACACGGACATCAGAGGGTGGAAGGGAGGGGTGGGAGCAAGCACACGGACATCAGAGGGTGGAAGGGAGGGGTGGGAGCAAGCACATGGACATCAGATGGTGGAAGGGAGGGGTGGGGGCAAGCACATGGACAGCAGACGGTGGGAGGGAGGGGTGGGGGCAAGCACACGGACATCAGAGGGTGGAAGGGAGGGTTGGGAGCAAGCACACGGACATCAGAGGGTGGAAGGGAGGGGTGGGAGCAAGCACACGGACATCAGAGGGTGGAAGGGAGGGTTGGGAGCAAGCACACGGACATCAGAGGGTGGAAGGGAGGGGTGGGAGCAAGCACATGGACATCAGATGGTGGAAGGGAGGGGTGGGGGCAAGCACATGGACAGCAGAGGGCAGGAGATCCTGGGGCAAGCACACAGACATCAGAGGGTGGAAGGGAGGGGTGGGAGCAAGCACAGGGACATCAGAGGGTGGAAGGGAGGGGTGGGAGCAAGCACATGGACATCAGAGGGTGGAAGGGAGGGGTGGGAGCAAGCACATGGACATCAGAGGGTGGAAGGGAGGGGTGGGAGCAAGCACATGGACAGCAGAGGGTGGGAGGGAGGGGTGGGGGCAAGCACATGGATAGCAGAGGGTGGGAGGGAGGGGTGGGAGCAAGCACACGGACATCAGAGGGTGGAAGGGAGGGGTGGGAGCAAGCACACGGACATCAGAGGGTGGAAGGGAGGGGTGGGAGCAAGCACACGGACATCAGAGGGTGCAAGGGAGGGGTGGGAGCAAGCAAACGGACATCAGAGGGTGGAAGGGAGGGGTGGGAGCAAGCACACGGACATCAGAGGGTGGAAGGGAGGGGTGGGAGCAAGCACATGGACATCAGAGGATGGAAGGGAGGGGTGGGAGCAAGCACACGGACATCAGAGGGTGGAAGGGAGGGGTGGGAGCAAGCACACGGACATCAGAGGGTAGAAGGGAGGGGTGGGAGCAAGCACACAGACATCAGAGGGTGGAAGGGAGGGGTGGGAGCAAGCACACGGACATCAGAGGGTGGAAGGGAGGGGTGGGAGCAAGCACACAGACATCAGAGGGTGGAAGGGAGGGGTGGGAGAAAGCACATGGACATCAGAGGGTGGAAGGGAGGGGTTGGGCCAAGTACATGGACATCAGAGGGTGGAAGGGAGGGGTGGGAGCAAGCACACGGACATCAGAGGGTGGAAGGGAGGGGTGGGGCCAAGTACATGGACATCAGAGGGTGGAAGGGAGGGGTGGGAGCAAGCACACGGACATCAGAGGGTGGAAGGGAGGGGTGGGAGCAAGCACACGGACATCAGAGGGTGGAAGGGAGGGGTGGGAGCAAGCACACGGACATCAGAGGGTGGAAGGGGGGTGGGAGTAAGCACATGGACATCAGAGGGTGGAAGGGAGGGGTGGGAGCAAGCACACTGACATCAGAGGGTGGAAGGGAGGGGTGGGAGCAAGCACACGGACATCAGAGGGTGGAAGGGAGGGGTGGGAGCAAGCACACGGACATCAGAGGGTAGAAGGGAGGGGTGGGAGCAAGCACACGGACATCAGAGGGTGGAAGGGAGGGGTGGGAGCAAGCACATGGACATCAGAGGATGGAAGGGAGGGGTGGGAGCAAGCACACGGACATCAGAGGGTGGAAGGGAGGGGTGGGAGCAAGCACACGGACATCAGAGGGTGGAAGGGAGGGGTGGGAGCAAGCACACGGACATCAGAGGGTGGAAGGGAGGGGTGGGAGAAAGCACATGGACATCAGAGGGTGGAAGGGAGGGGTGTGGGCCAAGTACATGGACATCAGAGGGTGGAAGGGAGGGGTGGGAGCAAGCACACGGACATCAGAGGGTGGAAGGGAGGGGTGGGGCCAAGCACATGGACATCAGAGGGTGGAAGGGAGGGGTGGGAGCAAGCACACGGACATCAGAGGGTGGAAGGGAGGGGTGGGAGCAAGCACACGGACATCAGAGGGTGGAAGGGAGGGGTGGGAGCAAGCACACGGACATCAGAGGGTGGAAGGGGGGTGGGAGTAAGCACACGGACATCAGAGGGTGGAAGGGAGGGGTGGGAGCAAGCACACGGACATCAGAGGGTGGAAGGGAGGGGTGGGGGCAACCACACGGACATCAGAGGGTGGAAGGGAGGGGTGGGGCCAAGCACATGGACATCAGAGGGTGGAAGGGAGGGGTGGGAGCAAGCACACGGACATCAGAGGGTGGAAGGGAGGGGTGGGAGCAAGCACATGGACATCAGATGGTAGAAGGGAGGGGTGGGGCAAGCACATGGACAGCAGACGGTGGGAGGGAGGGGTGGGGGTAAGCACATGGACAGCAGACGGTGGGAGGGAGGGGTGGGGGCAAGCACACGGACATCAGAGGGTGGAAGGGAGGGTTGGGAGCAAGCACACGGACATCAGAGGGTGGAAGGGAGGGGTGGGAGCAAGCACACGGACATCAGAGGGTGGAAGGGAGGGGTGGGGGCAAGCACATGGACAGCAGAGGGCAGGAGATCCTGGGGCAAGCACACGGACATCAGAGGGTGGAAGGGAGGGGTGGGAGCAAGCACACGGACATCAGAGGGTGGAAAGGAGGGGTGGGAGCAAGCACACGGACATCAGAGGGTGGAAGGGAGGGTTGGGAGCAAGCACACGGACATCAGAGGGTGGAAGGGAGGGGTGGGAGCAAGCACACGGACATCAGAGGGTGGAAGGGAGGGGTGGGAGCAAGCACATGGACATCAGATGGTGGAAGGGAGGGGTGGGGGCAAGCACATGGACAGCAGACGGTGGGAGGGAGGGGTGGGGGCAAGCACACGGACATCAGAGGGTGGAAGGGAGGGTTGGGAGCAAGCACACGGACATCAGAGGGTGGAAGGGAGGGGTGGGAGCAAGCACACGGACATCAGAGGGTGGAAGGGAGGGTTGGGAGCAAGCACACGGACATCAGAGGGTGGAAGGGAGGGGTGGGAGCAAGCACATGGACATCAGATGGTGGAAGGGAGGGGTGGGGGCAAGCACATGGACAGCAGAGGGCAGGAGATCCTGGGGCAAGCACACGGACATCAGAGGGTGGAAGGGAGGGGTGGGAGCAAGCACAGGGACATCAGAGGGTGGAAGGGAGGGGTGGGAGCAAGCACATGGACATCAGAGGGTGGAAGGGAGGGGTGGGAGCAAGCACATGGACATCAGAGGGTGGAAGGGAGGGGTGGGAGCAAGCACATGGACAGCAGAGGGTGGGAGGGAGGGGTGGGGGCAAGCACATGGACAGCAGAGGGTGGGAGGGAGGGGTGGGGGCAAGCACACGGACATCAGAGGGTGGAAGGGAGGGGTGGGAGCAAGCACACGGACATCAGAAGGTGGAAGGGAGGGGTGGGAGCAAGCACATGGACATCAGAGGGTGGAAGGGAGGGGTGGGAGCAAGCACACGGACATCAGAGGGTGGAAGGGAGGGGTGGGGGCAAGCACACGGACTTCAGAGGGTGGAAGGGAGAGGTGGGGCCAAGTACATGGACATCAGAGGGTGGAAGGGAGGGGTGGGAGCAAGCACACGGACATCAGAGGGTGGAAGGGAGGGGTGGGAGCAAGCACACGGACATCAGAGGGTGGAAGGGAGGGGTGGGAGCAAGCACATGGACATCAGATGGTGGAAGGGAGGGGTGGGGGAAGCACATGGACATCAGATGGTGGAAGGGAGGGGTGGGGGCAAGCACACGGACATCAGAGGGTGGAAGGGAGGGGTGGGAGCAAGCACACGGACATCAGAGGGTGGAAGGGAGGGGTGGGAGCAAGCACACGGACATCAGAGGGTGGAAGGGAGGGTTGGGAGCAAGCACACGGACATCAGAGGGTGGAAGGGAGGGGTGGGAGCAAGCACACGGACATCAGAGGGTGGAAGGGAGGGGTGGGAGCAAGCACACAGACATCAGAGGGTGGAAGGGAGGGGTGGGGGCAACCACACGGACATCAGAGGGTGGAAGGGAGGGGTGGGGCCAAGTACATGGACATCAGAGGGTGGAAGGGAGGGGTGGGAGCAAGCACACGGACATCAGAGGGTGGAAGGGAGGGGTGGGAGCAAGCACATGGACATCAGATGGTGGAAGGGAGGGGTGGGGGCAAGCACATGGACAGCAGACGGTGGGAGGGAGGGGTGGGGGTAAGCACATGGACAGCAGACGGTGGGAGGGAGGGGTGGGGGCAAGCACACAGACATCAGAGGGTGGAAGGGAGGGTTGGGAGCAAGCACACGGACATCAGAGGGTGGAAGGGAGGGGTGGGAGCAAGCACACGGACATCAGAGGGTGGAAGGGAGGGGTGGGGGCAAGCACATGGACAGCAGAGGGCAGGAGATCCTGGGGCAAGCACACGGACATCAGAGGGTGGAAGGGAGGGGTGGGAGCAAGCACACGGACATCAGAGGGTGGAAAGGAGGGGTGGGAGCAAGCACACGGACATCAGAGGGTGGAAGGGAGGGTTGGGAGCAAGCACACGGACATCAGAGGGTGGAAGGGAGGGGTGGGAGCAAGCACACGGACATCAGAGGGTGGAAGGGAGGGGTGGGAGCAAGCACATGGACATCAGATGGTGGAAGGGAGGGGTGGGGGCAAGCACATGGACAGCAGACGGTGGGAGGGAGGGGTGGGGGCAAGCACACGGACATCAGAGGGTGGAAGGGAGGGTTGGGAGCAAGCACACGGACATCAGAGGGTGGAAGGGAGGGGTGGGAGCAAGCACACGGACATCAGAGGGTGGAAGGGAGGGTTGGGAGCAAGCACACGGACATCAGAGGGTGGAAGGGAGGGGTGGGAGCAAGCACATGGACATCAGATGGTGGAAGGGAGGGGTGGGGGCAAGCACATGGACAGCAGAGGGCAGGAGATCCTGGGGCAAGCACACAGACATCAGAGGGTGGAAGGGAGGGGTGGGAGCAAGCACAGGGACATCAGAGGGTGGAAGGGAGGGGTGGGAGCAAGCACATGGACATCAGAGGGTGGAAGGGAGGGGTGGGAGCAAGCACATGGACATCAGAGGGTGGAAGGGAGGGGTGGGAGCAAGCACATGGACAGCAGAGGGTGGGAGGGAGGGGTGGGGGCAAGCACATGGATAGCAGAGGGTGGGAGGGAGGGGTGGGGGCAAGCACACGGACATCAGAGGGTGGAAGGGAGGGGTGGGAGCAAGCACACGGACATCAGAGGGTGGAAGGGAGGGGTGGGAGCAAGCACACGGACATCAGAGGGTGGAAGGGAGGGGTGGGAGCAAGCAAACGGACATCAGAGGGTGGAAGGGAGGGGTGGGAGCAAGCACACGGACATCAGAGGGTGGAAGGGAGGGGTGGGAGCAAGCACATGGACATCAGAGGATGGAAGGGAGGGGTGGGAGCAAGCACACGGACATCAGAGGGTGGAAGGGAGGGGTGGGAGCAAGCACACGGACATCAGAGGGTAGAAGGGAGGGGTGGGAGCAAGCACACAGACATCAGAGGGTGGAAGGGAGGGGTGGGAGCAAGCACACGGACATCAGAGGGTGGAAGGGAGGGGTGGGAGCAAGCACACAGACATCAGAGGGTGGAAGGGAGGGGTGGGAGAAAGCACATGGACATCAGAGGCTGGAAGGGAGGGGTTGGGCCAAGTACATGGACATCAGAGGGTGGAAGGGAGGGGTGGGAGCAAGCACACGGACATCAGAGGGTGGAAGGGAGGGGTGGGGCCAAGTACATGGACATCAGAGGGTGGAAGGGAGGGGTGGGAGCAAGCACACGGACATCAGAGGGTGGAAGGGAGGGGTGGGAGCAAGCACACGGACATCAGAGGGTGGAAGGGAGGGGTGGGAGCAAGCACACGGACATCAGAGGGTGGAAGGGGGGTGGGAGTAAGCACATGGACATCAGAGGGTGGAAGGGAGGGGTGGGAGCAAGCACACGGACATCAGAGGGTGGAAGGGAGGGGTGGGAGCAAGCACACGGACATCAGAGGGTGGAAGGGAGGGGTGGGAGCAAGCACACGGACATCAGAGGGTGGAAGGGAGGGGTGGGAGCAAGCACACGGACATCAGAGGGTGGAAGGGAGGGGTGGGAGCAAGCACATGGACATCAGAGGATGGAAGGGAGGGGTGGGAGCAAGCACACGGACATCAGAGGGTGGAAGGGAGGGGTGGGAGCAAGCACACGGACATCAGAGGGTGGAAGGGAGGGGTGGGAGCAAGCACACGGACATCAGAGGGTGGAAGGGAGGGGTGGGAGAAAGCACATGGACATCAGAGGGTGGAAGGGAGGGGTTGGGCCAAGTACATGGACATCAGAGGGTGGAAGGGAGGGGTGGGAGCAAGCACACGGACATCAGAGGGTGGAAGGGAGGGGTGGGGCCAAGTACATGGACATCAGAGGGTGGAAGGGAGGGGTGGGAGCAAGCACACGGACATCAGAGGGTGGAAGGGAGGGGTGGGAGCAAGCACACGGACATCAGAGGGTGGAAGGGAGGGGTGGGAGCAAGCACACGGACATCAGAGGGTGGAAGGGGGTGGGAGTAAGCACACGGACATCAGAGGGTGGAAGGGAGGGGTGGGAGCAAGCACACGGACATCAGAGGGTGGAAGGGAGGGGTGGGGGCAACCACACGGACATCAGAGGGTGGAAGGGAGGGGTGGGGCCAAGTACATGGACATCAGAGGGTGGAAGGGAGGGGTGGGAGCAAGCACACGGACATCAGAGGGTGGAAGGGAGGGGTGGGAGCAAGCACATGGACATCAGATGGTAGAAGGGAGGGGTGGGGGCAAGCACATGGACAGCAGACGGTGGGAGGGAGGGGTGGGGGTAAGCACATGGACAGCAGACGGTGGGAGGGAGGGGTGGGGGCAAGCACACGGACATCAGAGGGTGGAAGGGAGGGTTGGGAGCAAGCACACGGACATCAGAGGGTGGAAGGGAGGGGTGGGAGCAAGCACACGGACATCAGAGGGTGGAAGGGAGGGGTGGGGGCAAGCACATGGACAGCAGAGGGCAGGAGATCCTGGGGCAAGCACACGGACATCAGAGGGTGGAAGGGAGGGGTGGGAGCAAGCACACGGACATCAGAGGGTGGAAAGGAGGGGTGGGAGCAAGCACACGGACATCAGAGGGTGGAAGGGAGGGTTGGGAGCAAGCACACGGACATCAGAGGGTGGAAGGGAGGGGTGGGAGCAAGCACACGGACATCAGAGGGTGGAAGGGAGGGGTGGGAGCAAGCACATGGACATCAGATGGTGGAAGGGAGGGGTGGGGGCAAGCACATGGACAGCAGACGGTGGGAGGGAGGGGTGGGGGCAAGCACACGGACATCAGAGGGTGGAAGGGAGGGTTGGGAGCAAGCACACGGACATCAGAGGGTGGAAGGGAGGGGTGGGAGCAAGCACACGGACATCAGAGGGTGGAAGGGAGGGTTGGGAGCAAGCACACGGACATCAGAGGGTGGAAGGGAGGGGTGGGAGCAAGCACATGGACATCAGATGGTGGAAGGGAGGGGTGGGGGCAAGCACATGGACAGCAGAGGGCAGGAGATCCTGGGGCAAGCACACGGACATCAGAGGGTGGAAGGGAGGGGTGGGAGCAAGCACAGGGACATCAGAGGGTGGAAGGGAGGGGTGGGAGCAAGCACATGGACATCAGAGGGTGGAAGGGAGGGGTGGGAGCAAGCACATGGACATCAGAGGGTGGAAGGGAGGGGTGGGAGCAAGCACATGGACAGCAGAGGGTGGGAGGGAGGGGTGGGGGCAAGCACATGGACAGCAGAGGGTGGGAGGGAGGGGTGGGGGCAAGCACACGGACATCAGAGGGTGGAAGGGAGGGGTGGGAGCAAGCACACGGACATCAGAAGGTGGAAGGGAGGGGTGGGAGCAAGCACATGGACATCAGAGGGTGGAAGGGAGGGGTGGGAGCAAGCACACGGACATCAGAGGGTGGAAGGGAGGGGTGGGGGCAAGCACACGGACTTCAGAGGGTGGAAGGGAGAGGTGGGGCCAAGTACATGGACATCAGAGGGTGGAAGGGAGGGGTGGGAGCAAGCACACGGACATCAGAGGGTGGAAGGGAGGGGTGGGAGCAAGCACACGGACATCAGAGGGTGGAAGGGAGGGGTGGGAGCAAGCACATGGACATCAGATGGTGGAAGGGAGGGGTGGGGGAAGCACATGGACATCAGATGGTGGAAGGGAGGGGTGGGGGCAAGCACACGGACATCAGAGGGTGGAAGGGAGGGGTGGGGAGCAAGCACACGGACATCAGAGGGTGGAAGGGAGGGTTGGGAGCAAGCACACGGACATCAGAGGGTGGAAGGGAGGGGTGGGAGCAAGCACACGGACATCAGAGGGTGGAAGGGAGGGGTGGGAGCAAGCACACAGACATCAGAGGGTGGAAGGGAGGGGTGGGGGCAACCACACGGACATCAGAGGGTGGAAGGGAGGGGTGGGGCCAAGTACATGGACATCAGAGGGTGGAAGGGAGGGGTGGGAGCAAGCACACGGACATCAGAGGGTGGAAGGGAGGGGTGGGAGCAAGCACATGGACATCAGATGGTGGAAGGGAGGGGTGGGGGCAAGCACATGGACAGCAGACGGTGGGAGGGAGGGGTGGGGGTAAGCACATGGACAGCAGACGGTGGGAGGGAGGGGTGGGGGCAAGCACACGGACATCAGAGGGTGGAAGGGAGGGTTGGGAGCAAGCACACGGACATCAGAGGGTGGAAGGGAGGGGTGGGAGCAAGCACACGGACATCAGAGGGTGGAAGGGAGGGGTGGGGGCAAGCACATGGACAGCAGAGGGCAGGAGATCCTGGGGCAAGCACACGGACATCAGAGGGTGGAAGGGAGGGGTGGGAGCAAGCACACGGACATCAGAGGGTGGAAAGGAGGGGTGGGAGCAAGCACACGGACATCAGAGGGTGGAAGGGAGGGTTGGGAGCAAGCACACGGACATCAGAGGGTGGAAGGGAGGGGTGGGAGCAAGCACACGGACATCAGAGGGTGGAAGGGAGGGGTGGGAGCAAGCACATGGACATCAGATGGTGGAAGGGAGGGGTGGGGGCAAGCACATGGACAGCAGACGGTGGGAGGGAGGGGTGGGGGCAAGCACACGGACATCAGAGGGTGGAAGGGAGGGTTGGGAGCAAGCACACGGACATCAGAGGGTGGAAGGGAGGGGTGGGAGCAAGCACACGGACATCAGAGGGTGGAAGGGAGGGTTGGGAGCAAGCACACGGACATCAGAGGGTGGAAGGGAGGGGTGGGAGCAAGCACATGGACATCAGATGGTGGAAGGGAGGGGTGGGGGCAAGCACATGGACAGCAGAGGGCAGGAGATCCTGGGGCAAGCACACAGACATCAGAGGGTGGAAGGGAGGGGTGGGAGCAAGCACAGGGACATCAGAGGGTGGAAGGGAGGGGTGGGAGCAAGCACATGGACATCAGAGGGTGGAAGGGAGGGGTGGGAGCAAGCACATGGACATCAGAGGGTGGAAGGGAGGGGTGGGAGCAAGCACATGGACAGCAGAGGGTGGGAGGGAGGGGTGGGGGCAAGCACATGGATAGCAGAGGGTGGGAGGGAGGGGTGGGGGCAAGCACACGGACATCAGAGGGTGGAAGGGAGGGGTGGGAGCAAGCACACGGACATCAGAGGGTGGAAGGGAGGGGTGGGAGCAAGCACACGGACATCAGAGGGTGGAAGGGAGGGGTGGGAGCAAGCAAACGGACATCAGAGGGTGGAAGGGAGGGGTGGGAGCAAGCACACGGACATCAGAGGGTGGAAGGGAGGGGTGGGAGCAAGCACATGGACATCAGAGGATGGAAGGGAGGGGTGGGAGCAAGCACACGGACATCAGAGGGTGGAAGGGAGGGGTGGGAGCAAGCACACGGACATCAGAGGGTAGAAGGGAGGGGTGGGAGCAAGCACACAGACATCAGAGGGTGGAAGGGAGGGGTGGGAGCAAGCACACGGACATCAGAGGGTGGAAGGGAGGGGTGGGAGCAAGCACACAGACATCAGAGGGTGGAAGGGAGGGGTGGGAGAAAGCACATGGACATCAGAGGCTGGAAGGGAGGGGTTGGGCCAAGTACATGGACATCAGAGGGTGGAAGGGAGGGGTGGGAGCAAGCACACGGACATCAGAGGGTGGAAGGGAGGGGTGGGGCCAAGTACATGGACATCAGAGGGTGGAAGGGAGGGGTGGGAGCAAGCACACGGACATCAGAGGGTGGAAGGGAGGGGTGGGAGCAAGCACACGGACATCAGAGGGTGGAAGGGAGGGGTGGGAGCAAGCACACGGACATCAGAGGGTGGAAGGGGGGTGGGAGTAAGCACATGGACATCAGAGGGTGGAAGGGAGGGGTGGGAGCAAGCACACGGACATCAGAGGGTGGAAGGGAGGGGTGGGAGCAAGCACACGGACATCAGAGGGTGGAAGGGAGGGGTGGGAGCAAGCACACGGACATCAGAGGGTGGAAGGGAGGGGTGGGAGCAAGCACACGGACATCAGAGGGTGGAAGGGAGGGGTGGGAGCAAGCACATGGACATCAGAGGATGGAAGGGAGGGGTGGGAGCAAGCACACGGACATCAGAGGGTGGAAGGGAGGGGTGGGAGCAAGCACACGGACATCAGAGGGTGGAAGGGAGGGGTGGGAGCAAGCACACGGACATCAGAGGGTGGAAGGGAGGGGTGGGAGAAAGCACATGGACATCAGAGGGTGGAAGGGAGGGGTTGGGCCAAGTACATGGACATCAGAGGGTGGAAGGGAGGGGTGGGAGCAAGCACACGGACATCAGAGGGTGGAAGGGAGGGGTGGGGCCAAGTACATGGACATCAGAGGGTGGAAGGGAGGGGTGGGAGCAAGCACACGGACATCAGAGGGTGGAAGGGAGGGGTGGGAGCAAGCACACGGACATCAGAGGGTGGAAGGGAGGGGTGGGAGCAAGCACACGGACATCAGAGGGTGGAAGGGGGTGGGAGTAAGCACACGGACATCAGAGGGTGGAAGGGAGGGGTGGGAGCAAGCACACGGACATCAGAGGGTGGAAGGGAGGGGTGGGGGCAACCACACGGACATCAGAGGGTGGAAGGGAGGGGTGGGGCCAAGTACATGGACATCAGAGGGTGGAAGGGAGGGGTGGGAGCAAGCACACGGACATCAGAGGGTGGAAGGGAGGGGTGGGAGCAAGCACATGGACATCAGATGGTAGAAGGGAGGGGTGGGGGCAAGCACATGGACAGCAGACGGTGGGAGGGAGGGGTGGGGGTAAGCACATGGACAGCAGACGGTGGGAGGGAGGGGTGGGGGCAAGCACACGGACATCAGAGGGTGGAAGGGAGGGTTGGGAGCAAGCACACGGACATCAGAGGGTGGAAGGGAGGGGTGGGAGCAAGCACACGGACATCAGAGGGTGGAAGGGAGGGGTGGGGGCAAGCACATGGACAGCAGAGGGCAGGAGATCCTGGGGCAAGCACACGGACATCAGAGGGTGGAAGGGAGGGGTGGGAGCAAGCACACGGACATCAGAGGGTGGAAAGGAGGGGTGGGAGCAAGCACACGGACATCAGAGGGTGGAAGGGAGGGTTGGGAGCAAGCACACGGACATCAGAGGGTGGAAGGGAGGGGTGGGAGCAAGCACACGGACATCAGAGGGTGGAAGGGAGGGGTGGGAGCAAGCACATGGACATCAGATGGTGGAAGG
This sequence comes from Calotriton arnoldi, assembly GCA_963921515.1. NCBI lineage: Eukaryota > Metazoa > Chordata > Amphibia > Caudata > Salamandridae > Calotriton > Calotriton arnoldi. The sequence goes on along the minus strand of CAWUFW010015829.1, from coordinate 104,815 downwards.
GAGGGGTGGGGGCAAGCACATGGACAGCAGACGGTGGGAGGGAGGGGTGGGGGCAAGCACACGGACATCAGAGGGTGGAAGGGAGGGTTGGGAGCAAGCACACGGACATCAGAGGGTGGAAGGGAGGGGTGGGAGCAAGCACACGGACATCAGAGGGTGGAAGGGAGGGTTGGGAGCAAGCACACGGACATCAGAGGGTGGAAGGGAGGGGTGGGAGCAAGCACATGGACATCAGATGGTGGAAGGGAGGGGTGGGGGCAAGCACATGGACAGCAGAGGGCAGGAGATCCTGGGGCAAGCACACGGACATCAGAGGGTGGAAGGGAGGGGTGGGAGCAAGCACAGGGACATCAGAGGGTGGAAGGGAGGGGTGGGAGCAAGCACATGGACATCAGAGGGTGGAAGGGAGGGGTGGGAGCAAGCACATGGACATCAGAGGGTGGAAGGGAGGGGTGGGAGCAAGCACATGGACAGCAGAGGGTGGGAGGGAGGGGTGGGGGCAAGCACATGGACAGCAGAGGGTGGGAGGGAGGGGTGGGGGCAAGCACACGGACATCAGAGGGTGGAAGGGAGGGGTGGGAGCAAGCACACGGACATCAGAAGGTGGAAGGGAGGGGTGGGAGCAAGCACATGGACATCAGAGGGTGGAAGGGAGGGGTGGGAGCAAGCACACGGACATCAGAGGGTGGAAGGGAGGGGTGGGGGCAAGCACACGGACTTCAGAGGGTGGAAGGGAGAGGTGGGGCCAAGTACATGGACATCAGAGGGTGGAAGGGAGGGGTGGGAGCAAGCACACGGACATCAGAGGGTGGAAGGGAGGGGTGGGAGCAAGCACACGGACATCAGAGGGTGGAAGGGAGGGGTGGGAGCAAGCACATGGACATCAGATGGTGGAAGGGAGGGGTGGGGGAAGCACATGGACATCAGATGGTGGAAGGGAGGGTGGGGGCAAGCACACGGACATCAGAGGGTGGAAGGGAGGGGTGGGAGCAAGCACACGGACATCAGAGGGTGGAAGGGAGGGGTGGGAGCAAGCACATGGACATCAGAGGATGGAAGGGAGGGGTGGGAGCAAGCACACGGACATCAGAGGGTGGAAGGGAGGGGTGGGAGCAAGCACACGGACATCAGAGGGTAGAAGGGAGGGGTGGGAGCAAGCACACAGACATCAGAGGGTGGAAGGGAGGGGTGGGAGCAAGCACACGGACATCAGAGGGTGGAAGGGAGGGGTGGGAGCAAGCACACGGACATCAGAGGGTGGAAGGGAGGGGTGGGAGAAAGCACATGGACATCAGAGGGTGGAAGGGAGGGGTTGGGCCAAGTACATGGACATCAGAGGGTGGAAGGGAGGGGTGGGAGCAAGCACACGGACATCAGAGGGTGGAAGGGAGGGGTGGGGCCAAGTACATGGACATCAGAGGGTGGAAGGGAGGGTGGGAGCAAGCACACGGACATCAGAGGGTGGAAGGGAGGGGTGGGAGCAAGCACACGGACATCAGAGGGTGGAAGGGAGGGGTGGGAGCAAGCACACGGACATCAGAGGGTGGAAGGGAGGGGTGGGAGCAAGCACATGTACATCAGATGGTAGAAGGGAGGGGTGGGGAAGCACATGGACATCAGATGGTGGAAGGGAGGGGTGGGGGCAAGCACACGGACATCAGAGGGTGGAAGGGAGGGGTGGGAGCAAGCACACGGACATCAGAGGGTGGAAGGGAGGGGTGGGAGCAAGCACACGGACATCAGAGGGTGGAAGGGGGTGGGAGTAAGCACACGGACATCAGAGGGTGGAAGGGAGGGGTGGGAGCAAGCACACGGACATCAGAGGGTGGAAGGGAGGGGTGGGGGCAACCACACGGACATCAGAGGGTGGAAGGGAGGGGTGGGGCCAAGTACATGGACATCAGAGGGTGGAAGGGAGGGGTGGGAGCAAGCACACGGACATCAGAGGGTGGAAGGGAGGGGTGGGAGCAAGCACATGGACATCAGATGGTGGAAGGGAGGGGTGGGGGCAAGCACATGGACAGCAGACGGTGGGAGGGAGGGGTGGGGGCAAGCACACGGACATCAGAGGGTGGAAGGGAGGGTTGGGAGCAAGCACACGGACATCAGAGGGTAGAAGTGAGGGGTGGGAGCAAGCACACAGACATCAGAGGGTGGAAGGGAGGGTGGGGGCAAGCACATGGACAGCAGAGGGAAGGAGATCCTGGGGCAAGCACACGGACATCAGAGGGTGGAAGGGAGGGGTGGGAGCAAGCACACGGACATCAGAGGGTGGAAGGGAGGGGTGGGAGCAAGCACACGGACATCAGAGGGTGGAAGGGAGGGTTGGGAGCAAGCACACGGACATCAGAGGGTGGAAGGGAGGGGTGGGAGCAAGCACACGGACATCAGAGGGTGGAAGGGAGGGGTGGGAGCAAGCACATGGACATCAGATGGTGGAAGGGAGGGGTGGGGGCAAGCACATGGACAGCAGACGGTGGGAGGGAGGGGTGGGGGCAAGCACACGGACATCAGAGGGTGGAAGGGAGGGTTGGGAGCAAGCACACGGACATCAGAGGGTGGAAGGGAGGGGTGGGAGCAAGCACACGGACATCAGAGGGTAGAAGGGAGGGTTGGGAGCAAGCACACGGACATCAGAGGGTGGAAGGGAGGGGTGGGAGCAAGCACATGGACATCAGATGGTGGAAGGGAGGGGTGGGGGCAAGCACATGGACAGCAGAGGGCAGGAGATCCTGGGGCAAGCACACGGACATCAGAGGGTGGAAGGGAGGGTGGGAGCAAGCACAGGGACATCAGAGGGTGGAAGGGAGGGGTGGGAGCAAGCACATGGACATCAGAGGGTGGAAGGGAGGGGTGGGAGCAAGCACATGGACATCAGAGGGTGGAAGGGAGGGGTGGGAGCAAGCACATGGACAGCAGAGGGTGGGAGGGAGGGGTGGGGGCAAGCACATGGACAGCAGAGGGTGGGAGGGAGGGGTGGGGGCAAGCACACGGACATCAGAGGGTGGAAGGGAGGGGTGGGAGCAAGCACACGGACATCAGAGGGTGGAAGGGAGAGGTGGGAGCAAGCACATGGACATCAGAGGGTGGAAGGGAGGGGTGGGAGCAAGCACACGGACATCAGAGGGTGGAAGGGAGGGGTGGGGGCAAGCACACGGACTTCAGAGGGTGGAAGGGAGGGGTGGGGCCAAGTACATGGACATGAGAGGGTGGAAGGGAGGGGTGGGAGCAAGCACACAGACATCAGAGGGTGGAAGGGAGGGGTGGGAGCAAGCACACGGACATCAGAGGGTGGAAGGGAGGGGTGGGAGCAAGCACATGGACATCAGATGGTGGAAGGGAGGGGTGGGGGAAGCACATGGACATCAGATGGTGGAAGGGAGGGGTGGGGGCAATCACACGGACATCAGAGGGTAGAAGGGAGGGTGGGAGCAAGCACACGGACATCAGAGGGTGGAAGGGAGGGGTGGGAGCAAGCACATGGACATCAGAGGATGGAAGGGAGGGGTGGGAGCAAGCACACGGACATCAGAGGGTGGAAGGGAGGGGTGGGAGCAAGCACACGGACATCAGAGGGTAGAAGGGAGGGGTGGGAGCAAGCACACAGACATCAGAGGGTGGAAGGGAGGGTGGGAGCAAGCACACGGACATCAGAGGGTGGAAGGGAGGGGTGGGAGCAAGCACACGGACATCAGAGGGTGGAAGGGAGGGGTGGGAGAAAGCACATGGACATCAGAGGGTGGAAGGGAGGGGTGGGGCCAAGTACATGGACATCAGAGGGTGGAAGGGAGGGGTGGGAGCAAGCACACGGACATCAGAGGGTGGAAGGGAGGGGTGGGGCCAAGTACATGGACATCAGAGGGTGGAAGGGAGGGGTGGGAGCAAGCACACGGACATCAGAGGGTGGAAGGGAGGGGTGGGAGCAAGCACACGGACATCAGAGGGTGGAAGGGAGGGGTGGGAGCAAGCACACGGACATCAGAGGGTGGAAGGGAGGGGTGGGAGCAAGCACATGGACATCAGATGGTGGAAGGGAGGGGTGGGGGAAGCACATGGACATCAGATGGTGGAAGGGAGGGGTGGGGGCAAGCACATGGACATCAGAGGGTGGAAGGGAGGAGTGGGAGCAAGCACACGGACATCAGAGGGTGGAAGGGAGGGGTGGGAGCAAGCACACGGACATCAGAGTGTGGAAGGGAAGGGTGGGAGCAAGCACATGGACATCAGATGGTGGAAGGGAGGGGTGGGGGCAAGCACATGGACAGCAGAGGGCAGGAGATAAAGGGGCAAGCACACGGACATCAGAGGGTGGAAGGGAGGGGTGGTAGCAAGCACATGGACATCAGATGGTGGAAGAGAGGGGTGGGAGCAAGCACATGGACATCAGATGGTGGAAGGGAGGGGAGGGGGCAAACACATGGACAGCAGACGGTGGGAGGGAGGGGTGGGAGCAAGCACACAGACATCAGAGGGTGGATGGGTGGGGTGGGAGCAAGCACATGGACATCAGAGGATAGAAGGGAGGGGTGGGATCAAGCACACGGACATCAGAGGGTGGAAGGGAGGGGTGGGAGCAAGCACACGGACATCAGAGGGTGGAAGGGAGGGGTGGGAGTAAGCACACGGACATCAGAGGGTGGAAGGGAGGGGTGGGAGCAAGCACACGGACATCAGAGGGTGGAAGGGAGGGGTGGGAGCAAGCACACGGACATCAGAGAGTGGAAGGGAGGGGTGGGAGCAAGCACATGGACATCAGAGGGTGGAAGGGAGGGATGGGGCCAAGTACATGGACATCAGAGGGTGGAAAGGAGGGGTGGGAGCAAGCACACGGACATCAGAGGGTGGAAGGGAGGGGTGGGGCCAAGTACATGGACATCAGAGGGTGGAAGGGAGGGGTGGGAGCAAGCACACGGACATCAGAGGGTGGAAGGGAGGGGTGGGAGCAAGCACACGGACATCAGAGGGTGGAAGGGAGGGGTGGGAGCAAGCACATGGACATCAGATGGTGGAAGGGAGGGGTGGGGGAAGCACATGGACATCAGATGGTGGAAGGGAGGGGTGGGGGCAAGCACACGGACATCAGAGGGTGGAAGGGAGGGGTGGGAGCAAGCACACGGACATCAGAGGGTGGAAGGGAGGGGTGGGAGCAAGCACATGGACATCAGACGATAGAAGGGAGGGGTGGGAGCAAGCACACGGACATCAGAGTGTGGAAGGGAGGGGTGGGAGCAAGCACACGGATATCAGAGGGTGGAAGGGAGGGGTGGGAGCAAGCACACGGACATCAGAGGGTGGACGGGGGGTGGGAGTAAGCACACGGACATCAGAGGGTGGAAGGGAGGGGTGGGAGCAAGCACACGGACATCAGAGGGTGGAAGGGAGGGGTGGGGGCAAGCACACGGACATCAGAGGGTGGAAGGGAGGGGTGGGGCCAAGTACATGGACATCAGAGGGTGGAAGGGAGGGGTGGGAGCAAGCACACGGACATCAGAGGGTGGACGGGGGTGGGAGTAAGCACACGGACATCAGAGGGTGGAAGGGAGGGTGGGAGCAAGCACACGGACATCAGAGGGTGGAAGGGAGGGGTGGGAGCAAGCACACGGACATCAGAGGGTGGAAGGGAGGGGTGGGAGCAAGCACATGGACATCAGATGGTGGAAGGGAGGGGTGGGGGCAAGCACATGGACAGCAGAGGGCAGGAGATCCTGGGGCAAGCACACGGATATCAGAGGGTGGAAGGAGGGGTGGTAGCAGGCACATGGACATCAGATGGTGGAAGGGAGGGGTGGGAGCAAGCACATGGACATCAGATGGTGGAAGGGAGGGGTGGGGGCAAGCACATGGGCAGCAGACGGAGGGAGGGAGGGGTGGGGGCAAGCACACGGACATCAGAGGGTGGAAGAGAGGGGTGGGAGCAAGCACACGGACATCAGAGGGTGGAAGGGAGGGGTGGGAGCAAGCACACGGACATCAGAGGGTGGTAGGGAGGGGTGGGGGCAAGCACATGGACATCAGAGGGTGGAAGGGAGGGGTGGGGGCAAGCACATGGACAGCAGAGGGTGGGAGGGAGGGGTGGGGGCAAGCTCACGGACATCAGAGGATGGAAGGGAGGGGTGGGGGCAAGCACACGGACATCAGAGGGTGGAAGGGAGGGGTGGGAGCAAGCACATGGACATCAGATGGTGGAAGGGAGGGGTGGGAGCAAGCACATGGACAGCAGAGGGCAGGAGATCCTGGGGCAAGCACACGGACATCAGAGGGTGGAAGGGAGGGGTGGGAGCAAGCACATGGACATCAGTTGGTGGAAGGGAGGGGTGGGAGCAAGCACATGGACATCAGATGGTGGAAGGGAGGGGTGGGGGCAAACACACGGACATCAGAGGGTGGAAGGGAGGGGTGGGAGCAAGCACACGGACATCAGAGGGTGGAAGGAAGGGGTGGGAGCAAGCACACGGACATCAGAGGATGGAAGGGAGGGGTGGGGGCAAGCACATGGACATCAGAGGGTGGAAGGGAGTGGTGGGAGCAAGCACACGGACATCAGAGGGTGGAAGGGAGGGGTGGGAGCAAGCACACGGACATCAGAGGGTGGAAGGAAGGGGTGGGAGCAAGCACACGGACATCAGAGGATGGAAGGGAGGGGTGGGGCAAGCACATGGACATCAGAGGGTGGAAGGGAGTGGTGGGAGCAAGCACACGGACATCAGAGGGTGGAAGGGAGGGGTGGGAGCAAGCACATGGACATCAGAGGGTGGAAGGGAGGGGTGGGAGCAAGCACACGGACATCAGAGGGTGGAACGGAGGGGTGGGAGCAAGCACATGGACATCAGAGGGTGGAAGGGAGGGGTGGGAGCAAGCACATGGACATCAGATGGTGGAAGGGAGGGGTGGGGGAAGCACATGGACATCAGATGGTGGAAGGGAGGGGTGGGGGCAAGCACACGGACATCAGAGGGTGGAAGGGAGGGGTGGGAGCAAGCACACGGACATCAGAGGGTGGAAGGAGGGGTGGGACCAAGCACATGGACATCAGAGGATGGAAGGGAGGGGTGGGAGCAAGCACACGGACATCAGAGTGTGGAAGGGAGGGGTTTGAGCAAGCACACGGACATCAGAGGGTGGAAGGGAGGGGTGGGAGCAAGCACACGGACATCAGAGGGTGGAATGGGGGTGGGAGTAAGCACACGGACATCAGAGGGTGGAAGGGAGGGGTGGGAGCAAGCACACGGACATCAGAGGGTAGAAGGGAGGGGTGGGGGCAAGCACACGGACATCAGAGGATGGAAGGGAGGGGTGGGGGCAAGCACATGGACATCCGAGGGTGGAAGGGAGGGGTGGGAGCAAGCACACGGACATCAGAGGGTGGAAGGGAGGGGTGGGAGCAAGCACATGGACATCAGATGGTGGAAGGGAGGGGTGGGGGCAAGCACACGGACATCAGAGGGTGGAAGGGAGGGGTGGGAGCAAGCACATGGACATCAGATGGTGGAAGGGAGGGGTGGGGGCAAGCACATGGACAGCAGAGGGCAGGAGATCCTGGGGCAAGCACACGGACATCAGAGGGTGGAAGGGAGGGGTGGGAGCAAGCACACGGACATCAGAGGGTGGAAGGGAGGGGTGGGAGCAAGCACATGGACATCAGAGGGTGGAAGGGAGGGGTGGGGGCAAGCACACGGACATCAGAGGGTGGAAGGGAGGGGTGGGAGCAAGCACACGGACATCAGAGGGTGGAAGGGAGGGGTGGGAGCAAGCACACGGACATCAGAGGGTGGAAGGGAGGGGTGGGGGCAAGCACATGGACATCAGAGGGTGGAAGGGAGGGGTGGGGGCAAGCACATGGACAGCAGAGGGTGGGAGGGAGGGGTGGGGGCAAGCACACGGACATCAGAGGATGTAAGGGAGGGGTGGGGGCAAGCACACGGACATCAGAGGGTGGAAGGGAGGGGTGGGAGCAAGCACATGGACATCAGATGGTGGAAGGGAGGGGTGGGAGCAAGCACATGGACAGCAGAGGGCAGGAGAACCTGGGGCAAGCACACGGACATCAGAGGGTGGAAGGAAGGGGTGGGAGCAAGCACACGGACATCAGAGGATTGAAGGGAGGGGTGGGGGCAAGCACATGGACATCCGAGGGTGGAAGGGAGGGGTGGGAGCAAGCACACGGACATCAGAGGGTGGAAGGGAGGGGTGGGAGCAAGCACATGGACATCAGATGGTGGAAGGGAGGGGTGGGGGCAAGCACACGGACATCAGAGGGTAGAAGGGAGGGGTGGGAGCAAGCACATGGACATGAGATGGTGGAAGGGAGGGGTGGGGGCAAGCACATGGACAGCAGAGGGCAGGAGATCCTGGGGCAAGCACACGGACATCAGAGGGTGGAAGGGAGGGGTGGGAGCAAGCACACGGACATCAGAGGGTGGAAGGGAGGGGTGGGAGCAAGCACATGGACATCAGAGGTTGGAAGGGAGGGGTGGGAGCAAGCACATGGACATCAGAGGGTGGAAGGGAGGGGTGGGAGCAAGCACATGGACAGCAGAGGGTGGGAGGGAGGGTGGGGGCAAGCACATGGACAGCAGAGGGTGGGAGGGAGGGTGGGGGCAAGCACACAGACATCAGAGGGTGGAAGGGAGGGGTGGGAGCAAGCACACGGACATCAGAGGATGGAAGGGAGGGGTAGGGGCAAGCACATGTACATCAGAGGGTGGAAGGGAGGGGTGGGAGCAAGCACACGGACATCAGAGGGTGGAAGGGAGGGGTGGGAGCAAGCACACGGACATCAGAGGGTGGAAGGGAGGGGTGGGGGCAAGCACACGGACATCAGAGGGTGGAAGGGAGGGGTGGGGGCAAGCACATGGACAGCAGACGGTGGGAGGGAGGGGTGGGGGCAAGCACACGGATATCAGAGGGTGGAAGGGAGGGGTGGGAGCAAGCACACGGACATCAGAGGGTGGAAGGGAGGGGTGGGAGCAAGCACATGGACATCAGAGGGTGGAAGGGAGGGGTGGGGGCAAGCACACGGACATCAGAGGGTGGAAGGGAGGGGTGGGAGCAAGCACACGGACATCAGAGGGTGGAAGGGAGGGGTGGGGGCAAGCACATGGACAGCAGACGGTGGGAGGAGGGGTGGGGGCAAGCACACGGATATCAGAGGGTGGAAGGGAGGGGTGGGAGCAAGCACACGGACATCAGAGGGTGGAAGGGAGGGGTGGGAGCAAGCACACGGACATCAGAGGGTGGAAGGGAGGGGTGGGGGCAAGCACATGGACATCAGAGGGTGGAAGGGAGGGGTGGGGGCAAGCACATGGACAGCAGAGGGTGGGAGGGAGGGGTGGGGGCAAGCACACGGACATCAGAGGATGGAAGGGAGGGGTGGGGGCAAGCACACGGACATCAGAGGGTGGAAGGGAGGGGTGGGAGCAAGCACATGGACATCAGATGGTGGAAGGGAGGGGTGGGAGCAAGCACATGGACAGCAGAGGGCAGGAGAACCTGTGGCAAGCACACGGACATCAGAGGGTGGAAGGAAGGGGTGGGAGCAAGCACACGGACATCAGAGGATGGAAGGGAGGGGTGGGGGCAAGCACATGGACATCCGAGGGTGGAAGGGAGGGGTGGGAGCAAGCACACGGACATCAGAGGGTGGAAGGGAGGGGTGGGAGCAAGCACATGGACATCAGATGGTGGAAGGGAGGGGTGGGGGCAAGCACACGGACATCAGAGGGTGGAAGGGAGGGGTGGGAGCAAGCACATGGACATGAGATGGTGGAAGGGAGGGGTGGGGGCAAGCACATGGACAGCAGAGGGCAGGAGATCCTGGGGCAAGCACACGGACATCAGAGGGTGGAAGGGAGGGGTGGGAGCAAGCACACGGACATCAGAGGGTGGAAGGGAGGGGTGGGAGCAAGCACATGGACATCAGAGGGTGGAAGGGAGGGGTGGGAGCAAGCACATGGACATCAGAGGGTGGAAGGGAGGGGTGGGAGCAAGCACATGGACAGCAGCGGGTGGGAGGGAGGGTGGGGGCAAGCACATGGACAGCAGAGGGTGGGAGGGAGGGGTGGGGGCAAGCACACAGACATCAGAGGGTGGAAGGGAGGGGTGGGAGCAAGCACACGGACATCAGATGATGGAAGGGAGGGGTAGGGGCAAGCACATGTACATCAGAGGGTGGAAGGGAGGGGTGGGAGCAAGCACACGGACATCAGAGGGTGGAAGGGAGGGGTGGGAGCAAGCACACGGACATCAGAGGGTGGAAGGGAGGGGTGGGGGCAAGCACATGGACATCAGAGGGTGGAAGGGAGGGGTGGGGGCAAGCACATGGACAGCAGAGTGTGGGAGGGAGGGGTGGGAGCAAGCACACGGACATCAGAGGGTGGAAGGGAGGGGTGGGGCCAAGTACATGGACATCAGAGGTTGGAAGGGAGGGTGGGAGCAAGCACATGGACATTAGAGGGTGGAAGGGAGGGGTGGGAGCAAGCACATGGACAGCAGAGGTTGGGAGGGAGGGGTGGGGGCAAGCACATGGACAGCAGAGGGTGGGAGGGAGGGGTGGGGGCAAGCACACGGACATCATAGGGTGGAAGGGAGGGGTGGGAGCAAGCACACGGACATCAGAGGATGGAAGGGAGGGTGGGGGCAAGCACATGGACATCAGAGGGTGGAAGGGAGGGGTGGGAGCAAGCACACAGACATCAGAGGGTGGAAGGGAGGGGTGGGGGCAAGCACACGGACATCAGAGGGTGGAAGGGAGGGTGGGAGCAAGCACATGGACATCAGATGGTGGAAGGGAGGGTTGGGGGCAAGCACATGGACATCAGATGGTGGAAGGGAGGGGTGGGAGCACATGGATATCACAGGGTGGAAGGGAGGGGTGGGGGCAAGCACATGGACATCAGAGGGTGGAAGGGAGGGGTGGGGGCAAGCACATGGACAGCAGAGGGTGGAAGGGAGGGGTGGGAGCAAGCACACGGACATCAGAGGGTGGGAGGGAGGGGTGGGGGCAAGCACATTGACAGCAGAGGGTGGGAGGGAGGGGTGGGGGCAAGCACACGGACATCAGAGGGTGGAACGGAGGGGTGGGAGCAAGCACACGGACATCAGAGGATGGAAGGGAGGGGTGGGGGCAAGCACATGGACATCAGAGGGTGGAAGGGAGGGGTGGGAGCAAGCAAACGGACATCAGAGGTGGAAGGGTGGGGTGGGGGCAAGCACATGGACAGCAGAGGGTGGGAGGGAGGGCTGGGAGCAAGCACACGGACATCAGAGGGTGGAAGGGAGGGGTGGGGCCAAGTACATGGACATCAGAGGGTGGAAGGGAGGGGTGGGAGCAAGTACACTGACATCAGAGGGTGGAAGGGAGGGGTGGGAGCAAGCACATGGACAGCAGAGGGTGGGAGGGAGGGGTGGGGGCAAGCACATGGACAGCAGAGGGTGGGAGGGAGGGGTGGGGGCAAGCACAAGGACATCAGAGGGTGGAAGGGAGGGGTGGGAGCAAGCACACGGACATCAGAGGATGGAAGGGAGGGATGGGGGCAAGCACATGGACATCAGAGGGTGGAACGGAGGGGTGGGAGCAAGCACACGGACATCAGAGGGTGGAAGGGAGGGGTGGGGGCAAGCACACAGACATCAGAGGGTGGAAGGGAGGGGTGGGAGCAAGCACACGGACATCAGAGGGTGGAAGGGAGGTGTGGGAGCAAGCACATAGACATCAGAGGGTGGAAGGGAGGGGTGGGAGCAAGCACATGGACATCAGATGGTGGAAGGGAGGGGTGGGGGCAAGCACACGGACATCAGAGGGTGGAAGGGAGGGGTGGGAGCAAGCACATGGACATCAGATGGTGGAAGGGAGGGGTGGGAGCAAGCACACGGACATCAGAGGGTGGAAGGGAGGGTGGGAGCAAGCACATGGACATCAGAGGGTGGAAGGGAGGGGTGGGGGCAAGCACACGGACATCAGAGGGTGGAAGGGAGGGGTGGGGGCAAGCACATGGACAGCAGAGGGTGGGAGGGAGGGGTGGGGGCAAGCACATGGACATCAGAGGGTGGAAGGGAGGGGTGGGGCCAAGTACATGGACATCAGAGGATGGAAGGGAGGGGTGGGAGCAAGCACACGGACATCAGAGGGTGGAAGGGAGGGGTGGGGGCAAGCACATGGACAACAGAGGGTGGGAGGGAGGGGTGGGGGCAAGCACACGGACATCAGAGGGTGGAAGGGAGGGGTGGGAGCAAGCACATGGACATCAGAGGGTGGAAGGGAGGGGTGGGGGCAAGCACACGGACATCAGAGGGTGGAAGGGAGGGGTGGGGGCAAGCACATGGACAGCAGAGGGTGGGAGGGAGGGGTGGGGGCAAGCACATGGACATCAGAGGGTGGAAGGGAGGGGTGGGGCCAAGTACATGGACATCAGAGGATGGAAGGGAGGGGTGGGAGCAAGCACACGGACATCAGAGGGTGGAAGGGAGGGGTGCGGGCAAGCACATGGACAACAGAGGGTGGGAGGGAGGGGTGGGGGCAAGCACACGGACATCAGAGAATGGAAGGGAGGGGTGGGGGCAAGCACACGGACATCAGAGGGTGGAAGGGAGGGGTGGGAGCAAGCACATGGACATCAGAGGGTTTAAGGGAGGGGTGGGGGCAAGCACATGGACATCAGAGGGTGGGAGGGAGGGGTGGGGGCAAGCACACGGACATCAGAGGGTGGAAGGGAGGTGTGGGAGCAAGCACACGGACGTCAGAGGGTGGAAGGGAGGGGTGGGAGCAAGCACACGGACATCAGAGGGTGGAAGGGAGGGGTGGGGCCAAGTACATGGACATCAGAGGGTGGAAGGGAGGGGTGGGAGCAAGCACACGGACATCAGAGGGTGGAAGGGAGGGGTGGGGGCAAGCACACGGACATCAGAGGGTGGAAGGGAGGGGTGGGGGCAAGCACACGGACATCAGAGGGTGGAAGGGAGGGATGGGAGCAAGCACATGGACATCAGATGGTGGAAGGGAGGGGTGGGGGCAAGCACATGGACAGCAGAGGGCAGGAGATCCTGGGGCAAGCACACGGACATGAGAGGGTGGAAGGGAGGGGTTGTAGCAAGCACATGGACATCAGATGGTGGAAGGGAGGGGTGGGAGCAAGCACATGGACATCAGATGGTGGAAGGGAGGGGTGGGGGCAAGCACATGGACAGCAGACGGTGGAAGGGAGGGGTGGGGGCAAGCACACGGACATCAGAGTGTGGAAGGGAGGGTTGGGAGCAAGCACACGGACATCAGAGGGTAGAAGGGAGGGGTGGGAGCAAACACACGGACATCAGAGGGTGGAAGGGAGGGGTGGGGGCAAGCACATGGACATCAGAGGGTGGAAGGGAGGGGTGGGGGCAAGCACATGGACAGCAGAGGGTGGGAGGGAGGGGTGGGCGCAAGCAAACGGACATCAGAGGATGGAAGGGAGGGGTGGGGGCAAGCACACGGACATCAGAGGGTGGAAGGGAGGGGTGGGAGCAAGCACATGGACATCAGATGGTGGAAGGGAGGGGTGGGAGCAAGCACATGGACAGCAGAGGGCAGGAGATCCTGGGGCAAGCACACGGACATCAGAGGGTGGAAGGGAGGGGTGGGTGCAAGCACATGGACATCAGATGGTGGAAGGGAGGGGTGGGAGCAAGCACATGGACATCAGATGGTAGAAGGGAGGGGTGGGGGCAAGCACACAGACATCAGAGGGTGGAAGGGAGGGGTGGGAGCAAGCACATGGACATCAGATGGTGGAAGGGAGGGGTGGGGGCACGCACATGGACAGCAGAGGGCAGGAGATCCTGGGGCAAGCACACGGACATCAGAGGGTGGAAGGGAGGGGTGGGAGCAAGCACACGGACATCAGAGGGTGGAAGGGAGGGGTGGGAGCAAGCACATGGACATCAGAGGGTGGAAGGGAGGGGTGGGAGCAAGCACATGGACATCAGAGGGTGGAAGGGAGGGGTGGGAGCAAGCACATGGACAGCAGAGGGTGGGAGGGAGGGGTGGGGGCAAGCACATGGACAGCAGAGGGTGGGAGGGAGGGGGTGGGGGCAAGCACACGGACATCAGAGGGTGGAAGGGAGGAGTGGGAGCAAGTCACGGACATCAGAGGGTGGAAGGGAGGGGTGGGAGCAAGCACATGGACATCAGAGGGTGGAAGGGAGGGGTGGGAGCAAGCACACGGACATCAGAGGGTGGAAGGGAGGGGTGGGGGTAAGCACACGGACATCAGAGGGTGGAAGGAGGGGTGGGGCCAAGTACATGGACATCAGAGGGTGGAAGGGAGGGGTGGGAGCAAGCACACGGACATCAGAGGGTGGAAGGGAGGGGTGGGAGCAAGCACACGGACATCAGAGGGTGGAAGGGGGGTGGGAGCAAGCACATGGACATCAGATGGTGGAAGGGAGGGGTGGGGGAAGCACATGGACATCAGATGGTGGAAGGGAGGGGTGGGGGCAAGCACACGGACATCAGAGCGTGGAAGGGAGGGGTGGGAGCAAGCACACGGACATCAGAGGGTGGAAGGGAGGGGTGGGAGCAAGCACACGGACATCAGAGGATGGAAGGGAGGGGTGGGAGCAAGCACACGGACATCAGAGGGTGGAAGGGAGGGGTGGGAGCAAGCACACGGACATCAGAGGGTAGAAGGGAGGGTGGGAGCAAGCACACGGACATCAGAGGGTGGAAGGGAGGGGTGGGAGCAAGCACACGGACATCAGAGGGTGGAAGGGAGGGGTGGGAGCAAGCACACAGACATCAGAGGGTGGAAGGGAGGGGTGGGAGAAAGCACATGGACATCAGAGGGTGGAAGGGAGGGGTGGGGCCAAGTACATGGACATCAGAGGGTGGAAGGGAGGGGTGGGAGCAAGCACATGGACATCAGAGGGTGGAAGGGAGGGGTGGGGCCAAGTACATGGACATCAGAGGGTGGAAGGGAGGGGTGGGAGCAAGCACACGGACATCAGAGAATGGAAGGGAGGGGTGGTAGCAAGCACATGGACATCAGATGGTGGAAGAGAGGGGTGGGAGCAAGCACATGGACATCAGATGGTGGAAGGGAGGGGTGGGGGCAAGCACATGGACAGCAGACAGTGGGAGGGAGGGTGGGAGTAAGCACACAGACATCAGAGGGTGGAAGGGAGGGGTGGGAGCAAGCACATGGACATCAGAGGATGGAAGGGAGGGTTGGGAGCAAGCACACGGACATCAGAGGGTGGAAGGGAGGGGTGGGATCAAGCACACGGACATCAGAGGGTGGAAGGGAGGGGTGGGAGCAAGCACACAGACATCAGAGGGTGGAAGGGAGGGGTGGGAGCAAGCACACGGACATCAGAGGGTGGAAGGGAGGGGTGGGAGCAAGCACACGGACATCAGAGGGTGGAAGGGAGGGGTGGGAGCAAGCACATGGACATCAGAGGGTGGAAGGGAGGGGTGGGGCCAAGTACATGGACATCAGAGGGTGGAAGGGAGGGTGGGAGCAAGCACACAGACATCAGAGGGTGGAAGGGAGGGTGGGAGCCAAGTACATGGACATCAGAGGGTGGAAGGGAGGGGTGGGAGCAAGCACACGGACATCAGAGGGTGGAAGGGAGGGGTGGGAGCAAGTACACGGACATCAGAGGGTGGAAGGGAGGGGTGGGAGCAAGCACAAGGACATCAGATGGTGGAAGGGAGGGGTGGGGGAAGCACATGGACATCAGATGGTGGAAGGGAGGGGTGGGGGCAAGCACACGGACATCAGAGGGTGGAAGGGAGGGGTGGGAGCAAGCACACGGACATCAGAGGGTGGAAGGGAGGGGTGGGAGCAAGCACATGGACATCAGAGGATGGAAGGGAGGGGTGGGAGCAAGCACACGGACATCAGAGTGTGGAAGGAGAGGGTGGGAGCAAGCACACGGACATCAGAGGGTGGAAGGGAGGGGTGGGAGCAAGCACACGGACATCAGAGGGTGGAAGGGGGGTGGGAGTAAGCACACGGACATCAGAGGGTGGAAGGGAGGGGTGGGAGCAAGCACACGGACATCAGAGGGTGGTAGGGAGGGGTGGGGGCAAGCACATGGACATCAGAGGGTGGAAGGGAGGGGTGGAGGCAAGCACATGGACAGCAGAGGGTGGGAGGGAGGGGTGGGGGCAAGCACACGGACATCAGAGGATGGAAGGGAGGGGTGGGGGCAAGCACACGGACATCAGAGGGTGGAAGGGAGGGGTGGGAGCAAGCACATGGACATCAGATGGTGGAAGGGAGGGGTGGGAGCAAGCACATGGACAGCAGAGGGCAGGAGATCCTGGGGCAAGCACACGGACATCAGAGGGTGGAAGGGAGGGGTGGGAGCAAGCACATGGACATCAGTTGGTGGAAGGGAGGGGTGGGAGCAAGCACATGGACATCAGATGGTGGAAGGGAGGGGTGGGGGCAAGCACACGGACATCAGAGGGTGGAAGGGAGGGGTGGGAGCAAGCACACGGACATCAGAGGGTGGAAGGGAGGGGTGGGAGCAAGCACACGGACATCAGAGGATGGAAGGGAGGGGTGGGGGCAAGCACATGGACATCAGAGGGTGGAAGGGAGGGGTGGGAGCAAGCACACGGACATCAGAGGGTGGAAGGGAGGGGTGGGAGCAAGCACATGGACATCAGAGGGTGGAAGGGAGGGGTGGAAGCAAGCACACGGACATCAGAGGGTGGAACGGAGGGGTGGGAGCAAGCACACGGACATCAGAGGGTGGAAGGGAGGGGTGGGAGCAAGCACATGGACATCAGATGGTGGAAGGGAGGGGTGGGGGAAGCACATGGACATCAGATGGTGGAAGGGAGGGGTGGGGGCAAGCACACGGACATCAGAGGGTGGAAGGGAGGGGTGGGAGCAAGCACACGGACATCAGAGGGTGGAAGGGAGGGGTGGGAGCAAGCACATGGACATCAGAGGATGGAAGGAAGGGGTGGGAGCAAGCACACGGACATCAGAGTGTGGAAGGGAGGGGTTTGAGCAAGCCCACGGACATCAGAGGGTGGAAGGGAGGGGTGGGAGCATTCACACGGACATCAGAGGGTGGAAGGGGGGGTGGGAGTAAGCACACGGACATCAGAGGGTGGAAGGGAGGGGTGGGAGCAAGCACACGGACATCAGAGGGTGGAAGGGAGGGGTGGGGGCAAGCACATGGACAGCAGACGGTGGGAGGGAGGGGTGGGGCAAGCACACGGATATCAGAGGGTGGAAGGGAGGGGTGGGAGCAAGCACACGGACATCAGAGGGTGGAAGGGAGGGGTGGGAGCAAGCACATGGACATCAGAGGGTGGAAGGGAGGGGTGGGGGCAAGCACAGGGACATCAGAGGGTGGAAGGGAGGGGTGGGAGCAAGCACACGGACATCAGAGGGTGGAAGGGAGGGGTGGGGGCAAGCACATGGACAGCAGACGGTGGGAGGGAGGGGTGGGGGCAAGCACACGGATATCAGAGGGTGGAAGGGAGGGGTGGGAGCAAGCACACGGACATCAGAGGGTGGAAGGGAGGGGTGGGAGCAAGCACACGGACATCAGAGGGTGGAAGGGAGGGGTGGGGGCAAGCACATGGACATCAGAGGGTGGAAGGGAGGGGTGGGGGCAAGCACATGGACAGCAGAGGGTGGGAGGGAGGGGTGGGGGCAAGCACACGGACATCAGAGGATGGAAGGGAGGGGTGGGGGCAAGCACACGGACATCAGAGGGTGGAAGGGAGGGGTGGGAGCAAGCACATGGACATCAGATGGTGGAAGGGAGGGGTGGGAGCAAGCACATGGACAGCAGAGGGCAGGAGAACCTGGGGCAAGCACACGGACATCAGAGGGTGGAAGGAAGGGGTGGGAGCAAGCACATGGACATCAGAGGATGGAAGGGAGGGGTGGGGGCAAGCACATGGACATCCGAGGGTGGAAGGGAGGGGTGGGAGCAAGCACACGGACATCAGAGGGTGGAAGGGAGGGGTGGGAGCAAGCACATGGACATCAGATGGTGGAAGGGAGGGGTGGGGGCAAGCACACGGACATCAGAGGGTGGAAGGGAGGGGTGGGAGCAAGCACATGGACATCAGATGGTGGAAGGGAGGGGTGGGGGCAAGCACATGGACAGCAGAGGGCAGGAGATCCTGGGGCAAGCACACGGACATCAGAGGGTGGAAGGGAGGGGTGGGAGCAAGCACACGGACATCAGAGGGTGGAAGGGAGGGGTGGGAGCAAGCACATGGACATCAGAGGGTGGAAGGGAGGGGTGGGAGCAAGCACATGGACATCAGAGGGTGGAGGGAGGGGTGGGAGCAAGCACATGGACAGCAGAGCGTGGGAGGGAGGGGTGGGGGCAAGCACATGGACAGCAGAGGGTGGGAGGGAGGGGTGGGGGCAAGCACACAGACATCAGAGGGTGGAAGGGAGGGGTGGGAGCAAGCACACGGACATCAGAGGATGGAAGGGAGGGGTAGGGAGCAAGCACATGGACATCAGAGGGTGGAAGGGAGGGGTGGGAGCAAGCACACGGACATCAGTGGGTGGAAGGGAGGGGTGGGAGCAAGCACTCGGACATCAGAGGGTGGAAGGGAGGGGTGGGAGCAAGCACATGGACATCAGAGGGTGGAAGGGAGGGGTGGGGGCAAGCACATGGACAGCAGAGGGTGGGAGGGAGGGGTGGGAGCAAGCACACGGACATCAGAGGGTGGAAGGGAGGGGTGGGGCCAAGTACATGGACATCAGAGGTTGGAAGGGAGGGGTGGGAGCAAGCACATGGACATTAGAGGGTGGAAGGGAGGGGTGGGAGCAAGCACATGGACAGCAGAGGGTGGGAGGGAGGGGTGGGGGCAAGCACATGGACAGCAGAGGGTGGGAGGGAGGGGTGGGGGCAAGCACACGGACATCATAGGGTGGAAGGGAGGGGTGGGAGCAAGCACACGGACATCAGAGGATGGAAGGGAGGGGTGGGGGCAAGCACATGGACATCAGAGGGTGGAAGGGAGGGGTGGGAGCAAGCACACGGACAGCAGAGGGTGGAAGGGAGGGGTGGGGGCAAGCACACGGACATCAGAGGGTGGAAGGGAGGGGTGGGAGCAAGCACATGGACATCAGATGGTGGAAGGGAGGGGTGGGGGCAAGCAAATGGACAGCAGAGGGTGGAAGGGAGGGGTGGGGGCAAGCACATGGACATCAGATGGTGGAAGGGAGGGGTGGGAGCACATGGACATCACAGGGTGGAAGGGAGGGGTGGGGGCAAGCACATGGACATCAGATGGTGGAAGGGAGGGGTGGGGGCAAGCACATGGACATCAGAGGGTGGAAGAGAGGGGTGGGAGCAAGCACACGGACATCAGAGGGTGGAAGGGAGGGGTGGGAGCAAGCACATGGACATCAGACGATAGAAGGGAGGGGTGGGAGCAAGCACACGGACATCAGAGTGTGGAAGGGAGGGGTGGGAGCAAGCACACGGACATCAGAGGGTGGAAGGGAGGGGTGGGAGCAAGCACACGGACATCAGAGGGTGGACGGGGGGGTGGGAGTAAGCACACGGACATCAGAGGGTGGAAGGGAGGGGTGGGAGCAAGCACACGGACATCAGAGGGTGGAAGGGAGGGGTGGGGGCAAGCACACGGACATCAGAGGGTGGACGGGGGGTGGGGAGTAAGCACACGGACATCAGAGGGTGGAAGGGAGGGTGGGAGCAAGCACATGGACATCAGAGGGTGGAAGGGAGGGGTGGGGGCAAGCACACGGACATCAGAGGGTGGAAGGGAGGGGTGGGAGCAAGCACATGGACATCAGATGGTGGAAGGGAGGGGTGGGGGCAAGCACATGGACAGCAGAGGGCAGGAGATCCTGGGGCAAGCACACGGATATCAGAGGGTGGAAGGGAGGGGTGGTAGCAGGCACATGGACATCAGATGGTGGAAGGGAGGGGTGGGAGCAAGCACATGGACATCAGATGGTGGAAGGGAGGGGTGGGGGCAAGCACATGGACAGCAGACGGAGGGAGGGAGGGGTGGGGGCAAGCACACGGACATCAGAGGGTGGAAGAGAGGGGTGGGAGCAAGCACACGGACATCAGAGGGTGGAAGGGAGGGGTGGGAGCAAGCACACGGACATCAGAGGGTGGTAGGGAGGGGTGGGGGCAAGCACATGGACATCAGAGGGTGGAAGGGAGGGGTGGGGGCAAGCACATGGACAGCAGAGGGTGGGAGGGAGGGGTGGGGGCAAGCTCACGGACATCAGAGGATGGAAGGGAGGGGTGGGGGCAAGCACACGGACATCAGAGGGTGGAAGGGAGGGGTGGGAGCAAGCACATGGACATCAGATGGTGGAAGGGAGGGGTGGGAGCAAGCACATGGACAGCAGAGGGCAGGAGATCCTGGGGCAAGCACACGGACATCAGAGGGTGGAAGGGAGGGGTGGGAGCAAGCACATGGACATCAGTTGGTGGAAGGGAGGGGTGGGAGCAAGCACATGGACATCAGATGGTGGAAGGGAGGGGTGGGGGCAAGCACACGGACATCAGAGGGTGGAAGGGAGGGGTGGGAGCAAGCACACGGACATCAGAGGGTGGAAGGAAGGGGTGGGAGCAAGCACACGGACATCAGAGGATGGAATGGAGGGGTGGGGGCAAGCACATGGACATCAGAGGGTGGAAGGGAGTGGTGGGAGCAAGCACACGGACATCAGAGGGTGGAAGGGAGGGGTGGGAGCAAGCACACGGACATCAGAGGGTGGAAGGAAGGGGTGGGAGCAAGCACACGGACATCAGAGGATGGAAGGGAGGGGTGGGGGCAAGCACATGGACATCAGAGGGTGGAAGGGAGTGGTGGGAGCAAGCACACGGACATCAGAGGGTGGAAGGGAGGGGTGGGAGCAAGCACATGGACATCAGAGGGTGGAAGGGAGGGTGGGAGCAAGCACACGGACATCAGAGGGTGGAACGGAGGGGTGGGAGCAAGCACATGGACATCAGAGGGTGGAAGGGAGGGGTGGGAGCAAGCACATGGACATCAGATGGTGGAAGGGAGGGGTGGGGGAAGCACATGGACATCAGATGGTGGAAGGGAGGGGTGGGGGCAAGCACACGGACATCAGAGGGTGGAAGGGAGGGGTGGGAGCAAGCACACGGACATCAGAGGGTGGAAGGGAGGGGTGGGACCAAGCACATGGACATCAGAGGATGGAAGGGAGGGGTGGGAGCAAGCACACGGACATCAGAGTGTGGAAGGGAGGGGTTTGAGCAAGCACACGGACATCAGAGGGTGGAAGGGAGGGGTGGGAGCAAGCACACGGACATCAGAGGGTGGAATGGGGGGTGGGAGTAAGCACACGGACATCAGAGGGTGGAAGGGAGGGGTGGGAGCAAGCACACGGACATCAGAGGGTAGAAGGGAGGGGTGGGGGCAAGCACACGGACATCAGAGGGTGGAAGGGAGGGGTGGGGGCAAGCACATGGACAGCAGACGGTGGGAGGGAGGGGTGGGGGCAAGCACACGGATATCAGAGGGTGGAAGGGAGGGGTGGGAGCAAGCACACGGACATCAGAGGGTGGAAGGGAGGGGTGGGAGCAAGCACATGGACATCAGAGGGTGGAAGGGAGGGGTGGGGGCAAGCACACGGACATCAGAGGGTGGAAGGGAGGGGTGGGAGCAAGCACACGGACATCAGAGGGTGGAAGGGAGGGGTGGGGGCAAGCACATGGACAGCAGACGGTGGGAGGGAGGGGTGGGGGCAAGCACACGGACATCAGAGGGTGGAAGGGAGGGTGGGAGCAAGCACACGGACATCAGAGGGTGGAAGGGAGGGGTGGGAGCAAGCACACGGACATCAGAGGGTGGAAGGGAGGGGTGGGGGCAAGCACATGGACATCAGAGGGTGGAAGGGAGGGGTGGGGGCAAGCACATGGACAGCAGAGGGTGGGAGGGAGGGGTGGGGGCAAGCACACGGACATCAGAGGATGGAAGGGAGGGGTGGGGGCAAGCACACGGACATCAGAGGGTGGAAGGGAGGGGTGGGAGCAAGCACATGGACATCAGATGGTGGAAGGGAGGGGTGGGAGCAAGCACATGGACAGCAGAGGGCAGGAGAACCTGTGGCAAGCACACGGACATCAGAGGGTGGAAGGAAGGGTGGGAGCAAGCACACGGACATCAGAGGATGGAAGGGAGGGGTGGGGGCAAGCACATGGACATCCGAGGGTGGAAGGGAGGGGTGGGAGCAAGCACACGGACATCAGAGGGTGGAAGGGAGGGGTGGGAGCAAGCACATGGACATCAGATGGTGGAAGGGAGGGTGGGGGCAAGCACACGGACATCAGAGGGTGGAAGGGAGGGGTGGGAGCAAGCACATGGACATCAGATGGTGGAAGGGAGGGGTGGGGGCAAGCACATGGACAGCAGAGGGCAGGAGATCCTGGGGCAAGCACACGGACATCAGAGGGTGGAAGGGAGGGGTGGGAGCAAGCACACGGACATCAGAGGGTGGAAGGGAGGGGTGGGAGCAAGCACACGGACATCAGAGGGTGGAAGGGAGGGGTGGGAGCAAGCACACGGACATCAGAGGGTGGAAGGGAGGGGTGGGGGCAAGCACACGGACATCAGAGGGTGGAAGGGAGGGGTGGGGGCAAGCACATGGACAGCAGACGGTGGGAGGGAGGGGTGGGGGCAAGCACACGGATATCAGAGGGTGGAAGGGAGGGGTGGGAGCAAGCACACGGACATCAGAGGGTGGAAGGGAGGGGTGGGAGCAAGCACATGGACATCAGAGGGTGGAAGGGAGGGGTGGGAGCAAGCACACGGACATCAGAGGGTGGAAGGGAGGGGTGGGAGCAAGCACACGGACATCAGAGGGTGGAAGGGAGGGGTGGGGGCAAGCACATGGACAGCAGACGGTGGGAGGGAGGGGTGGGGGCAAGCACACGGATATCAGAGGGTGGAAGGGAGGGGTGGGAGCAAGCACACGGACATCAGAGGGTGGAAGGGAGGGGTGGGAGCAAGCACACGGACATCAGAGGGTGGAAGGGAGGGGTGGGGGCAAGCACATGGACATCAGAGGGTGGAAGGGAGGGGTGGGGGCAAGCACATGGACAGCAGAGGGTGGGAGGGAGGGGTGGGGGCAAGCACACGGACATCAGAGGATGGAAGGGAGGGGTGGGGGCAAGCACACGGACATCAGAGGGTGGAAGGGAGGGGTGGGAGCAAGCACATGGACATCAGATGGTGGAAGGGAGGGGTGGGAGCAAGCACATGGACAGCAGAGGGCAGGAGAACCTGGGAGCAAGCACACGGACATCAGAGGGTGGAAGGAAGGGGTGGGAGCAAGCACACGGACATCAGAGGATGGAAGGGAGGGTGGGGGCAAGCACATGGACATCCGAGGGTGGAAGGGAGGGGTGGGAGCAAGCACACGGACATCAGAGGGTGGAAGGGAGGGGTGGGAGCAAGCACATGGACATCAGATGGTGGAAGGGAGGGGTGGGGGCAAGCACACGGACATCAGAGGGTGGAAGGGAGGGGTGGGAGCAAGCACATGGACATGAGATGGTGGAAGGGAGGGGTGGGGGCAAGCACATGGACAGCAGAGGGCAGGAGATCCTGGGGCAAGCACACGGACATCAGAGGGTGGAAGGGAGGGGTGGGAGCAAGCACACGGACATCAGAGGGTGGAAGGGAGGGGTGGGAGCAAGCACATGGACATCAGAGGTTGGAAGGGAGGGGTGGGAGCAAGCACATGGACATCAGAGGGTGGAAGGGAGGGGTGGGAGCAAGCACATGGACAGCAGAGGGTGGGAGGGAGGGTGGGGGCAAGCACATGGACAGCAGAGGGTGGGAGGGAGGGGTGGGGGCAAGCACACGGACATCAGAGGGTGGAAGGGAGGGGTGGGAGCAAGCACACGGACATCAGAGGATGGAAGGGAGGGGTGGGGCAAGCACATGGACATCAGAGGGTGGAAGGGAGGGGTGGGAGCAAGCACACGGACATCAGAGGGTGGAAGGGAGGGTGGGAGCAAGCACACGGACATCAGAGGGTGGAAGGGAGGGGTGGGAGCAAGCACACGGACATCAGAGGGTGGAAGGGAGGGGTGGGGGCAAGCACATGGACAGCAGACGGTGGGAGGGAGGGGTGGGGGCAAGCACACGGATATCAGAGGGTGGAAGGGAGGGGTGGGAGCAAGCACACGGACATCAGAGGGTGGAAGGGAGGGGTGGGAGCAAGCACATGGACATCAGAGGGTGGAAGGGAGGGGTGGGGGCAAGCACACGGACATCAGAGGGTGGAAGGGAGGGGTGGGAGCAAGCACACGGACATCAGAGGGTGGAAGGGAGGGGTGGGGGCAAGCACATGGACAGCAGACGGTGGGAGGGAGGGGTGGGGGCAAGCACACGGACATCAGAGGGTGGAAGGGAGGGGTGGGAGCAAGCACACGGACATCAGAGGGTGGAAGGGAGGGGTGGGAGCAAGCACACGGACATCAGAGGGTGGAAGGGAGGGGTGGGGGCAAGCACATGGACATCAGAGGGTGGAAGGGAGGGGTGGGGGCAAGCACATGGACAGCAGAGGGTGGGAGGGAGGGGTGGGGGCAAGCACACGGACATCAGAGGATGGAAGGGAGGGGTGGGGGCAAGCACACAGACATCAGAGGGTGGAAGGGAGGGGTGGGAGCAAGCACATGGACATGAGATGGTGGAAGGGAGGGTGGGGGCAAGCACATGGACAGCAGAGGGCAGGAGATCCGGGGCAAGCACACGGACATCAGAGGGTGGAAGGGAGGGGTGGGAGCAAGCACACGGACATCAGAGGGTGGAAGGGAGGGGTGGGAGCAAGCACACAGACATCAGAGGGTGGAAGGGAGGGGTGGGAGCAAGCACATGGACATCAGATGGTGGAAGGGAGGGGTGGGGGCAAGCACACGGACATCAGAGGGTGGAAGGGAGGGGTGGGAGCAAGCACATGGACATCAGATGGTGGAAGGGAGGGGTGGGAGCAAGCACATGGACAGCAGAGGGCAGGAGATCCTGGGGCAAGCACACGGACATCAGAGGGTGGAAGGGAGGGGTGGGAGCAAGCACATGGACATCAGTTGGTGGAAGGGAGGGGTGGGAGCAAGCACATGGACATCAGATGGTGGAAGGGAGGGGTGGGGGCAAGCACACGGACATCAGAGGGTGGAAGGGAGGGGTGGGAGCAAGCACACGGACATCAGAGGGTGGAAGGAAGGGGTGGGAGCAAGCACACGGACATCAGAGGATGGAAGGGAGGGGTGGGGGCAAGCACATGGACATCAGAGGGTGGAAGGGAGTGGTGGGAGCAAGCACACGGACATCAGAGGGTGGAAGGGAGGGGTGGGAGCAAGCACATGGACATCAGAGGGTGGAAGAAAGGGGTGGGAGCAAGCACACGGACATCAGAGGATGGAAGGGAGGGGTGGGGGCAAGCACATGGACATCAGAGGGTGGAAGGGAGTGGTGGGAGCAAGCACACGGACATCAGAGGGTGGAAGGGAGGGGTGGGAGCAAGCACATGGACATCAGAGGGTGGAAGGGAGGGGTGGGAGCAAGCACACGGACATCAGAGGTTGGAACGGGAGGGTGGGAGCAAGCACATGGACATCAGAGGGTGGAAGGGAGGGGTGGGAGCAAGCACATGGACATCAGATGGTGGAAGGGAGGGGTGGGGGAAGCACATGGACATCAGATGGTGGAAGGGAGGGGTGGGGGCAAGCACACGGACATCAGAGGGTGGAAGGGAGGGGTGGGAGCAAGCACACGGACATCAGAGGGTGGAAGGGAGGGTGGGGACCAAGCACATGGACATCAGAGGATGGAAGGGAGGGGTGGGAGCAAGCACACGGACATCAGAGTGTGGAAGGGAGGGGTTTGAGCAAGCACACGGACATCAGAGGGTGGAAGGGAGGGGTGGGAGCAAGCACACGGACATCAGAGGGTGGAATGGGGGTGGGAGTAAGCACACGGACATCAGAGGGTGGAAGGGAGGGTGGGAGCAAGCACACGGACATCAGAGGGTAGAAGGGAGGGGTGGGGGCAAGCACACGGACATCAGAGGGTGGAAGGGAGGGGTGGGGGCAAGCACATGGACAGCAGACGGTGGGAGGGAGGGGTGGGGGCAAGCACACGGATATCAGAGGGTGGAAGGGAGGGGTGGGAGCAAGCACACGGACATCAGAGGGTGGAAGGGAGGGGTGGGAGCAAGCACATGGACATCAGAGGGTGGAAGGGAGGGGTGGGGGCAAGCACACGGACATCAGAGGGTGGAAGGGAGGGGTGGGAGCAAGCACACGGACATCAGAGGGTGGAAGGGAGGGGTGGGGGCAAGCACATGGACAGCAGACGGTGGGAGGGAGGGGTGGGGGCAAGCACACGGATATCAGAGGGTGGAAGGGAGGGGTGGGAGCAAGCACACGGACATCAGAGGGTGGAAGGGAGGGGTGGGAGCAAGCACACGGACATCAGAGGGTGGAAGGGAGGGGTGGGGGCAAGCACATGGACATCAGAGGGTGGAAGGGAGGGGTGGGGGCAAGCACATGGACAGCAGAGGGTGGGAGGGAGGGGTGGGGGCAAGCACACGGACATCAGAGGATGGAAGGGAGGGGTGGGGGCAAGCACACGGACATCAGAGGGTGGAAGGGAGGGTGGGAGCAAGCACATGGACATCAGATGGGTGGAAGGGAGGGGTGGGAGCAAGCACATGGACAGCAGAGGGCAGGAGAGACCTGTGGCAAGCACACGGACATCAGAGGGTGGAAGGAAGGGTGGGAGCAAGCACACGGACATCAGAGGATGGAAGGGAGGGGTGGGGGCAAGCACATGGACATCCGAGGGTGGAAGGGAGGGGTGGGAGCAAGCACACGGACATCAGAGGGTGGAAGGGAGGGGTGGGAGCAAGCACATGGACATCAGATGGTGGAAGGGAGGGGTGGGGGCAAGCACACGGACATCAGAGGGTGGAAGGGAGGGTGGGAGCAAGCACATGGACATCAGATGGTGGAAGGGAGGGGTGGGGGCAAGCACATGGACAGCAGAGGGCAGGGAGATCCTGGGGCAAGCACACGGACATCAGAGGGTGGAAGGGAGGGGTGGGAGCAAGCACACGGACATCAGAGGGTGGAAGGGAGGGGTGGGAGCAAGCACACGGACATCAGAGGGTGGAAGGGAGGGTGGGAGCAAGCACACGGACATCAGAGGGTGGAAGGGAGGGGTGGGAGCAAGCACACGGACATCAGAGGGTGGAAGGGAGGGGTGGGGGCAAGCACACGGACATCAGAGGGTGGAAGGGAGGGGTGGGGGCAAGCACATGGACAGCAGACGGTGGGAGGGAGGGGTGGGGGCAAGCACACGGACATCAGAGGGTGGAAGGGAGGGGTGGGAGCAAGCACACGGACATCAGAGGGTGGAAGGGAGGGGTGGGAGCAAGCACATGGACATCAGAGGGTGGAAGGGAGGGTGGGGGCAAGCACACGGACATCAGAGGGTGGAAGGGAGGGGTGGGAGCAAGCACACGGACATCAGAGGGTGGAAGGGAGGGGTGGGGGCAAGCACATGGACAGCAGAGCGGTGGGAGGGAGGGGTGGGGGCAAGCACACGGACATCAGAGGGTGGAAGGGAGGGGTGGGAGCAAGCACACGGACATCAGAGGGTGGAAGGGAGGGGTGGGAGCAAGCACACGGACATCAGAGGGTGGAAGGGAGGGGTGGGGGCAAGCACATGGACATCAGAGGGTGGAAGGGAGGGGTGGGGGCAAGCACATGGACAGCAGAGGGTGGGAGGGAGGGGTGGGGGCAAGCACACGGACATCAGAGGATGGAAGGGAGGGGTGGGGGCAAGCACACGGACATCAGAGGGTGGAAGGGAGGGGTGGGAGCAAGCACATGGACATCAGATGGTGGAAGGGAGGGGTGGGAGCAAGCACATGGACAGCAGAGGGCAGGAGAGCCTGGGGCAAGCACACGGACATCAGAGGGTGGAAGGGAGGGGTGGGAGCAAGCACACGGACATCAGAGGATGGAAGGGAGGGGTGGGGGCAAGCACATGGACATCAGAGGGTGGAAGGGAGGGGTGGGAGCAAGCACACGGACATCAGAGGGTGGAAGGGAGGGGTGGGAGCAAGCACATGGACATCAGATGGTGGAAGGGAGGGGTGGGGGCAAGCACACGGACATCAGAGGGTGGAAGGGAGGGGTGGGAGCAAGCACATGGACATCAGATGGTGGAAGGGAGGGGTGGGGGCAAGCACATGGACAGCAGAGGGCAGGAGATCTGGGGCAAGCACACGGACATCAGAGGGTGGAAGGGAGGGGTGGGAGCAAGCACACGGACATCAGAGGGTGGAAGGGAGGGGTGGGAGCAAGCACATGGACATCAGAGGGTGGAAGGGAGGGGTGGGAGCAAGCACATGGACATCAGAGGGTGGAAGGGAGGGGTGGGAGCAAGCACATGGACAGCAGAGGGTGGGAGGGAGGGTGGGGGCAAGCACATGGACAGCAGAGGGTGGGAGGGAGGGGTGGGGGCAAGCACACGGACATCAGAGGGTGGAAGGGAGGGGTGGGAGCAAGCACACGGACATCAGAGGATGGAAGGGAGGGGTAGGGGCAAGCACATGGACATCAGAGGGTGGAAGGGAGGGGTGGGAGCAAGCACACGGACATCAGAGGGTGGAAGGGAGGGGTGGGAGCAAGCACACGGACATCAGAGGGTGGAAGGGAGGGGTGGGGGCAAGCACACGGACATCAGAGGGTGGAAGGGAGGGGTGGGGGCAAGCACATGGACAGCAGACGGTGGGAGGGAGGGGTGGGGGCAAGCACACGGACATCAGAGGGTGGAAGGGAGGGGTGGGAGCAAGCACACGGACATCAGAGGGTGGAAGGGAGGGGTGGGAGCAAGCACATGGACATCAGAGGGTGGAAGGGAGGGGTGGGGGCAAGCACACGGACATCAGAGGGTGGAAGGGAGGGGTGGGAGCAAGCACACGGACATCAGAGGGTGGAAGGGAGGGGTGGGGGCAAGCACATGGACAGCAGAGGGTGGGAGGGAGGGGTGGGGGCAAGCACACGGACATCAGAGGGTGGAAGGGAGGGGTGGGAGCAAGCACACGGACATCAGAGGGTGGAAGGGAGGGGTGGGAGCAAGCACACGGACATCAGAGGGTGGAAGGGAGGGGTGGGAGCAAGCACATGGACATCAGAGGGTGGAAGGGAGGGGTGGGAGCAAGCACATGGACAGCAGAGGGTGGGAGGGAGGGGTGGGTGCAAGCACATGGACATCAGAGGATGGAGAGGGAGGGGTGGGGGCAAGCACACAGACATCAGAGGGTGGAAGGGAGGGGTGGGAGCAAGCACATGGACATGAGATGGTGGAAGGGAGGGGTGGGGGCAAGCACATGGACAGCAGAGGGCAGGAGATCCTGGGGCAAGCACACGGACATCAGAGGGTGGAAGGGAGGGGTGGGAGCAAGCACACGGACATCAGAGGGTGGAAGGGAGGGGTGGGAGCAAGCACATGGACATCAGAGGGTGGAAGGGAGGGTGGGAGCAAGCACATGGACATCAGAGGGTGGAAGGGAGGGGTGGGAGCAAGCACATGGACAGCAGAGGGTGGGAGGGAGGGGTGGGGGCAAGCACATGGACAGCAGAGGGTGGGAGGGAGGGGTGGGGGCAAGCACACAGACATCAGAGGGTGGAAGGGAGGGTGGGAGCAAGCACACGGACATCAGAGGATGGAAGGAGGGGTGGGGCAAGCACATGGACATCAGAGGGTGGAAGGGAGGGGTGGGAGCAAGCACACGGACATCAGAGGGTGGAAGGGAGGGGTGGGAGCAAGCACACGGACATCAGAGGGTGGAAGGGAGGGTGGGGGCAAGCACATGGACATCAGAGGGTGGAAGGGAGGGGTGGGGGCAAGCACATGGACAGCAGAGGGTGGGAGGGAGGGGTGGGAGCAAGCACACGGACATCAGAGGGTGGAAGGGAGGGGTGGGAGCAAGCACATGGACATCAGAGGGTGGAAGGGAGGGGTGGGAGCAAGCACATGGACAGCAGAGGGTGGGAGGGAGGGGTGGGGGCAAGCACATGGACAGCAGAGGGTGGGAGGGAGGGGTGGGGGCAAGCACACGGACATCAGAGGGTGGAAGGGAGGGGTGGGAGCAAGCACACGGACATCAGAGGATGGAAGGGAGGGTGGGGGCAAGCACATGGACATCAGAGGGTGGAAGGAGGGGTGGGAGCAAGCACACGGACATCAGAGGGTGGAAGGGAGGGTGGAGGCAAGCACACGGACATCAGAGGGTGGAAGGGAGGGGTGGGAGCAAGCACATGGACATCAGATGGTGGAAGGGAGGGTTGGGGGCAAGCACATGGACATCAGATGGTGGAAGGGAGGGGTGGGAGCAAGCACATGGACATCAGAGGGTGGAAGGGAGGGGTGGGGGCAAGCACATGGACATCAGAGGGTGGAAGGGAGGGGTGGGGGCAAGCACATGGACAGCAGAGGGTGGAAGGGAGGGGTGGGAGCAAGCACACGGACATCAGAGGGTGGGAGGGAGGGGTGGGGGCAAGCACATGGACAGCAGAGGGTGGGAGGGAGGGGTGGGGGCAAGCACACGGACATCAGAGGGTGGAAGGGAGGGGTGGGAGCAAGCACACGGACATCAGAGGGTGGAAGGGAGGGGTGGGGGCAAGCACATGGACATCAGAGGGTGGAAGGGAGGGGTGGGAGCAAGCACACGGACATCAGAGGGTGGAAGGGAGGGGTGGGAGCAAGCACACGGACATCAGAGGGTGGAAGGGAGGGGTGGGGGCAAGCACATGGACAGCAGAGGGTGGGAGGGAGGGCTGGGAGCAAGCACACGGACATCAGAGGGTGGAAGGGAGGGGTGGGGCCAAGTACATGGACATCAGAGGGTGGAAGGGAGGGGTGGGAGCAAGCACATGGACATCAGAGGGTGGAAGGGAGGGGTGGGAGCAAGCACATGGACAGCAGAGGGTGGGAGGGAGGGGTGGGGGCAAGCACATGGACAGCAGAGGGTGGGAGGGAGGGGTGGGGGCAAGCACACGGACATCAGAGGGTGGAAGGGAGGGGTGGGAGCAAGCACACGGACATCAGAGGATGGAAGGGAGGGGTGGGGGCAAGCACATGGACATCAGAGGGTGGAAGGGAGGGGTGGGAGCAAGCACACGGACATCAGAGGGTGGAAGGGAGGGGTGGGGGCAAGCACACGGACATCAGAGGGTGGAAGGGAGGGGTGGGAGCAAGCACACGGACATCAGAGGGTGGAAGGGAGGGGTGGGAGCAAGCACACGGACATCAGAGGGTGGAAGGGAGGGGTGGGAGCAAGCACATGGACATCAGATGGTGGAAGGGAGGGTGGGGGCAAGCACACGGACATCAGAGGGTGGAAGGGAGGGGTGGGAGCAAGCACATGGACATCAGATGGTGGAAGGGAGGGGTGGGAGCAAGCACACGGACATCAGAGGGTGGAAGGGAGGGGTGGGAGCAAGCACATGGACATCAGAGGGTGGAAGGGAGGGGTGGGGGCAAGCACACGGACATCAGAGGGTGGAAGGGAGGGGTGGGGGCAAGCACATGGACAGCAGAGGGTGGGAGGGAGGGGTGGGGGCAAGCACATGGACATCAGAGGGTGGAAGGGAGGGGTGGGGCCAAGCACATGGACATCAGAGGATGGAAGGGAGGGGTGGGAGCAAGCACACGGACATCAGAGGGTGGAAGGGAGGGGTGGGGGCAAGCACATGGACAACAGAGGGTGGGAGGGAGGGGTGGGGGCAAGCACACGGACATCAGAGGGTGGAAGGGAGGGGTGGGAGCAAGCACATGGACATCAGAGGGTGGAACGGAGGGGTGGGGGCAAGCACACGGACATCAGAGGGTGGAAGGGAGGGGTGGGGGCAAGCACATGGACAGCAGAGGGTGGGAGGGAGGGGTGGGGGCAAGCACATGGACATCAGAGGGTGGAAGGGAGGGTGGGGCCAAGTACATGGACATCAGAGGATGGAAGGGAGGGGTGGGAGCAAGCACACGGACATCAGAGGGTGGAAGGGAGGGGTGGGGGCAAGCACATGGACAACAGAGGGTGGGAGGGAGGGGTGGGGGCAAGCACACGGACATCAGAGAATGGAAGGGAGGGGTGGGAGCAAGCACACGGACATCAGAGGGTGGAAGGGAGGGGTGGGAGCAAGCACATGGACATCAGAGGGTGGAAGGGAGGGGTGGGGGCAAGCACATGGACATCAGAGGGTGGGAGGGAGGGGTGGGGGCAAGCACACGGACATCAGAGGGTGGAAGGGAGGTGTGGGAGCAAGCACACGGACATCAGAGGGTGGAAGGGAGGGGTGGGAGCAAGCACACGGACATCAGAGGGTGGAAGGGAGGGGTGGGGCCAAGAACATGGACATCAGAGGGTGGAAGGGAGGGGTGGGAGCAAGCACACGGACATCAGAGGGTGGAAGGGAGGGGTGGGGGCAAGCACACGGACATCAGAGGGTGGAAGGGAGGGGTGGGGGCAAGCACACGGACATCAGAGGGTGGAAGGGAGGGGTGGGAGCAAGCACATGGACATCAGATGGTGGAAGGGAGGGGTGGGGGCAAGCACATGGACAGCAGAGGGCAGGAGATCCTGGGGCAAGCACACGGACATCAGAGGGTGGAAGGGAGGGGTGGGAGCAAGCACATGGACATCAGAGGGTGGAAGGGAGGGTGGGAGCAAGCACATGGACATCAGAGGGTGGAAGGGAGGGGTGGGAGCAAGCACATGGACATCAGACGGTGGAAGGGAGGGGTGGGAGCAAGCACATGGACAGCAGAGGGCAGGAGATCCTGGGGCAAGCACACGGACATCAGAGGGTGGAAGGGAGGGGTGGGTGCAAGCACATGGACATCAGATGGTGGAAGGGAGGGGTGGGGGCAAGCACATGGACAGCAGAGGGCAGGAGATCCTGGGGCAAGCACACGGACATCAGAGGGTGGAAGGGAGGGTGGGAGCAAGCACACGGACATCAGAGGGTGGAAGGGAGGGGTGGGAGCAAGCACATGGACATCAGAGGGTGGAAGGGAGGGGTGGGAGCAAGCACATGGACATCAGAGGGTGGAAGGGAGGGGTGGGAGCAAGCACATGGACAGCAGAGCGTGGGAGGGAGGGGTGGGGGCAAGCACATGGACAGCAGAGGGTGGGAGGGAGGGGTGGGGGCAAGCACACAGACATCAGAGGGTGGAAGGGAGGGGTGGGAGCAAGCACACGGACATCAGAGGATGGAAGGGAGGGGTAGGGGCAAGCACATGGACATCACAGGGTGGAAGGGAGGGGTGGGAGCAAGCACACGGACATCAGAGGGTGGAAGGGAGGGGTGGGAGCAAGCACTCGGACATCAGAGGGTGGAAGGGAGGGGTGGGGGCAAGCACATGGACATCAGAGGGTGGAAGGGAGGGGTGGGGGCAAGCACATGGACAGCAGAGGGTGGGAGGGAGGGGTGGGAGCAAGCACACGGACATCAGAGGGTGGAAGGGAGGGTGGGGCCAAGCACATGGACATCAGAGGTTGGAAGGGAGGGGTGGGAGCAAGCACATGGACATTAGAGGGTGGAAGGGAGGGGTGGGAGCAAGCACATGGACAGCAGAGGGTGGGAGGGAGGGGTGGGGGCAAGCACATGGACAGCAGAGGGTGGGAGGGAGGGGTGGGGGCAAGCACACGGACATCATAGGGTGGAAGGGAGGGGTGGGAGCAAGCACACGGACATCAGAGGATGGAAGGGAGGGGTGGGGGCAAGCACATGGACATCAGAGGGTGGAAGGGAGGGGTGGGAGCAAGCACACAGACATCAGAGGGTGGAAGGGAGGGGTAGGGGCAAGCACACGGACATCAGAGGGTGGAAGGGAGGGGTGGGAGCAAGCACATGGACATCAGATGGTGGAAGGGAGGGGTGGGGGCAAGCAAATGGACAGCAGAGGGTGGAAGGGAGGGGTGGGGGCAAGCACATGGACATCAGATGGTGGAAGGGAGGGGTGGGGAGCACATGGACATCACAGGGTGGAAGGGAGGGGTGGGGGCAAGCACATGGACATCAGAGGGTGGAAGGGAGGGGGGGGTGCAAGCACATGGACAGCAGAGGGTGGAAGGGAGGGGTGGGAGCAAGCACACGGACATCAGAGGGTGGGAGGGAGGGGTGGGGGCAAGCACATTGACAGCAGAGGGTGGGAGGGAGGGGTGGGGGCAAGCACATGGACATCAGAGGGTGGAACAGAAGGGTGGGAGCAAGCACACGGACATCAGAGGATGGAAGGGAGGGGTGGGAGCAAGCACATGGACATCAGAGGGTGGAAGGGAGGGGTGGGAGCAAGCACACGGACATCAGAGGGTGGAAGGGAGGGGTGGGAGCAAGCACACGGACATCAGAGGGTGGAAGGGAGGGGTGGGGGCAAGCACATGGACAGCAGAGGGTGGGAGGGAGGGCTGGGAGCAAGCACACGGACATCAGAGGGTGGAAGGGAGGGGTGGGGCCAAGTACATGGACATCAGAGGGTGGAAGGGAGGGGTGGGAGCAAGCACATTGACATCAGAGGGTGGAAGGGAGGGGTGGGAGCAAGCACATGGACAGCAGAGGGTGGGAGGGAGGGGTGGGGGCAAGCACATGGACAGCAGAGGGTGGGAGGGAGGGGTGGGGGCAAGCACACGGACATCAGAGGGTGGAAGGGAGGGGTGGGAGCAAGCACACGGACATCAGAGGATGGAAGGGAGGGATGGGGGCAAGCACATGGACATCAGAGGGTGGAAGGGAGGGGTGGGAGCAAGCACACGGACATCAGAGGGTGGAAGGGAGGGGTGGGGGCAAGCACACGGACATCAGAGGGTGGAAGGGAGGGGTGGGAGCAAGCACACGGACATCAGAGGGTGGAAGGGAGGGGTGGGGGCAAGCACACGGACATCAGAGGGTGGAAGAGAGGGGTGGGAGCAAGCACATGGACATCAGATGGTGGAAGGGAGGGGTGGGGGCAAGCACATGGACATCAGAGGGTGGAAGGGAGGGGTGGGAGCAAGCACACGGACATCAGAGGGTGGAAGGGAGGGGTGGGAGCAAGCACACGGACATCAGAGGGTGGAAGGGAGGGGTGGGGGCAAGCACACGGACATCAGAGGGTGGAAGGGAGGGGTGGGGGCAAGCACATGGACAGCAGAGGGTGGGAGGGAGGGGTGGGGGCAAGCACATGGACATCAGAGGGTGGAAGGGAGGGGTGGGGCCAAGCACATGGACATCAGAGGATGGAAGGGAGGGGTGGGAGCAAGCACACGGACATCAGAGGGTGGAAGGGAGGGGTGGGGGCAAGCACATGGACAACAGAGGGTGGGAGGGAGGGGTGGGGGCAAGCACACGGACATCAGAGAATGGAAGGGAGGGGTGGGGGCAAGCACACGGACATCAGAGGGTGGAAGGGAGGGTGGGAGCAAGCACATGGACATCAGAGGGTGGAAGGGAGGGGTGGGGGCAAGCACATGGACATCAGAGGGTGGGAGGGAGGGGTGGGGGCAAGCACACGGACATCAGAGGGTGGAAGGGAGGGGTGGGAGCAAGCACACGGACGTCAGAGGGTGGAAGGGAGGGGTGGGAGCAAGCACACGGACATCAGAGGGTGGAAGGGAGGGGTGGGGCCAAGTACATGGACATCAGAGGGTGGAAGGGAGGGGTGGGAGCAAGCACACGGACATCAGAGGGTGGAAGGGAGGGGTGGGGGCAAGCACACGGACATCAGAGGGTGGAAGGGAGGGGTGGGGGCAAGCACACGGACATCAGAGGGTGGAAGGGAGGGGTGGGAGCAAGCACATGGACATCAGATGGTGGAAGGGAGGGGTGGGGGCAAGCACATGGACAGCAGAGGGCAGGAGATCCTGGGGCAAGCACACGGACATCAGAGGGTGGAAGGGAGGGGTGGTAGCAAGCACATGGACATCAGATGGTGGAAGGGAGGGGTGGGAGCAAGCACATGGACATCAGATGGTGGAAGGGAGGGGTGGGGGCAAGCACATGGACAGCAGACGGTGGGAGGGAGGGGTGGGGAGCAAGCACACGGACATCAGAGGGTGGAAGGGAGGGTTGGGAGCAAGCACACGGACATCAGAGGGTAGAAGGGAGGGGTGGGAGCAAGCACACGGACATCAGAGGGTGGAAGGGAGGGGTGGGGGCAAGCACATGGACATCAGAGGGTGGAAGGGAGGGGTGGGGGCAAGCACATGGACAGCAGAGGGTGGGAGGGAGGGGTGGGGGCAAGCAAACGGACATCAGAGGATGGAAGGGAGGGGTGGGGGCAAGCACACAGACATCAGAGGGTGGAAGGGAGGGGTGGGAGCAAGCACATGGACATCAGATGGTGGAAGGGAGGGGTGGGAGCAAGCACATGCACAGCAGAGGGCAGGAGATCCTGGGGCAAGCACGCGGACATCAGAGGGTGGAAGGGAGGGGTGGGTGCAAGCACATGGACATCAGATGGTGGAAGGGAGGGGTGGGAGCAAGCACATGGACATCAGATGGTAGAAGGGAGGGGTGGGGGCAAGCACACGGACATCAGAGGGTGGAAGGGAGGGGTGGGAGCAAGCACATGGACATCAGATGGTGGAAGGGAGGGGTGGGGGCAAGCACATGGACAGCAGAGGGGCAGGAGATCCTGGGGCAAGCACACGGACATCAGAGGGTGGAAGGGAGGGGTGGGAGCAAGCACACGGACATCAGAGGGTGGAAGGGAGGGGTGGGAGCAAGCACATGGACATCAGAGGGTGGAAGGGAGGGGTGGGAGCAAGCACATGGACATCAGAGGGTGGAAGGGAGGGGTGGGAGCAAGCACATGGACAGCAGAGGGTGGGAGGGAGGGGTGGGGGCAAGCACATGGACAGCAGAGGGTGGGAGGGAGGGTGGGGGCAAGCACACGGACATCAGAGGGTGGAAGGGAGGAGTGGGAGCAAGTCACGGACATCAGAGGGTGGAAGGGAGGGGTGGGAGCAAGCACATGGACATCAGAGGGTGGAAGGGAGGGGTGGGAGCAAGCACACGGACATCAGAGGGTGGAAGGGAGGGGTGGGGGCAAGCACACGGACATCAGAGGGTGGAAGGGAGGGGTGGGGCCAAGTACATGGACATCAGAGGGTGGAAGGGAGGGGTGGGAGCAAGCACACGGACATCAGAGGGTGGAAGGGAGGGGTGGGAGAAAGCACACGGACATCAGAGGGTGGAAGGGGGGGTGGGAGCAAGCACATGGACATCAGATGGTGGAAGGGAGGGGTGGGGGAAGCACATGGACATCAGATGGTGGAAGGGAGGGGTGGGGGCAAGCACACGGACATCAGAGCGTGGGAAGGGAGGGGTGGGAGCAAGCACACGGACATCAGAGGGTGGAAGGGAGGGGTGGGAGCAAGCACACGGACATCAGAGGATGGAAGGGAGGGGTGGGAGCAAGCACACGGACATCAGAGGGTGGAAGGGAGGGGTGGGAGCAAGCACACGGACATCAGAGGGTGGAAGGGAGGGGTGGGAGCAAGCACACGGACATCAGAGGGTGGAAGGGAGGGGTGGGAGCAAGCACACGGACATCAGAGGGTGGAAGGGAGGGGTGGGAGCAAGCACACGGACATCAGAGGGTGGAAGGGAGGGGTGGGAGAAAGCACATGGACATCAGAGGGTGGAAGGGAGGGGTGGGGACAAGTACATGGACATCAGAGGGTGGAAGGGAGGGTGGGAGCAAGCACACGGACATCAGAGGGTGGAAGGGAGGGGTGGGGCCAAGTACATGGACATCAGAGGGTGGAAGGGAGGGGTGGGAGCAAGCACACGGACATCAGAGAATGGAAGGGAGGGGTGGTAGCAAGCACATGGACATCAGATGGTGGAAGAGAGGGGTGGGAGCAAGCACATGGACATCAGATGGTGGAAGGGAGGGGTGGGGGCAAGCACATGGACAGCAGACAGTGGGAGGGAGGGGTGGGAGTAAGCACACAGACATCAGAGGGTGGAAGGGAGGGGTGGGAGCAAGCACATGGACATCAGAGGATGGAAGGGAGGGTTGGGAGAAAGCACACGGACATCAGAGGGTGGAAGGGAGGGGTGGGAGCAAGCACACGGACATCAGAGGGTGGAAGGGAGGGGTGGGAGCAAGCACACGGACATCAGAGGGTGGAAGGGAGGGGTGGGAGCAAGCACACGGACATCAGAGGGTGGAAGGGAGGGGTGGGAGCAAGCACACGGACATCAGAGGGTGGAAGGGAGGGGTGGGAGCAAGCACATGGACATCAGAGGGTGGAAGGGAGGGGTGGGAGCCAAGTACATGGACATCAGAGGGTGGAAGGGAGGGGTGGGAGCAAGCACACGGACATCAGAGGGTGGAAGGGAGGGTGGGGCCAAGTACATGGACATCAGAGGGTGGAAGGGAGGGGTGGGAGCAAGCACACGGACATCAGAGGGTGGAAGGGAGGTGTGGGAGCAAGTACACGGACATCAGATGGTGGAAGGGAGGGGTGGGGGAAGCACATGGACATCAGATGGTGGAAGGGAGGGGTGGTAGCAAGCACATGGACATCAGATGGTGGAAGGAGGGGTGGGAGCAAGCACATGGACATCAGATGGTGGAAGGGAGGGGTGGGGGCAAGCACATGGACAGCAGACGGTGGGAGGGAGGGGTGGGGGCAAGTACACGGACATCAGAGGGTGGAAGGGAGGGGTGGGAGCAAGCACACGGACATCAGAGGGTGGAAGGGAGGGGTGGGAGCAAGCACACGGACATCAGAGGGTGGAAGGGAGGGGTGGGAGCAAGCACATGGACAGCAGAGGGCAGGAGATCCTGGGGCAAGCACACGGACATCAGAGGGTGGAAGGGAGGGGTGGGAGCAAGCACATGGACATCAGATGGTGGAAGGGAGGGGTGGGAGCAAGCACATGGACATCAGATGGTGGAAGGGAGGGGTGGGGGCAAGCACACGGACATCAGAGGGTGGAAGGGAGGGGTGGGAGCAAGCACACGGACATCAGAGGGTGGAAGGAAGGGGTGGGAGCAAGCACACGGACATCAGAGGATGGAAGGGAGGGGTGGGGGCAAGCACATGGACATCAGAGGGTGGAAGGGAGGGGTGGGAGCAAGCACACAGACATCAGAGGGTGGAAGGGAGGGGTGGGAGCAAGCACATGGACATCAGATGGTGGAAGGGAGGGTGGGGGCAAGCACACGGACATCAGAGGGTGGAAGGGAGGGGTGGGAGCAAGCACATGGACATCAGATGGTGGAAGGGAGGGGTGGGGGCAAGCACATGGACAGCAGAGGGCAGGAGATCCTGGGGCAAGCACACGGACATCAGAGGGTGGAAGGGAGGGTGGGAGCAAGCACACGGACATCAGAGGGTGGAAGGGAGGGGTGGGAGCAAGCACATGGACATCAGAGGGTGGAAGGGAGGGGTGGGAGCAAGCACATGGACATCAGAGGGTGGAAGGGAGGGGTGGGAGCAAGCACATGGACAGCAGAGGGTAGGAGGGAGGGGTGGGGGCAAGCACATGGACAGCAGAGGGTGGGAGGGAGGGGTGGGGGCAAGCACACGGACATCAGAGGGTGGAAGGGAGGGGTGGGAGCAAGCACACGGACATCAGAGGGTGGAAGGGAGGGGTGGGAGCAAGCACATGGACATCAGACGATGGAAGGGAGGGGTGGGAGCAAGCACACGGACATCAGAGGGTGGAAGGGAGGGATGGGAGCAAGCACACGGACATCAGAGGGTGGAAGGGAGGGGAGGGGGCAAGCACACGGACATCAGAGGGTGGAAGGGAGGGGTGGGGCCAAGTACATGGACATCAGAGGCTGGAAGGGAGGGGTGGGAGCAAGCACACGGACATCAGAGGGTGGAAGGGAGGGGTGGGAACAAACACACGGACATCAGAGGGTGGAAGGCAGGGGTGGGAGCAAGCACATGGACATCAGATGGTAGAAGGGATGGGTGGGGGAAGCACATGGACATCAGAAGGTAGAAGGGAGGGGTGTGGAGCAAGCACACGGACATCAGAGGGTGGAAGGGAGGGGTGGGAGCAAGCACATGGACATCAGAGGGTGGAAGGGAGGGGTGGGAGCAAGCACACAGACATCAGAGGGTGGAAGGGAGGGTGGGAGCAAGCACATGGACATCAGAGGGTGGAAGGGAGGGGTGGGAGCAAGCACATGGACATCAGATGGTGGAAGGGAGGGGTGGGGGAAGCACATGGACATCAGATGGTGGAAGGGAGGGTGGGGGCAAGCACACGGACATCAGAGGGTGGAAGGGAGGGGTGGGAGCAAGCACACGGACATCAGAGGGTGGAAGGGAGGGGTGGGAGCAAGCACATGGACATCAGAGGATGGAAGGGAGGGGTGGGAGCAAGCACACGGACATCAGAGTGTGGAAGGGAGGGGTGGGAGCAAGCCACGGACATCAGAGGGTGGAAGGGAGGTGTGGGAGCAAGCACACGGACATCAGAGGGTGGAAGGGGGTGGGAGTAAGCACACGGACATCAGAGGGTGGAATGGAGGGGTGGGAGCAAGCACACGGACATCAGAGGGTGGAAGGGAGGGGTGGGGGCAAGCACACGGACATCAGAGGGTGGAAGGGAGGGGTGGGGCCAAATACATGGACATCAGAGGGTGGAAGGGAGGGGTGGGAGCAAGCACACGGACATCAGAGGGTGGAAGGGAGGGGTGGGGGCAAGCACACAGACATAAGAGGGTGGAAGGGAGGGGTGGGGGCAAGCACACGGACATCAGAGGGTGGAAGGGAGGGGTGGGAGAAAGCACATGGACATCAGAGGGTGGAAGGGAGGGGTGGGGGCAAGCACATGGACATCAGAGGGTGGAAGGGAGGGGTGGGAGCAAGCACACGGACATCAGAGGGTGGAAGGGAGGGGTGGGGCCAAGTACATGGACATCAGAGGGTGGAAGGGAGGGTGGGAGCAAGCACACGGACATCAGAGAATGGAAGGGAGGGGTGGTAGCAAGCACATGGACATCAGATGGTGGAAGAGAGGGGTGGGAGCAAGCACATGGACATCAGATGGTGGAAGGGAGGGGTGGGGGCAAGCACATGGACAGCAGACGGTGGGAGGGAGGGGTGGGAGCAAGCACACAGACATCAGAGGGTGGAAGGGAGGGGTGGGAGCAAGCACAAGGACATCAGAGGATGGAAGGGAGGGGTGGGAGCAAGCACACGGACATCAGAGGGTGGAAGGGAGGGGTGGGAGCAAGCACACGGACATCAGAGGGTGGAAGGGAGGGGTGGGAGCAAGCACACGGACATCAGAGGGTGGAAGGGAGGGGTGGGAGCAAGCACACGGACATCAGAGGGTGGAAGGGAGGGGTGGGAGCAAGCACACGGACATCAGAGGGTGGAAGGGAGGGGTGGGAGCAAGCACATGGACATCAGAGGGTGGAAGGGAGGGGTGGGGGCAAGTACATGGACATCAGAGGGTGGAAGGGAGGGGTGGGAGCAAGCACACGGACATCAGAGGGTGGAAGGGAGGGGTGGGGGCAAGTACATGGACATCAGAGGGTGGAAGGGAGGGGTGGGAGCAAGCACACGGACATCAGAGGGTGGAAGGGAGGGGTGGGAGCAAGCACACGGACATCAGAGGGTGGAAGGGAGGGGTGGGAGCAAGCACAAGGACATCAGATGGTGGAAGGGAGGGGTGGGGGAAGCACATGGACATCAGATGGTGGAAGGGAGGGGTGGTAGCAAGCACATGGACATCAGATGGTGGAAGGGAGGGGTGGGAGCAAGCACATGGACATCAGATGGTGGAAGGGAGGGGTGGGGGCAAGCACATGGACAGCAGACGGTGGGAGGGAGGGTGGGGGCAAGCACACGGACATCAGAGGGTGGAAGGGAGGGGTGGGAGCAAGCACACGGACATCAGAGGGTGGAAGGGAGGGGTGGGAGCAAGCACACGGACATCAGAGGGTGGAAGGGAGGGGTGGGAGCAAGCACATGGACAGCAGAGGGCAGGAGATCCTGGGGCAAGCACACGGACATCAGAGGGTGGAAGGGAGGGGTGGGAGCAAGCACATGGACATCAGATGGTGGAAGGGAGGGGTGGGAGCAAGCACATGGACATCAGATGGTGGAAGGGAGGGGTGGGGGCAAGCACACGGACATCAGAGGGTGGAAGGGAGGGGTGGGAGCAAGCACACGGACATCAGAGGGTGGAAGGAAGGGGTGGGAGCAAGCACACGGACATCAGAGGATGGAAGGGAGGGGTGGGGGCAAGCACAAGGACATCAGAGGGTGGAAGGGAGGGGTGGGAGCAAGCACACAGACATCAGAGGGTGGAAGGGAGGGGTGGGAGCAAGCACATGGACATCAGATGGTGGAAGGGAGGGGTGGGGGCAAGCACACGGACATCAGAGGGTGGAAGGGAGGGGTGGGAGCAAGCACATGGACATCAGATGGTGGAAGGGAGGGGTGGGGGCAAGCACATGGACAGCAGAGGGCAGGAGATCCTGGGGCAAGCACACGGACATCAGAGGGTGGAAGGGAGGGGTGGGAGCAAGCACACGGACATCAGAGGGTGGAAGGGAGGGGTGGGAGCAAGCACATGGACATCAGAGGGTGGAAGGGAGGGGTGGGAGCAAGCACATGGACATCAGAGGGTGGAAGGGAGGGGTGGGAGCAAGCACATGGACAGCAGAGGGTGGGAGGGAGGGGTGGGGGCAAGCACATGGACAGCAGAGGGTGGGAGGGAGGGGTGGGGGCAAGCACACGGACATCAGAG
Source organism: Calotriton arnoldi (assembly GCA_963921515.1). Taxonomy (NCBI): domain Eukaryota; kingdom Metazoa; phylum Chordata; class Amphibia; order Caudata; family Salamandridae; genus Calotriton; species Calotriton arnoldi. The sequence continues at coordinate 62,044 of CAWUFW010015829.1, read as the reverse complement.
GGTGGAAGGGAGGGGTGGGAGCAAGCACACGGACATCAGAGGGTGGAAGGGAGGGGTGGGAGCAAGCACATGGACATCAGACGATGGAAGGGAGGGGTGGGAGCAAGCACACGGACATCAGAGGGTGGAAGGGAGGGATGGGAGCAAGCACACGGACATCAGAGGGTGGAAGGGAGGGGTGGGGGCAAGCACACGGACATCAGAGGGTGGAAGGGAGGGGTGGGGCCAAGTACATGGACATCAGAGGCTGGAAGGGAGGGGTGGGAGCAAGCACACGGACATCAGAGGGTGGAAGGGAGGGGTGGGAACAAACACACGGACATCAGAGGGTGGAAGGCAGGGGTGGGAGCAAGCACATGGACATCAGATGGTAGAAGGGATGGGTGGGGGCAAGCACATGGACATCAGAAGGTAGAAGGGAGGGGTGGGAGCAAGCACACGGACATCAGAGGGTGGAAGGGAGGGGTGGGAGCAAGCACACGGACATCAGAGGGTGGAAGGGAGGGGTGGGAGCAAGCACACAGACATCAGAGGGTGGAAGGAGGGGTGGGAGCAAGCACATGGACATCAGAGGGTGGAAGGGAGGGGTGGGAGCAAGCACATGGACATCAGATGGTGGAAGGGAGGGGTGGGGGAAGCACATGGACATCAGATGGTGGAAGGGAGGGGTGGGGGCAAGCACACGGACATCAGAGGGTGGAAGGGAGGGGTGGGAGCAAGCACACGGACATCAGAGGGGGGAAGGGAGGGGTGGGAGCAAGCACAGGGACATCAGAGGATGGAAGGGAGGGGTGGGAGCAAGCACACGGACATCAGAGTGTGGAAGGGAGGGGTGGGAGCAAGCCACGGACATCAGAGGGTGGAAGGGAGGTGTGGGAGCAAGCACACGGACATCAGAGGGTGGAAGGGGGGTGGGAGTAAGCACACGGACATCAGAGGGTGGAATGGAGGGGTGGGAGCAAGCACACGGACATCAGAGGGTGGAAGGGAGGGGTGGGGGCAAGCACACGGACATCAGAGGGTGGAAGGGAGGGGTGGGGCAAATACATGGACATCAGAGGGTGGAAGGGAGGGGTGGGAGCAAGCACACGGACATCAGAGGGTGGAAGGGAGGGGTGGGGGCAAGCACACGGACATCAGAGGGTGGAAGGGAGGGGTGGGGGCAAGCACACGGACATCAGAGGGTGGAAGGGAGGGGTGGGAGCAAGCACATGGACATCAGATGGTGGAAGGGAGGGGTGGGGGCAAGCACATGGACAGCAGAGGGCAGGGAGATCCTGGGGCAAGCACACGGACATCAGAGGGTGGAAGGGAGGGGTGGTAGCAAGCACATGGACATCAGATGGTGGAAGGGAGGGGTGGGAGCAAGCACATGGACATCAGATGGTGGAAGGGAGGGGTGGGGGCAAGCACATGGACAGCAGACGGTGGGAGGGAGGGGTGGGGGCAAGCACACGGATATCAGAGGGTGGAAGGGAGGGGTGGGAGCAAGCACACGGACATCAGAGGGTGGAAGGGAGGGTGGGAGCAAGCACACGGACATCAGAGGGTGGAAGGGAGGGGTGGGGGCAAGCACATGGACATCAGAGGGTGGAAGGGAGGGGTGGGGGCAAGCACATGGACAGCAGAGGGTGGGAGGGAGGGGTGGGGGCAAGCACACGGACATCAGAGGATGGAAGGGAGGGGTGGGGGCAAGCACACGGACATCAGAGGGTGGAAGGGAGGGGTGGGAGCAAGCACATGGACATCAGATGGTGGAAGGGAGGGGTGGGAGCAAGCACATGGACAGCAGAGGGCAGGAGATCCTGGGGCAAGCACACGGACATCAGAGGGTGGAAGGAGGGGTGGGAGCAAGCACATGGACAGCAGAGGGTGGGAGGGAGGGGTGGGGGCAAGCACATGGACAGCAGAGGGTGGGAGGGAGGGGTAGGGGCAAGCACACGGACATCAGAGGGTGGAAGGGAGGGGTGGGAGCAAGCACACGGACATCAGAGGATGGAAGGGAGCGGTGGGGGCAAGCACATGGACATCAGAGGATGGAAGGGAGGGGTGGGAGCAAGCACACGGACATCAGAGGGTGGAAGGGAGGGGTGGGAGCAAGCACACGGACATCAGAGGGTGGAAGGGAGGGGTGGGGGCAAGCACATGGACATCAGAGGGTGGAAGGGAGGGGTGGGGGCAAGCACATGGACAGCAGAGGGTGGGAGGGAGGGTGGGAGCAAGCACACGGACATCAGAGGGTGGAAGGGAGGGGTGGGGCCAAGTACATGGACATCAGAGGGTGGAAGGGAGGGGTAGGAGCAAGCACATGGACATTAGAGGGTGGAAGCGAGGGGTGGGAGCAAGCACATGGACAGCAGAGGGTGGGAGGGAGGGTGGGGGCAAGCACATGGACAGCAGAGGGTGGGAGGGAGGGGTGGGGGCAAGCACACGGACATCAGCGGGTGGAAGGGAGGGGTGGGAGCAAGCACACGGACATCAGAGGATGGAAGGGAGGGGTGGGGGCAAGCACATGGACATCAGAGGGTGGAAGGGAGGGGTGGGAGCAAGCACACGGACATCAGAGGGTGGAAGGGAGGGGTGGGGGCAAGCACACGGACATCAGAGGGTGGAAGGGAGGGGTGGGAGCAAGCACATGGACATCAGATGGTGGAAGGGAGGGGTGGGGGCAAGCACATGGACAGCAGAGGGTGGAAGGGAGGGTGGGGGCAAGCACATGGACATCAGATGGTGGAAGGGAGGAGTGGGAGCACATGGACATCAGAGGGTGGAATGGAGAGGTGGGAGCAAGCACACGGACATCAGAGGGTGGAAGGGAGGGGTGGGGCAAGCACACGGACATCAGAGGGTGGAAGGGAGGGGTGGGGGCAAGCACATGGACATCAGAGGGTGGAAGGGAGGGGTGGGAGCAAGCACACGGACATCAGAGGGTGGAAGGGAGGGGTGGGGGCAAGCACACGGACATCAGAGGGTGGAAGGGAGGGGTGGGGGCAAGAACACGGACATCAGAGGGTGGAAGGGAGGGGTGGGAGCAAGCACATGGACATCAGATGGTGGAAGGGAGGGGTGGGGGCAAGCACATGGACAGCAGAGGGCAGGAGATCCGGGGCACACACGGACATCAGAGGGTGGAAGGGAGGGTGGTAGCAAGCACATGGACATCAGATGGGTGGAAGGGAGGGGTGGGAGCAAGCACATGGACATCAGATGGTGGAAGGGAGGGGTGGGGGCAAGCACATGGACAGCAGACGGTGGGAGGGAGGGGTGGGGGCAAGCACACGGACATCAGAGGGTGGAAGGGAGGGGTGGGAGCAAGCACACGGACATCAGAGGGTGGAAGGGAGGGGTGGGAGCAAGCACACGGACATCAGAGGGTGGAAGGGAGGGTGGGAGCAAGCACATGGACAGCAGAGGGCAGGAGATCCTGGGGCAAGCACACGGACATCAGAGGGTGGAAGGGAGGGGTGGGAGCAAGCACATGGACATCAGATGGTGGAAGGGAGGGGTGGGAGCAAGCACATGGACATCAGATGGTGGAAGGGAGGGGTGAGGGCAAGCACACGGACATCAGAGGGTGGAAGGGAGGGGTGGGAGCAAGCACACGGACATCAGAGGGTGGAAGGAAGGGGTGGGAGCAAGCACACGGACATCAGAGGATGGAAGGGAGGGGTGGGGGCAAGCACATGGACATCAGAGGGTGGAAGGGAGGGGTGGGAGCAAGCACACAGACATCAGAGGGTGGAAGGGAGGGGTGGGAGCAAGCACATGGACATCAGATGGTGGAAGGGAGGGGTGGGGGCAAGCACACGGACATCAGAGGGTGGAAGGGAGGGGTGGGAGCAAGCACATGGACATCAGATGGTGGAAGGGAGGGGTGGGGGCAAGCACATGGACAGCAGAGGGCAGGAGATCCTGGGGCAAGCACACGGACATCAGAGGGTGGAAGGGAGGGGTGGGAGCAAGCACACGGACATCAGAGGGTGGAAGGGAGGGGTGGGAGCAAGCACATGGACATCAGAGGGTGGAAGGGAGGGGTGGGAGCAAGCACATGGACATCAGAGGGTGGAAGGGAGGGGTGGGAGCAAGCACATGGACAGCAGAGGGTGGGAGGGAGGGTGGGGGCAAGCACATGGACAGCAGAGGGTGGGAGGGAGGGGTGGGGGCAAGCACACGGACATCAGAGGGTGGAAGGGAGGGGTGGGAGCAAGCACACGGACATCAGAGGGTGGAAGGGAGGGGTGGGAGCAAGCACATGGACATCAGAGCGGTGGAAGGGAGGGGTGGGAGCAAGCACACGGACATCAGAGGGTGGAAGGGAGGGATGGGAGCAAGCACACGGACATCAGAGGGTGGAAGGGAGGGGAGGGGGCAAGCACACGGACATCAGAGGGTGGAAGGGAGGGGTGGGGGCCAAGTACATGGACATCAGAGGCTAGAAGGGAGGGGTGGGAGCAAGCACACGGACATCAGAGGGTGGAAGGGAGGGGTGGGAACAAACACACGGACATCAGAGGGTGGAAGGCAGGGGTGGGAGCAAGCACATGGACATCAGATGGTAGAAGGGATGGGTGGGGGAAGCACATGGACATCAGAAGGTAGAAGGGAGGGGTGTGAGCAAGCACACGGACATCAGAGGGTGGAAGGGAGGGGTGGGAGCAAGCACACGGACATCAGAGGGTGGAAGGGAGGGGTGGGAGCAAGCACACAGACATCAGAGGGTGGAAGGGAGGGGTGGGAGCAAGCACATGGACATCAGAGGGTGGAAGGGAGGGGTGGGAGCAAGCACATGGACATCAGATGGTGGAAGGGAGGGGTGGGGGAAGCACATGGACATCAGATGGTGGAAGGGAGGGGTGGGAGCAAGCACACGGACATCAGAGGGTGGAAGGGAGGGGTGGGAGCAAGCACACGGACATCAGAGGGTGGAAGGGAGGGGTGGGAGAAAGCACATGGACATCTGAGGATGGAAGGGAGGGGTGGGAGCAAGCACACGGACATCAGAGTGTGGAAGGGAGGGGTGGGGAGCAAGCACACGGACATCAGAGGGTGGAAGGGAGGTGTGGGAGCAAGCACACGGACATCAGAGGGTGGAAGGGAGGGGTGGGAGTAAGCACACGGACATCAGAGGGTGGAATGGAGGGTGGGAGCAAGCACACGGACATCAGAGGGTGGAAGGGAGGGGTGGGGGCAAGCACACGGACATCAGAGGGTGGAAGGGAGGGGTGGGGCCAAGTACATGGACATCAGAGGGTGGAAGGGAGGGGTGGGAGCAAGCACACGGACATCAGAGGGTGGAAGGGAGGGGTGGGGGCAAGCACACAGACATCAGAGGGTGGAAGGGAGGGGTGGGGGCAAGCACACGGACATCAGAGGGTGGAAGGGAGGGGTGGGAGCAAGCACATGGACATCAGATGGTGGAAGGGAGGGGTGGGGGCAAGCACATGGACAGCAGAGGGTGGAAGGAGATCGTGGGGCAAGCACACGGACATCAGAGGGTGGAAGGGAGGGGTGGGAGCAAGCACATGGACATCAGATGGTGGAAGGGAGGGGTGGGAGCAAGCACATGGACATCAGATGGTGGAAGGGAGGGGTGGGGGCAAGCACATGGACAGCAGACGGTGGGAGGGAGGGGTGGGGGCAAGCACACGGACATCAGAGGGTGGAAGGGAGGGGTGGGAGCAAGCACACGGACATCAGAGGGTGGAAGGGAGGGGTGGGAGCAAGCACACGGACATCAGAGGGTGGAAGGGAGGGGTGGGGGCAAGCACATGGACATCAGAGGGTGGAACGGAGGGGTGGGGGCAAGCACATGGACATCAGAGGGTGGGAGGGAGGGGTGGGGGCAAGCACACGGACATCAGAGGGTGGAAGGGAGGGGTGGGGGCAAGCACACGGACATCAGAGGGTGGAAGGGAGGGGTGGGAGCAAGCACATGGACATCAGATGGTGGAAGGGAGGGGTGGGAGCAAGCACATGGACAGCAGAGGGCAGGGAGATCCTGGGGCAAGCACACGGACATCAGAGGGTGGAAGGAGGGGTGGGAGCAAGCACATGGACATCAGAGGGTGGAAGGGAGGGGTGGGGGCAAGCACATGGACAGCAGAGGGTGGAAGGGAGGGGTGGGGGCAAGCACACGGACATCAGAGGGTGGAAGGGAGGGGTGGGAGCAAGCACACGGACATCAGAGGGTGGAAGGGAGGGGTGGGGGCAAGCACATGGACATCAGAGGGTGGAAGGGAGGGGTGGGAGCAAGCACACGGACATCAGAGGGTGGAAGGGAGGGGTGGGAGCAAGCACACGGACATCAGAGGGTGGAAGGGAGGGGTGGGGGCAAGCACATGGACATCAGAGGGTGGAAGGGAGGGGTGGGGGCAAGCACATGGACAGCAGAGGGTGGGAGGGAGGGGTGGGAGCAAGCACACGGACATCAGAGGGTGGAAGGGAGGGGTGGGGCCAAGAACATGGACATCAGAGGGTGGAAGGGAGGGGTGGGAGCAAGCACATGGACATCAGAGGGTGGAAGGGAGGGGTGGGAGCAAGCACATGGACAGCAGAGGGTGGGAGGGAGGGGTGGGGGCAAGCACATGGACAGCAGAGGGTGGGAGGGAGGGGTGGGGGCAAGCACACGGACATCAGAGGGTGGAAGGGAGGGGTGGGAGCAAGCACACGGACATCAGAGGATGGAAGGGAGGGGTGGGGGCAAGCACATGGACATCAGAGGGTGGAAGGGAGGGGTGGGAGCAAGCACACGGACATCAGAGGGTGGAAGGGAGGGGTGGGGGCAAGCACACGGACATCAGAGGGTGGAAGGGAGGGGTGGGAGCAAGCACATGGACATCAGATGGTGGAAGGGAGGGGTGGGGGCAAGCACATGGACAGCAGAGGGTGGAACGGAGGGGTGGGGGCAAGCACATGGACATCAGATGGTGGAAGGGAGGGGTGGGAGCACATGGACATCAGAGGGTGGAAGGGAGAGGTGGGAGCAAGCACACGGACATCAGAGGGTGGAAGGGAGGGGTGGGGGCAAGCACACGGACATCAGAGGGTGGAAGGGAGGGGTGGGGCCAAGCACATGGACATCAGAGGGTGGAAGGGAGGGGTGGGAGCAAGCACACGGACATCAGAGGGTGGAAGGGAGGGGTGGGGGCAAGCACACGGACATCAGAGGGTGGAAGGGAGGGGTGGGGGCAAGCACACGGACATCAGAGGGTGGAAGGGAGGGGTGGGAGCAAGCACATGGACATCAGATGGTGGAAGGGAGGGGTGGGGGCAAGCACATGGACAGCAGAGGGCAGGGAGATCCTGGGGCAAGCACACGGACATCAGAGGGTGGAAGGGAGGGGTGGTAGCAAGCACATGGACATCAGATGGTGGAAGGGAGGGGTGGGAGCAAGCACATGGACATCAGATGGTGGAAGGGAGGGGTGGGGGCAAGCACATGGACAGCAGACGGTGGGAGGGAGGGGTGGGGGCAAGCACACGGACATCAGAGGGTGGAAGGGAGGGGTGGGAGCAAGCACACGGACATCAGAGGGTGGAAGGGAGGGGTGGGAGCAAGCACACGGACATCAGAGGGTGGAAGGGAGGGGTGGGGGCAAGCACATGGACATCAGAGGGTGGAAGGGAGGGGTGGGGGCAAGCACATGGACAGCAGAGGGTGGGAGGGAGGGGTGGGGGCAAGCACACGGACATCAGAGGATGGAAGGGAGGGTGGGGGCAAGCACACGGACATCAGAGGGTGGAAGGGAGGGGTGGGAGCAAGCACATGGACATCAGATGGTGGAAGGGAGGGGTGGGAGCAAGCACATGGACAGCAGAGGGCAGGAGATCCTGGGGCAAGCACACGGACATCAGAGGGTGGAAGGGAGGGGTGGGAGCAAGCACATGGACATCAGATGGTGGAAGGGAGGGTGGGAGCAAGCACATGGACATCAGATGGTGGAAGGGAGGGTGGGGGCAAGCACACGGACATCAGAGGGTGGAAGGGAGGGGTGGGAGCAAGCACACGGACATCAGAGGGTGGAAGGGAGGGGTGGGAGCAAGCACACGGACATCAGAGGATGGAAGGGAGGGGTGGGGGCAAGCACATGGACATCAGAGGGTGGAAGGGAGGGGTGGGAGCAAGCACACGGACATCAGAGGGTGGAAGGGGAGGGGTGGGAGCAAGCACATGGACATCAGATGGTGGAAGGGAGGGGTGGGGGCAAGCACACGGACATCAGAGGGTGGAAGGGAGGGGTGGGAGCAAGCACATGGACATCAGATGGTGGAAGGGAGGGTGGGGGCAAGCACATGGACAGCAGAGGGCAGGGAGATCTGGGAGCAAGCACACGGACATCAGAGGGTGGAAGGGAGGGTGGGAGCAAGCACACGGACATCAGAGGGTGGAAGGGAGGGGTGGGAGCAAGCACATGGACATCAGAGGGTGGAAGGGAGGGTGGGAGCAAGCACATGGACATCAGAGGGTGGAAGGGAGGGGTGGGAGCAAGCACATGGACAGCAGAGGGTGGGAGGGAGGGTGGGGGCAAGCACATGGACATCAGAGGGTGGGAGGGAGGGGTGGGGGCAAGCACACGGACATCAGAGGGTGGAAGGGAGGGGTGGGAGCAAGCACACGGACATCAGAGGATGGAAGGGAGGGGTGGGGGCAAGCACATGGACATCAGAGGGTGGAAGGGAGGGGTGGGAGCAAGCACACGGACATCAGAGGGTGGAAGGGATGGGTGGGAGCAAGCACACGGACATCAGAGGGTGGAAGGGAGGGGTGGGGGCAAGCACATGGACATCAGAGGGTGGAAGGGAGGGGTGGGGGCAAGCACAAGGACAGCAGAGGGTGGGAGGGAGGGGTGGGAGCAAGCACACGGACATCAGAGGGTGGAAGGAAGGGATGGGGCCAAGTACATGGACATCAGAGGGTGGAAGGGAGGGGTGGGAGCAAGCACATGGACATCAGAGGGTGGAAGGGAGGGGTGGGAGCAAGCACATGGACAGCAGAGGGTGGGAGGGAGGGGTGGGGGCAAGCACATGGACAGCAGAGGGTGGAAGGGAGGGGTGGGGGCAAGCACACGGACATCAGAGGGTGGAAGGGAGGGGTGGGAGCAAGCACACGGACATCAGAGGATGGAAGGGAGGGGTGGGGGCAAGCACATGGACATCAGAGGGTGGAAGGGAGGGGTGGGAGCAAGCACACGGACATCAGAGGGTGGAAGGGAGGGGTGGGGGCAAGCACACGGACATCAGAGGGTGGAAGGGAGGGGTGGGAGCAAGCACATGGACATCAGATGGTGGAAGGGAGGGGTGGGGGCAAGCACATGGACAGCAGAGGGTGGAAGGGAGGGGTGGGGGCAAGCACATGGACATCAGATGGTGGAAGGGAGGGGTGGGAGCACATGGACATCAGAGGGTGGAAGGGAGGGGTGGGGGCAAGCACATGGACATCAGAGGGTGGAAGGGAGGGGTGGGGGCAAGCACATGGACAGCAGAGGTTGGAAGGGAGGGGTGGGAGCAAGCACACGGACATCAGAGGGTGGGAGGGAGGGGTGGGGGCAAGCACATGGACAGCAGAGGGTGGGAGGGAGGGGTGGGGGCAAGCACACGGACATCAGAGGGTGGAAGGGAGGGGTGGGAGCAAGCACACGGACATCAGAGGATGGAAGGGAGGGGTGGGGGCAAGCACATGGACATCAGAGGGTGGAAGGGAGGGGTGGGAGCAAGCACACGGACATCAGAGGGTGGAAGGGAGGGGTGGGAGCAAGCACACGGACATCAGAGGGTGGAAGGGAGGGGTGGGGGCAAGCACATGGACATCAGAGGGTGGAAGGGAGGGGTGGGAGCAAGCACACGGACATCAGAGGGTGGAAGGGAGGGGTGGGGCCAAGTACATGGACATGCAGAGGGTGGGAAGGGAGGGGTGGGAGCAAGCACATGGACATCAGAGGGTGGAAGGGAGGGGTGGGAGCAAGCACATGGACAGCAGAGGGTGGAAGGGAGGGGTGGGAGCAAGCACATGGACATCAGAGGGTGGAAGGGAGGGGTGGGGGCAAGCACATGGACAGCAGAGGGTGGGAGGGAGGGGTGGGGGCAAGCACACGGACATCAGAGGGTGGAAGGGAGGGGTGGGAGCAAGCACACGGACATCAGAGGGTGGAAGGGAGGGGTGGGAGCAAGCACATGGACATCAGAGGGTGGAAGGGAGGGGTGGGAGCAAGCACATGGACATCAGATGGTGGAAGGGAGGGGTGGGGGCAAGCACACGGACATCAGAGGGTGGAAGGGAGGGGTGGGAGCAAGCACATGGACATCAGAGGGTGGAAGGGAGGGGTGGGAGCAAGCACACGGACATCAGAGGGTGGAAGGGAGGGGTGGGAGCAAGCACACGGACATCAGAGGGTGGAAGGGAGGGGTGGGGGCAAGCACACGGACATCAGAGGGTGGAAGGGAGGGGTGGGGGCAAGCACATGGACAGCAGAGGGTGGGAGGGAGGGGTGGGGGCAAGCACACGGACATCAGAGGGTGGAAGGGAGGGGTGGGGCCAAGTACATGGACATCAGAGGGTGGAATGGAGGGGTGGGAGCAAGCACACGGACATCAGAGGGTGGAAGGGAGGGGTGGGGGCAAGCACATGGACAGCAGAGGGTGGGAGGGAGGGGTGGGGGCAAGCACACGGACATCAGAGAATGGAAGGGAGGGGTGGGGGCAAGCACACGGACATCAGAGGGTGGAAGGGAGGGGTGGGAGCAAGCACATGGACATCAGAGGGTGGAAGGGAGGGGTGGGGGCAAGCACATGGACATCAGAGGGTGGGAGGGAGGGGTGGGGGCAAGCACACGGACATCAGAGGGTGGAAGGGAGGGGTGGGAGCAAGCACACGGACATCAGAGGGTGGAAGGGAGGGGTGGGGACAAGCACACGGACATCAGAGGGTGGAAGGGAGGGGTGGGGGCAAGCACACGGACATCAGAGGGTGGAAGGGAGGGGTGGGAGCAAGCACATGGACATCAGATGGTGGAAGGGAGGGGTGGGAGCAAGCACATGGACATCAGATGGTGGAAGGGAGGGGTGGGAGCAAGCACACGGACATCAGAGGGTGGAAGGGAGGGGTGGGAGCAAGCACACGGACATCAGAGGGTGGAAGGGAGGGGTGGGGGCAAGCACACGGACATCAGAGGGTGGAAGGGAGGGGTGGGGGCAAGCACATGGACAGCAGAGGGTGGGAGGGAGGGGTGGGGGCAAGCACACGGACATCAGAGGGTGGAAGGGAGGGGTGGGGCCAAGTACATGGACATCAGAGGGTGGAAGGGAGGGGTGGGAGCAAGCACACGGACATCAGAGGGTGGAAGGGAGGGGTGGGGGCAAGCACATGGACAGCAGAGGGTGGGAGGGAGGGGTGGGGGCAAGCACACGGACATCTGAGAATGGAAGGGAGGGGTGGGGGCAAGCACATGGACAGCAGAGGGTGGAAGGGAGGGGTGGGGGCAAGCACACAGACATCAGAGGGTGGAAGGGAGGGGTGGGAGCAAGCACACGGACATCAGAGGGTGGAAGGGAGGGGTGGGAGCAAGCACACGGACATCAGAGGGTGGAAGGGAGGGGTGGGAGCAAGCACATGGACATCAGATGGTGGAAGGGAGGGGTGGGGGCAAGCACACGGACATCAGAGGGTGGAAGGGAGGGGTGGGAGCAAGCACATGGACATCAGATGGTGGAAGGGAGGGGTGGGAGCAAGCACACGGACATCAGAGGGTGGAAGGGAGGGGTGGGAGCAAGCACACGGACATCAGAGGGTGGAAGGGAGGGTGGGGGCAAGCACACGGACATCAGAGGGTGGAAGGGAGGGGTGGGGGCAAGCACATGGACAGCAGAGGGTGGGAGGGAGGGGTGGGGGCAAGCACACGGACATCAGAGGGTGGAAGGGAGGGGTGGGGCCAAGTACATGGACATCAGAGGGTGGAAGGGAGGGGTGGGAGCAAGCACACGGACATCAGAGGGTGGAAGGGAGGGGTGGGGGCAAGCACATGGACAGCAGAGGGTGGGAGGGAGGGGTGGGGGCAAGCACACGGACATCAGAGAATGGAAGGGAGGGGTGGGGGCAAGCACACGGACATCAGAGGGTGGAAGGGAGGGGTGGGAGCAAGCACATGGACATCAGAGGGTGGAAGGGAGGGGTGGGGGCAAGCACATGGACATCAGAGGGTGGGAGGGAGGGGTGGGGGCAAGCACACGGACATCAGAGGGTGGAAGGGAGGGGTGGGAGCAAGCACACGGACATCAGAGGGTGGAAGGGAGGGGTGGGGGCAAGCACACGGACATCAGAGGGTGGAAGGGAGGGGTGGGGCAAGCACACAGACATCAGAGGGTGGAAGGGAGGGGTGGGAGCAAGCACATGGACATCAGATGGTGGAAGGGAGAGGTGGGGGCAAGCACATGGACAGCAGAGGGCAGGAGATCCTGGGGCAAGCACACGGACATCAGAGGGTGGAAGGAGGGTGGGGCAAGCACATGGACATCAGAGGGTGGAAGGGAGGGGTGGAGCAAGCACATGGACATCAGAGGGTGGAAGGAGGGGTGGGGGCAAGCACACGGACATCAGAGGGTGGAAGGGAGGGGTGGGAGCAAGCACACGGACATCAGATGGTGGAAGGGAGGGGTGGGGGCAAGCACATGGACATCAGAGGGTGGAAGGAGGGGTGGGAGCAAGCACACGGACATCAGAGGGTGGAAGGGAGGGGTGGGAGCAAGCACACGGACATCAGAGGGTGGAAGGGAGGGGTGGGGGCACAGGTGAGGGGCACACGGACTCAGAGGGTGGAAGGGAGGGTGGGAGCCACGGACATCAGAGGGTGGAAGGGAGGGGTGGGAACAAGCACATGGACATCAGAGGGTGGAAGGGAGGGGTGGGGAGCAAGCACACGGACATCAGAGGGTGGAAGGGAGGGGTGGGAGCAAGCACATGGACATCAGGAGGGTGGAAGGGAGGGGTGGGGCAAGCACATGGACATCAGAGGGTGGAAGGGAGGGGTGGGGCAAGCACATGGACATCAGAGAGTGGAAGGGAGGGGGGGGCAAGCACAGGACATCAGAGGTGGAAGGGAGGGGTGGGAGCAAGCACATGGACATCAGAGGCAGGAGGTGGGGGCAAGCACATGGACATCAGAGGGTGGAAGGGAGGTGGGAGCAAGCACACGGACATCAGAGGGTGGAAGGGAGGGGTGGGAGCAAGCACACGGACATCAGAGGGTGGAAGGGAGGGGTGGGGGCAAGCACACGGACATCAGAGGGTGGAAGGGAGGGGTGGGAGCAAGCACACGGACATCAGAGGGTGGAAGGGAGGGGTGGGAGCAAGCACATGGACATCAGAGGGTGGAAGGGAGGGGTGGGGGCAAGCACATGGACAGCAGAGGGTGGGAGGGAGGGGTGGGAGCAAGCACACGGACATCAGAGGGTGGAAGGGAGGGGTGGGGCCAAGTACATGGACATCAGAGGGTGGAAGGGAGGGGTGGGAGCAAGCACATGGACATCAGAGGGTGGAAGGGAGGGGTGGGAGCAAGCACACGGACAGCAGAGGGTGGAAGGGAGGGGTGGGGGCAAGCACATGGACAGCAGAGGGTGGGAGGGAGGGGTGGGGGCAAGCACACGGACATCAGAGGGTGGAAGGGAGGGGTGGGAGCAAGCACACGGACATCAGAGGGTGGAAGGGAGGGGTGGGGAGCACAGGACACAGAGTGGAGGAGGGTGGGCAGCATCAGAGGGTGGAAGGGAGGGTGGGGGCAAGCACATGGACATCAGAGGGTGGAAGGGAGGGTGGAGCAAGCACATGGACATCAGAGGGTGGAAGGGAGGGTGGGAGCAAGCACACGGACATCAGAGGGTGGAAGGAGGGTGGGGGCAAGCACATGGACAGCAGAGGGTGGAAGGAGGGTGGGAGCAAGACATGGACATCAGAGGGTGGAGGAGGGTGGGGGCAAGCACACGGACATCAGAGGGTGGAAGGGAGGGGTGGGAGCAAGCACACGGACATCAGAGGGGGTGGAAGAGGAGGGGTGGGGAGCAAGCACATGGACATCAGAGGGTGGAAGGGAGGGTGGGAGCAAGCACATGGACATCAGAGGGTGGAAGGGAGGGGTGGGGGCAAGCACACGGACATCAGAGGGTGGAAGGGAGGGGTGGGAGCAAGCACATGGACATCAGAGGGTGGAAGGGAGGGTGGGAGCAAGCACATGGACATCAGAGGGTGGAAGGGAGGGGTGGGAGCAAGCACACGGACATCAGAGGGTGGAAGGGAGGGTGGGAGCAAGCACATGGACATCAGAGGGTGGAAGGGAGGGGTGGGAGCAAGCACACGGACATCAGAGGGTGGAAGGGAGGGGTGGGAGCAAGCACATGGACATCAGAGGGTGGAAGGGAGGGGTGGGAGCAAGCACATGGACATCAGAGGTGGAAGGAGGGTGGGGCAAGCACACGGACATCAGAGGGTGGAAGGAGGTGAGCCACATGGACATCAGAGGGTGGAAGGGAGGGGTGGGGCCAAGCACATGGACATCAGAGGGTGGAAGGGAGGGGTGGGAGCAAGCACACGGACATCAGAGGGTGGAAGGGAGGGGTGGGGGCAAGCACATGGACAGCAGAGGGTGGGAGGGAGGGGTGGGGGCAAGCACACGGACATCAGAGGGTGGAAGGGAGGGGTGGGGGCAAGCACATGGACATCAGAGGGTGGAAGGGAGGCAGAGGTGGGGAGCAGGAGCACACGGACATCAGAGGGTGGAAGGGAGGGGTGGGAGCAAGCACATGGACATCAGAGGGTGGAAGGGAGGGGTGGGAGCAAGCACATGGACATCAGAGGGTGGAAGGGAGGGGTGGGAGCAAGCACATGGACATCAGAGGGTGGAAGGGAGGGGTGGGGGCAAGCACATGGACATCAGAGGGTGGAAGGGAGGGGTGGGAGCAAGCACACGGACATCAGAGGGTGGAAGGGAGGGTGGGAGCAAGCACACGGACATCAGAGGGTGGAAGGGAGGGGTGGGGGCAAAGCACACGGACATCAGAGGGTGGAAGGGAGGGTGGGAGCAAGCACACGGACATCAGATGGGTGGAAGGAGAGGGTGGGAGACAAGCACATGGACATCAGAAGGTGGAAGGAGAGTGCAAGCATGGGGAGCAGGAACAAGCACACGGACATCAGAGGGTGGAAGGGAGGGGTGGGGGCAAGCACATGGACATCAGAGGGTGGGAGGGAGGGGTGGGGGCAAGCACATGGACATCAGAGGGTGGAAGGGAGGGGTGGGAGCAAGCACATGGACATCAGAGGGTGGAAGGGAGGGGTGGGAGCAAGCACATGGACATCAGAGGGTGGAAGGGAGGGGTGGGGGCAAGCACATGGACATCAGAGGGTGGAAGGGAGGGGTGGGGGCAAGCACACGGACATCAGAGGGTGGAAGGGAGGGGTGGGGGCAAGCACACGGACATCAGAGGGTGGAAGGGAGGGGTGGGAGCAAGCACACGGACATCAGAGGGTGGAAGGGAGGGGTGGGGGCAAGCACATGGACATCAGAGGGTGGAAGGGAGGGGTGGGGCAAGCACACGGACATCAGAGGGTGGAAGGGAGGGTGGGAGCAAGCACACGGACATCAGAGGGTGGAAGGGAGGGGTGGGGGCAAGCACATGGACATCAGAGGGTGGAAGGGAGGGGTGGGGGCAAGCACACGGACATCAGAGGGTGGAAGGGAGGGGTGGGAGCAAGCACATGGACATCAGAGGGTGGAAGGGAGGGGTGGGGGCAAGCACATGGACAGCAGAGGGTGGAAGGAGGGTGGGGGCAAGCACACGGACATCAGAGGGTGGAAGGGAGGGTGGGAGCAAGCACACGGACATCAGAGGGTGGAAGGGAGGGGTGGGAGCAAGCACATGGACATCAGAGGGTGGAAGGGAGGGGTGGGAGCAAGCACATGGACATCAGAGGGTGGAAGGGAGGGGTGGGGGCAAGCACACGGACATCAGAGGGTGGAAGGGAGGGGTGGGAGCAAGCACACGGACATCAGAGGGTGGAAGGGAGGGGTGGGAGCAAGCACACGGACATCAGAGGGTGGAAGGGAGGGGTGGGAGCAAGCACATGGACATCAGAGGGTGGAAGGGAGGGGTGGGGGCAAGCACACGGACATCAGAGGGTGGAAGGGAGGGGTGGGAGCAAGCACATGGACATCAGAGGGTGGAAGGGAGGGGTGGGGGCAAGCACACGGACATCAGAGGGTGGAAGGGAGGGGTGGGAGCAAGCACATGGACATCAGAGGGTGGAAGGGAGGGGTGGGAGCAAGCACACGGACATCAGAGGGTGGAAGGGGAGGGGGTGGGGGCAAGCACACGGACATCAGAGGGTGGAAGGGAGGGGTGGGGGCAAGCACACGGACATCAGAGGGTGGAAGGGAGGGGTGGGAGCAAGCACATGGACATCAGATGGTGGAAGGGAGGGGTGGGGGCAAGCACATGGACAGCAGAGGGTGGAAGGGAGGTGCTGGGGCAAGCACACGGACATCAGAGGGTGGAAGGGAGGGGTGGGGGCAAGCACATGGACATCAGAGGGTGGAAGGGAGGGGTGGGAGCAAGCACACGGACATCAGAGGGTGGAAGGGAGGGGTGGGGGCAAGCACACGGACATCAGAGGGTGGAAGGGAGGGGTGGGAGCAAGCACATGGACATCAGATGGTGGAAGGGAGGGGTGGGGGCAAGCACATGGACATCAGAGGGTGGAAGGGAGGGGTGGGAGCAAGCACACGGACATCAGAGGGTGGAAGGGAGGGGTGGGAGCAAGCACACGGACATCAGAGGGTGGAAGGGAGGGGTGGGGGCAAGCACATGGACATCAGAGGGTGGAAGGGAGGGGTGGGGGCAAGCACATGGACAGCAGAGGGTGGGAGGGAGGGGTGGGAGCAAGCACACGGACATCAGAGGGTGGAAGGGAGGGGTGGGGCCAAGTACATGGACATCAGAGGGTGGAAGGGAGGGGTGGGAGCAAGCACATGGACATCAGAGGGTGGAAGGGAGGGGTGGGAGCAAGCACATGGACAGCAGAGGGTGGAAGGGAGGGGTGGGGGCAAGCACATGGACAGCAGAGGGTGGGAGGGAGGGGTGGGGGCAAGCACACGGACATCAGAGGGTGGAAGGGAGGGGTGGGAGCAAGCACACGGACATCAGAGGGTGGAAGGGAGGGTGGGGGCAAGCACACGGACATCAGAGGGTGGAAGGGAGGGGTGGGAGCAAGCACACGGACATCAGAGGGTGGAAGGGAGGGGTGGGGGCAAGCACACGGACATCAGAGGGTGGAAGGGAGGGGTGGGAGCAAGCACACGGACATCAGATGGTGGAAGGGAGGGGTGGGGGCAAGCACACGGACATCAGAGGGTGGAAGGGAGGGGTGGGAGCAAGCACATGGACATCAGATGGTGGAAAGGAGGGGTGGGAGCAAGCACACGGACATCAGAGGGTGGAAGGGAGGGGTGGGAGCAAGCACACGGACATCAGAGGGTGGAAGGGAGGGGTGGGGGCAAGCACACGGACATCAGAGGGTGGAAGGGAGGGGTGGGGGCAAGCACATGGACAGCAGAGGGTGGGAGGGAGGGGTGGGGGCAAGCACACGGACATCAGAGGGTGGAAGGGAGGGGTGGGGCCAAGTACATGGACATCAGAGGGTGGAAGGGAGGGGTGGGAGCAAGCACACGGACATCAGAGGGTGGAAGGGAGGGGTGGGGGCAAGCACATGGACAGCAGAGGGTGGGAGGGAGGGGTGGGGGCAAGCACACGGACATCAGAGAATGGAAGGGAGGGGTGGGGGCAAGCACACGGACATCAGAGGGTGGAAGGGAGGGGTGGGAGCAAGCACATGGACATCAGAGGGTGGAAGGGAGGGGTGGGGGCAAGCACATGGACATCAGAGGGTGGGAGGGAGGGGTGGGGGCAAGCACATGGACATCAGAGGGTGGAAGGGAGGGGAGGGAGCAAGCACACGGACATCAGAGGGTGGAAGGGAGGGGTGGGGGCAAGCACACGGACATCAGAGGGTGGAAGGGAGGGGTGGGGCAAGCACACAGACATCAGAGGGTGGAAGGGTGGGGTGGGAGCAAGCACATGGACATCAGATGGTGGAAGGGAGGGCTGGGGGCAAGCACATGGACAGCAGAGGGCAGGAGATCCTGGGGCAAGCACACGGACATCAGAGGGTGGAAGGGAGGGGTGGGGGCAAGCACATGGACATCAGAGGGTGGAAGGGAGGGGTGGGAGCAAGCACACGGACATCAGAGGGTGGAAGAGAGGGGTGGGGGCAAGCACACGGACATCAGAGGGTGGAAGGGAGGGGTGGGAGCAAGCACATGGACATCAGATGGTGGAAGGGAGGGGTGGGGGCAAGCACATGGACAGCAGAGGGTGGAAGGGAGGGGTGGGGGCAAGCACATGGACATCAGATGGTGGAAGGGAGGGGTGGGAGCACATGGACATCAGAGGGTGGAAGGGAGGGGTGGGGGCAAGCACATGGACATCAGAGGGTGGAAGGGAGGGGTGGGGGCAAGCACATGGACAGCAGAGGGTGGAAGGGAGGGGTGGGAGCAAGCACACGGACATCAGAGGGTGGGAGGGAGGGGTGGGGGCAAGCACATGGACAGCAGAGGGTGGGAGGGAGGGGTGGGGGCAAGCACACGGACATCAGAGGGTGGAAGGGAGGGGTGGGAGCAAGCACACGGACATCAGAGGGTGGAAGGGAGGGGTGGGGGCAAGCACATGGACAGCAGAGGGTGGGAGGGAGGGGTGGGAGCAAGCACACGGACATCAGAGGGTGGAAGGGAGGGGTGGGGCCAAGTACATGGACATCAGAGGGTGGAAGGGAAGGGTGGGAGCAAGCACACGGACATCAGAGGGTGGAAGGGAGGGGTGGGAGCAAGCACATGGACAGCAGAGGGTGGGAGGGAGGGGTGGGGGCAAGCACATGGACATCAGAGGGTGGAAGGGAGGGGTGGGAGCAAGCACACGGACATCAGAGGGTGGAAGGGAGGGGTGGGGGCAAGCACACGGACATCAGAGGGTGGAAGGGAGGGGTGGGAGCAAGCACATGGACATCAGATGGTGGAAGGGAGGGGTGGGGGCAAGCACATGGACATCAGAGGGTGGAAGGGAGGGGTGGGAGCAAGCACACGGACATCAGAGGGTGGAAGGGAGGGGTGGGAGCAAGCACACGGACATCAGAGGGCAGGAGATCCTGGGGCAAGCACACGGACATCAGAGGGTGGAAGGGAGGGGTGGGGACAAGCACATGGACATCAGAGGGTGGAAGGGAGGGGTGGGAGCAAGCACACGGACATCAGAGGGTGGAAGGGAGGGGTGGGGGCAAGCACACGGACATCAGAGGGTGGAAGGGAGGGGTGGGAGCAAGCACATGGACATCAGATGGTGGAAGGGAGGGGTGGGGGCAAGCACATGGACATCAGAGGGTGGAAGGGAGGGGTGGGAGCAAGCACACGGACATCAGAGGGTGGAAGGGAGGGGTGGGAGCAAGCACACGGACATCAGAGGGTGGAAGGGAGGGGTGGGGGCAAGCACATGGACATCAGAGGGTGGAAGGGAGGGGTGGGGGCAAGCACATGGACAGCAGATGGGTGGGAGGGAGGGGTGGGAGCAAGCACACGGACATCAGAGGGTGGAAGGGAGGGGTGGGGCCAAGTACATGGACATCAGAGGGTGGAAGGGAGGGGTGGGAGCAAGCACATGGACATCAGAGGGTGGAAGGGAGGGGTGGGAGCAAGCACATGGACAGCAGAGGGTGGAAGGGAGGGGTGGGGGCAAGCACATGGACAGCAGAGGGTGGGAGGGAGGGGTGGGGGCAAGCACACGGACATCAGAGGGTGGAAGGGAGGGGTGGGGCCAAGTACATGGACATCAGAGGGTGGAAGGGAGGGGTGGGAGCAAGCACATGGACATTAGAGGGTGGAAGGGAGGGGTGGGAGCAAGCACATGGACAGCAGAGGGTGGAAGGGAGGGGTGGGGGCAAGCACATGGACAGCAGAGGGTGGGAGGGAGGGGTGGGGGCAAGCACACGGACATCAGAGGGTGGAAGGGAGGGGTGGGAGCAAGCACACGGACATCAGAGGCTGGAAGGGAGGGGTGGGGGCAAGCACACGGACATCAGAGGGTGGAAGGGAGGGGTGGGAGCAAGCACACGGACATCAGAGGGTGGAAGGGAGGGGTGGGGGCAAGCACACGGACATCAGAGGGTGGAAGGGAGAGGTGGGAGCAAGCACATGGACATCAGATGGTGGAAGGGAGGGGTGGGGGCAAGCACATGGACAGCAGAGGGTGGAAGGGAGGGGTGGGGGCAAGCACATGGACATCAGATGGTGGAAGGGAGGGGTGGGAGCACATGGACATCAGAGGGTGGAAGGGAGGGGTGGGGGCAAGCACATGGACATCAGAGGGTGGAAGGGAGGGGTGGGGGCAAGCACATGGACAGCAGAGGTTGGAAGGGAGGGGTGGGTGCAAGCACACGGACATCAGAGGGTGGAAGGGAGGGGTGGGGGCAAGCACATGGACAGCAGAGGGTGGGAGGGAGGGGTGGGAGCAAGCACACGGACATCAGAGGGTGGAAGGGAGGGGTGGGGCCAAGTACATGGACATCAGAGGGTGGAAGGGAAGGGTGGGAGCAAGCACATGGACATCAGAGGGTGGAAGGGAGGGGTGGGAGCAAGCACATGGACAGCAGAGGGTGGGAGGGAGGGGTGGGGGCAAGCACATGGACAGCAGAGGGTGGGAGGGAGGGGTGGGGGCAAGCACACGGACATCAGAGGGTGGAAGGGAGGGTTGGGAGCAAGCACACGGACATCAGAGGGTGGAAGGGAGGGGTGGGGGCAAGCACATGGACGTCAGAGGGTGGAAGGGAGGGGTGGGACCAAGCACACGGACATCAGAGGGTGGAAGGGAGGGGTGGGGGCAAGCACACAGACATCAGAGGGTGGAAGGGAGGGGTGGGAGCAAGCACACGGACATCAGAGGGTGGAAGGGAGGGGTGGGAGCAAGCACACGGACATCAGAGGGTGGAAGGGAGGGGTGGGAGCAAGCACATGGACATCAGATGGCGGGAAGGGAGGGGTGGGGGCAAGCACACGGACATCAGAGGGTGGAGAGGGTGGGAGCAAGCACATGGACATCAGAGGGTGGAAGGGAGGGGTGGGAGCAAGCACACGGACATCAGAGGGTGGAAAGGAGGGGTGGGGGCAAGCACACGGACATCAGAGGGTGGAAGGGAGGGGTGGGGGCAAGCACATGGACAGCAGAGGGTGGGAGGGAGGGGTGGGGGCAAGCACACGGACATCAGAGGGTGGAAGGGAGGGGTGGGGCCAAGTACATGGACATCAGAGGGTGGAAGGGAGGGGTGGGAGCAAGCACACGGACATCAGAGGGTGGAAGGGAGGGGTGGGGGCAAGCACATGGACAGCAGAGGGTGGGAGGGAGGGGTGGGGGCAAGCACACGGACATCAGAGAATGGAAGGGAGGGGTGGGGGCAAGCACACGGACATCAGAGGGTGGAAGGGAGGGGTGGGAGCAAGCACATGGACATCAGATGGTGGAAGGGAGGGGTGGGGGCAAGCACATGGACATCAGAGGGTGGGAGGGAGGGGTGGGGGCAAGCTCACGGACATCAGAGGGTGGAAGGGAGGGGTGGGAGCAAGCACACGGACATCAGAGGGTGGAAGGGAGGGGTGGGGGCAAGCACACGGACATCAGAGGGTGGAAGGGAGGGGTGGGGGCAAGCACACGGACATCAGAGGGTGGAAGGGAGGGGTGGGAGCAAGCACATGGACATCAGATGGTGGAAGGGAGGGGTGGGGGCAAGCACATGGACAGCAGAGGGCAGGAGATCCTGGGGCAAGCACACGGACATCAGAGGGTGGAAGGGAGGGTGGGGGCAAGCACATGGACATCAGAGGGTGGGAGGGAGGGGTGGGGGCAAGCACACGGACATCAGAGGGTGGAAGGGAGGGGTGGGAGCAAGCACATGGACATCAGATGGTGGAAGGGAGGAGTGGGGGCAAGCACACGGACATCAGAGGGTGGAAGGGAGGGGTGGGGGCAAGCACACGGACATCAGAGGGTGGAAGGGAGGGGTGGGGGCAAGCACACGGACATCAGAGGGTGGAAGGGAGGGGTGGGGGCAAGCACATGGACAGCAGAGGGTGGGAGGGAGGGGTGGGAGCAAGCACAAGGACATCAGAGGGTGGAAGGGAGGGGTGGGGGCAAGCACACGGACATCAGAGGGTGGAAGGGAGGGGTGGGAGCAAGCACACGGACATCAGAGGGTGGAAGGGAGGGGTGGGGGCAAGCACATGGACAGCAGAGGGTGGGAGGGAGGGGTGGGGGCAAGCACACGGACATCAGAGAATGGAAGGGAGGGGTGGGGGCAAGCACACGGACATCAGAGGGTGGAAGGGAGGGGTGGGAGCAAGCACATGGACATCAGAGGGTGGAAGGGAGGGGTGGGAGCAAGCACACGGACATCAGAGGGTGGAAGGGAGGGGTGGGGGCAAGCACACGGACATCAGAGGGTGGAAGGGAGGGGTGGGGGCAAGCACACGGACATCAGAGGGTGGAAGGGAGGGGTGGGAGCAAGCACATGGACATCAGATGGTGGAAGGGAGGGGTGGGGGCAAGCACATGGACAGCAGAGGGCAGGAGATCCTGGGGGCAAGCACACGGACATCAGAGGGTGGAAGGGAGGGGTGGGGACAAGCACATGGACATCAGAGGGTGGAAGGGAGGGGTGGGAGCAAGCACACGGACATCAGAGGGTGGAAGGGAGGGGTGGGGGCAAGCACACGGACATCAGAGGGTGGAAGGGAGGGGTGGGAGCAAGCACATGGACATCAGATGGTGGAAGGGAGGGGTGGGGGCAAGCACATGGACATCAGAGGGTGGAAGGGAGGGGTGGGAGCAAGCACACGGACATCAGAGGGTGGAAGGGAGGGGTGGGAGCAAGCACACGGACATCAGAGGGTGGAAGGGAGGGGTGGGGGCAAGCACATGGACATCAGAGGGTGGAAGGGAGGAGTGGGGGCAAGCACATGGACAGCAGTGGGTGGGAGGGAGGGGTGGGAGCAAGCACACGGACATCAGAGGGTGGAAGGGAGGGGTGGGGCCAAGTACATGGACATCAGAGGGTGGAAGGGAGGGGTGGGAGCAAGCACATGGACATCAGAGGGTGGAAGGGAGGGGTGGGAGCAAGCACATGGACAGCAGAGGGTGGAAGGGAGGGGTGGGGGCAAGCACATGGACAGCAGAGGGTGGGAGGGAGGGGTGGGGGCAAGCACACGGACATCAGAGGGTGGAAGGGAGGGGTGGGAGCAAGCACACGGACATCAGAGGCTGGAAGGGAGGGGTGGGGGCAAGCACACGGACATCAGAGGGTGGAAGGGAGGGGTGGGAGCAAGCACACGGACATCAGAGGGTGGAAGGGAGGGGTGGGGGCAAGCACACGGACATCAGAGGGTGGAAGGGAGGGGTGGGAGCAAGCACACGGACATCAGATGGTGGAAGGGAGGGGTGGGGGCAAGCACACGGACATCAGAGGGTGGAAGGGAGGGGTGGGAGCAAGCACATGGACATCAGATGGTGGAAGGGAGGGGTGGGAGCAAGCACACGGACATCAGAGGGTGGAAGGGAGGGGTGGGAGCAAGCACACGGACATCAGAGGGTGGAAGGGAGGGTGGGGGCAAGCACACGGACATCAGATGGTGGAAGGGAGGGGTGGGGGCAAGCACACGGACATCAGATGGTGGAAGGGAGGGGTGGGGGCAAGCACATGGACAGCAGAGGGTGGAAGGGAGGGGTGGGAGCAAGCACACGGACATCAGAGGGTGGAAGGGAGGGGTGGGGGCAAGCACATGGACAGCAGAGGGTGGGAGGGAGGGGTGGGGGCAAGCACACGGACATCAGAGAGTGGAAGGGAGGGGTGGGGGCAAGCACACGGACATCAGAGGGTGGAAGGGAGGGGTGGGAGCAAGCACATGGACATCAGAGGGTGGAAGAGAGGGGTGGGGGCAAGCACATGGACATCAGAG
The DNA here is from genome assembly GCA_963921515.1 of Calotriton arnoldi. Lineage (NCBI taxonomy): Eukaryota > Metazoa > Chordata > Amphibia > Caudata > Salamandridae > Calotriton > Calotriton arnoldi. The sequence goes on along the minus strand of CAWUFW010015829.1, from coordinate 37,958 downwards.
GGTGGGAGGGAGGGGTGGGGGCAAGCACATGGACATCAGAGGGTGGAAGGGAGGGGTGGGAGCAAGCACACGGACATCAGAGGGTGGAAGGGAGGGGTGGGGGCAAGCACACGGACATCAGAGGGTGGAAGGGAGGGGTGGGGGCAAGCACACGGACATCAGAGGGTGGAAGGGAGGGGTGGGAGCAAGCACATGGACATCAGATGGTGGAAGGGAGGGCTGGGGGCAAGCACATGGACAGCAGAGGGCAGGAGATCCTGGGGCAAGCACACGGACATCAGAGGGTGGAAGGGAGGGGTGGGGGCAAGCACATGGACATCAGAGGGTGGAAGGGAGGGGTGGGAGCAAGCACACGGACATCAGAGGGTGGAAGAGAGGGGTGGGGGCAAGCACACGGACATCAGAGGGTGGAAGGGAGGGGTGGGAGCAAGCACATGGACATCAGATGGTGGAAGGGAGGGGTGGGGGCAAGCACATGGACAGCAGAGGGTGGAAGGGAGGGGTGGGGGCAAGCACATGGACATCAGATGGTGGAAGGGAGGGGTGGGAAGCACATGGACATCAGAGGGTGGAAGGGAGGGGTGGGGGCAAGCACATGGACATCAGAGGGTGGAAGGGAGGGGTGGGGGCAAGCACATGGACAGCAGAGGGTGGAAGGGAGGGGTGGGGAGCAAGCACACGGACATCAGAGGGTGGGAGGGAGGGGTGGGGGCAAGCACATGGACAGCAGAGGGTGGGAGGGAGGGGTGGGGGCAAGCACACGGACATCAGAGGGTGGAAGGGAGGGGTGGGAGCAAGCACACGGACATCAGAGGGTGGAAGGGAGGGGTGGGGGCAAGCACATGGACAGCAGAGGGTGGGAGGGAGGGGTGGGAGCAAGCACACGGACATCAGAGGGTGGAAGGGAGGGGTGGGGCCAAGTACATGGACATCAGAGGGTGGAAGGGAAGGGTGGGAGCAAGCACATGGACATCAGAGGGTGGAAGGGAGGGGTGGGAGCAAGCACATGGACAGCAGAGGGTGGGAGGGAGGGGTGGGGGCAAGCACATGGACATCAGAGGGTGGAAGGGAGGGGTGGGAGCAAGCACACGGACATCAGAGGGTGGAAGGGAGGGGTGGGGGCAAGCACACGGACATCAGAGGGTGGAAGGGAGGGGTGGGAGCAAGCACATGGACATCAGATGGTGGAAGGGAGGGGTGGGGGCAAGCACATGGACATCAGAGGGTGGAAGGGAGGGGTGGGAGCAAGCACACGGACATCAGAGGGTGGAAGGGAGGGGTGGGAGCAAGCACACGGACATCAGAGGGCAGGAGATCTGGGGCAAGCACACGGACATCAGAGGGTGGAAGGGAGGGGTGGGGACAAGCACATGGACATCAGAGGGTGGAAGGGAGGGGTGGGAGCAAGCACACGGACATCAGAGGGTGGAAGGGAGGGGTGGGGGCAAGCACACGGACATCAGAGGGTGGAAGGGAGGGGTGGGAGCAAGCACATGGACATCAGATGGTGGAAGGGAGGGGTGGGGGCAAGCACATGGACATCAGAGGGTGGAAGGGAGGGGTGGGAGCAAGCACACGGACATCAGAGGGTGGAAGGGAGGGGTGGGAGCAAGCACACGGACATCAGAGGGTGGAAGGGAGGGGTTTGGGCAAGCACATGGACATCAGAGGGTGGAAGGGAGGGGTGGGGGCAAGCACATGGACAGCAGTGGGTGGGAGGGAGGGGTGGGAGCAAGCACACGGACATCAGAGGGTGGAAGGGAGGGGTGGGGCCAAGTACATGGACATCAGAGGGTGGAAGGGAGGGGTGGGAGCAAGCACATGGACATTAGAGGGTGGAAAGGAGGGGTGGAAGCAAGCACATGGACAGCAGAGGGTGGAAGGGAGGGGTGGGGGCAAGCACATGGACAGCAGAGGGTGGGAGGGAGGGGTGGGGGCAAGCACACGGACATCAGAGGGTGGAAGGGAGGGGTGGGGCCAAGTACATGGACATCAGAGGGTGGAAGGGAGGGGTGGGAGCAAGCACATGGACATTAGAGGGTGGAAAGGAGGGGTGGGAGCAAGCACATGGACAGCAGAGGGTGGAAGGGAGGGGTGGGGGCAAGCACATGGACAGCAGAGGGTGGGAGGGAGGGGTGGGGGCAAGCACACGGACATCAGAGGGTGGAAGGGAGGGGTGGGAGCAAGCACACGGACATCAGAGGCTGGAAGGGAGGGGTGGGGGCAAGCACACGGACATCAGAGGGTGGAAGGGAGGGGTGGGAGAAAGCACACGGACATCAGAGGGTGGAAGGGAGGGGTGGGGGCAAGCACACGGACATCAGAGGGTGGAAGGGAGGGGTGGGAGCAAGCACATGGACATCAGATGGTGGAAGGGAGGGGTGGGGGCTAGCGCATGGACAGCAGAGGGTGGAAGGGAGGGGTGGGGGCAAGCACATGGACATCAGATGGTGGAAGGGAGGGGTGGGAGCACATGGACATCAGAGGGTGGAAGGGAGGGGTGGGGGCAAGCACATGGACATCAGAGCGTGGAAGGGAGGGGTGGGGGCAAGCACATGGACAGCAGAGGTTGGAAGGGAGGGGTGGGTGCAAGCACACGGACATCAGAGGGTGGGAGGGAGGGGTGGGGGCAAGCACATGGACAGCAGAGGGTGGGAGGGAGGGGTGGGGGCAAGCACATGGACAACAGAGGGTGGAAGGGAGGGGTGGGAGCAAGCACACGGACATCAGAGGATGGAAGGGAGGGGTGGGGGCAAGCACATGGACATCAGAGGGTGGAAGGGAGGGGTGGGAGCAAGCACACGGACATCAGAGGGTGGAAGGGAGGGGTGGGAGCAAGCACACGGACATCAGAGGGTGGAAGGGAGGGGTGGGGGCAAGCACATGGACAGCAGAGGGTGGGAGGGAGGGGTGGGAGCAAGCACACGGACATCAGAGGGTGGAAGGGAGGGGTGGGGCCAAGTACATGGACATCAGAGGGTGGAAGGGAGGGGTGGGAGCAAGCACACGGACATCAGAGGGTGGAAGGGAGGGGTGGGAGCAAGCACACGGACATCAGAGGGTGGAAGGGAGGGTGGGGCAAGCACATGGACATCAGAGGGTGGAAGGGAGGTGTGGGGGCAAGCACATGGACAGCAGAGGGTGGGAGGGAGGGGTGGGAGCAAGCACACGGACATCAGAGGGTGGAAGGGAGGGGTGGGGCCAAGTACATGGACATCAGAGGGTGGAAGGGAGGGGTGGGAGCAAGCACATGGACATTAGAGGGTGGAAGGGAGGGGTGGGAGCAAGCACATGGACAGCAGAGGGTGGGAGGGAGGGGTGGGGGCAAGCACATGGACAGCAGAGGGTGGGAGGGAGGGGTGGGGGCAAGCACACAGACATCAGAGGGTGGAAGGGAGGGGTGGGAGCAAGCACACGGACATCAGAGAATGGAAGGGAGGGGTGGGGCAAGCACATGGACATCAGAGGGTGGAAGGGAGGGGTGGGAGCAAGCACACGGACATCAGAGGGTGGAAGGGAGGGGTGGGGGCAAGCACACGGACATCAGAGGGTGGAAGGGAGGGGTGGGAGCAAGCACATGGACATCAGATGGTGGAAGGGAGGGGTGGGGGCAAGCACATGGACAGCAGAGGGTGGAAGGGAGGGGTGGGGGCAAGCACATGGACATCAGATGGTGGAAGGGAGGGGTGGGAGCACATGGACATCAGAGGGTGGAAGGGAGGGGTGGGGGCAAGCACATGGACATCAGAGGGTGGAAGGGAGGGGTGGGGGCAAGCACATGGACAGCAGAGGGTGGAAGGGAGGGGTGGGAGCAAGCACACGGACATCAGAGTGTGGAAGGGAGGGGTGGGAGCAAGCACACGGACATCAGAGGGTGGAAGGGAGGGCTGGGAGCAAGCACACAGACATCAGAGGGTGGAAGGGAGGGGTGGGAGCAAGCACATGGACATCAGATGGTGGAAGGGAGGGGTGGGGGCAAGCACACGGACATCAGAGGGTGGAAGGGAGGGGTGGGAGCAAGCACATGGACATCAGATGGTGGAAGGGAGGGGTGGGAGCAAGCACACGGACATCAGAGGGTGGAAGGGAGGGGTGGGGGCAAGCACACGGACATCAGAGGGTGGAAGGGAGGGGGGGGCAAGCACACGGACATCAGAGGGTGGAAGGGAGGGGTGGGGGCAAGCACATGGACAGCAGAGGGTGGGAGGGAGGGGTGGGGGCAAGCACACGGACATCAGAGGGTGGAAGGGAGGGGTGGGGCCAAGTACATGGACATCACAGGGTGGAAGGGAGGGGTGGGAGCAAGCACACGGATATCAGAGGGTGGAAGGGAGGGGTGGGGGCAAGCACATGGACAGCAGAGGGTGGGAGGGAGGGGTGGGCGCAAGCACACGGACATCAGAGAATGGAAGGGAGGGGTGGGGGCAAGCACACGGACATCAGAGGGTGGAAGGGAGGGGTGGGAGCAAGCACATGGACATCAGAGGGTGGAAGGGAGGGGCGGGGGCAAGCACATGGACATCAGAGGGTGGGAGGGAGGGGTGGGGGCAAGCACACGGACATCAGAGGGTGGAAGGGAGGGGTGGGAGCAAGCACACGGACATCAGAGGGTGGAAGGGAGGGGTGGGGGCAAGCACACGGACATCAGAGGGTGGAAGGGAGGGGTGGGGGCAAGCACACGGACATCAGAGGGTGGAAGGGAGGGGTGGGAGCAAGCACATGGACATCAGATGGTGGAAGGGAGGGGTGGGGGCAAGCACATGGACAGCAGAGGGCAGGAGATCCTGGGGCAAGCAAACGGACATCAGAGGGTGGAAGGGAGGGGTGGGGGCAAGCACATGGACATCAGAGGGTGGAAGGGAGGGGTGGGAGCAAGCACACGGACATCAGAGGGTGGAAGGGAGGGGTGGGGGCAAGCACACGGACATCAGAGGGTGGAAGGGAGGGGTGGGAGCAAGCACATGGACATCAGATGGTGGAAGGGAGGGGTGGGAGCAAGCACACGGACATCAGAGGGTGGAAGGGAGGGGTGGGAGCAAGCACACAGACATCAGAGGGTGGAAGGGAGGGGTGGGGGCAAGCACACGGACATCAGAGGGTGGAAGGGAGGGGTGGGGGCAAGCACATGGACAGCAGAGGGTGGGAGGGAGGGGTGGGGGCAAGCACACGGACATCAGAGGGTGGAAGGGAGGGGTGGGGCCAAGTACATGGACATCAGAGGGTGGAAGGGAGGGGTGGGAGCAAGCACACGGACATCAGAGGGTGGAAGGGAGGGGTGGGGGCAAGCACATGGACAGCAGAGGGTGGGAGGGAGGTGTGGGGGCAAGCACACGGACATCAGAGAATGGAAGGGAGGGGTGGGGGCAAGCACACGGACATCAGAGGGTGGAAGGGAGGGGTGGGAGCAAGCACATGGACATCAGAGGGTGGAAGGGAGGGGTGGGGGCAAGCACATGGACATCAGAGGGTGGGAGGGAGGGGTGGGGGCAAGCACACGGACATCAGAGGGTGGAAGGGAGGGGTGGGAGCAAGCACACGGACATCAGAGGGTGGAAGGGAGGGGTGGGGGCAAGCACACAGACATCAGAGGGTGGAAGGGAGGGGTGGGGGCAAGCACACGGACATCAGAGGGTGGAAGGGAGGGGTTGGAGCAAGCACATGGACATCAGATGGTGGAAGGGAGGGGTGGGGGCAAGCACATGGACAGCAGAGGGCAGGAGATCCTGGGGCAAGCACACGGACATCAGAGGGTGGAAGGGAGGGGTGGGGACAAGCACATGGACATCAGAGGGTGGAAGGGAGGGGTGGGAGCAAGCACACGGACATCAGAGGGTGGAAGGGAGGGGTGGGGGCAAGCACACAGACATCAGAGGGTGGAAGGGAGGGGTGGGAGCAAGCACATGGACATCAGATGGTGGAAGGGAGGGGTGGGGGCAAGCACATGGACATCAGAGGGTGGAAGGGAGGGGTGGGAGCAAGCACACGGACATCAGAGGGTGGAAGGGAGGGGTGGGAGCAAGCACACGGACATCAGAGGGTGGAAGGAGGGGTTTGGGCAAGCACATGGACATCAGAGGGTGGAAGGGAGGGGTGGGGGCAAGCACATGGACAGCAGTGGGTGGGAGGGAGGGGTGGGAGCAAGCACACGGACATCAGAGGGTGGAAGGGAGGGTGGGGCCAAGTACATGGACATCAGAGGGTGGAAGGGAGGGGTGGGAGCAAGCACATGGACATTAGAGGGTGGAAGGGAGGGGTGGGAGCAAGCACATGGACAGCAGAGGGTGGAAGGGAGGGGTGGGGGCAAGCACATGGACAGCAGAGGGTGGGAGGGAGGGGTGGGGGCAAGCACACGGACATCAGAGGGTGGAAGGGAGGGGTGGGAGCAAGCACACAGACATCAGAGGCTGGAAGGGAGGGGTGGGGGCAAGCACACGGACATCAGAGGGTGGAAGGGTGGGGTGGGAGCAAACACACGGACATCAGAGGGTGGAAGGGAGGGGTGGGGGCAAGCACACGGACATCAGAGGGTGGAAGGGAGGGGTGGGAGCAAGCACATGGACATCAGATGGTGGAAGGGAGGGGTGGGTGCAAGCACATGGACAGCAGAGGGTGGAAGGGAGGGGTGGGGGCAAGCACATGGACATCAGATGGTGGAAGGGATGTGTGGGAGCACATGGACATCAGAGGGTGGAAGGGAGGGGTGGGGGCAAGCATATGGACATCAGAGGGTGGAAGGGAGGGGTGGGGGCAAGCACATGGACAGCAGAGGGTGGAAGGGAGGGGTGGGTGCAAGCACACGGACATCAGAGGGTGGGAGGGAGGGGTGGGGGCAAGCACATGGACAGCAGAGGGTGGGAGGGAGGGGTGGGGGCAAGCACACGGACATCAGAGGGTGGAAGGGAGGGGTGGGAGCAAGCACACGGACATCAGAGGATGGAAGGGAGGGGTGGGGGCAAGCACATGGACATCAGAGGGTGGAAGGGAGGGGTGGGAGCAAGCACACGGACATCAGAGGGTGGAAGGGAGGGGTGGGAGCAAGCACACGGACATCAGAGGGTGGAAGGGAGGGGTGGCGGCAAGCACATGGACAGCAGAGGGTGGGAGGGAGGGGTGGGAGCAAGCACACGGACATCAGAGGGTGGAAGGGAGGGGTGGGGCCAAGTACATGGACATCAGAGGGTGGAAGGGAGGGGTGGGAGCAAGCACATTAACATCAGAGGTTGGAAGGGAGGGGTGGGAGCAAGCACATGGACAGCATAGGGTGGGAGGGAGGGGTGGGGGTAAGCACATGGACAGCAGAGTGTGGGAGGGAGGGGTGGGGGCAAGCACACGGACATCAGAGGGTGGAAGGGAGGGGTGGGAGCAAGCACACGGACATCAGAGGATGGAAGGGAGGGGTGGGGGCAAGCACATGGACATCAGAGGGTGGAAGGGAGGGGTGGGAGCAAGCACACGGACATCAGAGGGTGGAAGGGAGGGGTGGGGTGGGGGCAAGCACACAGACATCACAGGGTGGAAGGGAGGGGTGGGAGCAAGCACACGGACATCAGAGGGTGGAAGGGAGGGCTGGGAGCAAGCACACGGACATCAGAGGGTGGAAGGGAGGGGTGGGAGCAAGCACATGGACATCAGATGGTGGAAGGGAGGGGTGGGGGCAAGCACACGGACATCAGAGGGTGGAAGGGAGGGGTGGGAGCAAGCACATGGACATCAGATGGTGGAAGGGAGGGGTGGGAGCAAGCACACGGACATCAGAGGGTGGAAGGGAGGGGTGGGAGCAAGCACACGGACATCAGAGGGTGGAAGGGAGGGGTGGGGGCAAGCACACGGACATCAGAGGGTGGAAGGGAGGGGTGGGGGCAAGCACATGGACAGCAGAGGGTGGGAGGGAGGGGTGGGGGCAAGCACACGGACATCAGAGGGTGGAAGGGAGGGGTGGGGCCAAGTACATGGACATCAGAGGGTGGAAGGGAGGGGTGGGAGCAAGCACACAGACATCAGAGGGTGGAAGGGAGGGGTGGGGGCAAGCACATGGACAGCAGAGGGTGGGAGGGAGGGGTGGGGGCAAGCACACGGACATCAGAGAATGGAAGGGAGGGGTGAGGGCAAGCACACGGACATCAGAGGGTGGAAGGAGGGGTGGGAGCAAGCACATGGACATCAGAGGGTGGAAGGGAGGGGTGGGGGCAAGCACATGGACATCAGAGGGTGGGAGGGAGGGGTGGGGGCAAGCACACGGACATCAGAGGGTGGAAGGGAGGGGTGGGAGCAAGCACACGGACATCAGAGGGTGGAAGGGAGGGGTGGGGGCAAGCACACGGACATCAGAGGGTGGAAGGGAGGGGTGGGGGCAAGCACACAGACATCAGAGGGTGGAAGGGAGGGGTGGCAGCAAGCACATGGACAGCAGATGGTGGAAGGGAGGGGTGGGGGCAAGCACATGGACAGCAGAGGGCAGGAGATCCTGGGGAAAGCACACGGACATCAGAGGGTGGAAGGGAGGGGTGGGGGCAAGCACATGGACATCAGAGGGTGGAAGGGAGGGGTGGGAGCAAGCACACGGACATCAGAGGGTGGAAGAGAGGGGTGGGGGCAAGCACATGGACATCAGAGGGTGGAAGGGTGGGGTGGGAGCAAGCACATGGACATCAGATGGTGGAAGGGAGGGGTGGGGGCAAGCACATGGACAGCAGAGGGTGGAAGGGAGGGGTGGGGGCAAGCACATGTGTTGGACTTGGCCCTTTTGCCCTGAATTTTTTCGCTTGTGTAACAATAAAATATGGTGTGTCTGAACAGAACATAACAAATGCTGTGTAATATGGTACACACTGTTAGCGCCGCCATTTTAGAAAAGCACTGTGGAAAAATGTCACTGTTAAAATGGACGCCATGCCTGCCTGCCCATGTGACGCCTGACTGAGGTGGGGTGGCAGCCTAGTGGTTTGTCCCCCAGCGCCCCTGCTTTTGGAGGGAAGCGTCGCACCGAGGGTGCTCTACTCCTCCCCTGAACCAGTTAGAACCGGTTCCGGAGAGAACCTTCTAAGCTGCCATGTGAGGAGACTGAGGCAGTGCAGAGCCTGGACTGAAGGGGAAGGGACCTTCTGCCAGGGGAGACCGCCACATTGGGCCTGTGTGCTGGCCCCTGTGCCCATCTGCACCCCTCCACCGTCCCCAGGGCCAGTGAGAGCCCCTTACTGGAGTGTAGACTGCCATGACAGGAGGAGTACCACGTTATGGGGGATGACTGCTCCCAGGAGCTGCGGTCCTGTTCCGATGAGTACCCACTGCCCGTTGATCTGACCTAGTATTGTTGACTGCTCTACTACTGCCCTGAATCTAGCGCCCGGGGAGCGCTATACCTGCGGTGCCGGAAGGGAGGACCCTGGAGGTGGGAGCACTGCCTGTGCCTGCCTGCAGGAAGAGGAGGGCTGAAGCCTGCACCCTAGCGCTGTGCCCTGGAGTCTGGAGAGCGCTGTAACCCCCTGAAGACACCGTCTGCAAAGCGCTGTGGGGGACTGTGTAGCGCTAAGAAGTGGAGCGCTGCTCGTGTGCTGCAGGAGAGCCGATTCCTCCAAGTGGCGGGGCCCCCCGCGGGTGTGCTTATACTAGGAGGGAGCCTACCCTCTGTGAGGAAAAGAGGTGTGTGGCTGAAGAAACGGGTGCCCACCCCGTAATTGCCTGCTTCGAGGCAGCGGGTGCCTACCCCGAAACTTGTCCTTGTTGGAAGGCGGGAGCCCACCCCGCGCTTCTAACGTGCCCAGGATCACCGCCGCGGCCGTGAGGGGAAGCGCTGACAAGGAGACGTGCGTGTGGCCAGGACAAGGAGAGCGGCTGATGTGGAAGTGCATCGGGAGCCTACCCCGTGCCTTCCTGCCTGGTGAGAACCCGAACGGGAGCCCACCCCGCACTACGGGAGCTGAAAAGGGCCGCCGCTCTGCCTGCGGCGACCCGGAAGAAGACAGACCTCGGCCGAGGTCTGCGGGAAGTAGGTGGGGGCTCCCTGAGCGGAGGAGAGCCCCGCGTGAGGAGAGGCGCCGGAAGAGGAATCCAGGCGGGAGCCCACCCCGCGCTGGCCAACGCCGCCGGAGACTTCGCTCCGGAAGACGGGAGAAGCGCCGGTGTTGGCGGGGCTCTCGTGAGGAGAGGAGAGCCCCGCGTGTGAAGAGAGGCCAGCGGCTGAGTGGAGCATCAGCCGCCTACCGAGGGAGGCCGTCGGGAGCCTCGCAGGCGCCGCCGGAGTAGTGTGGAGCCTCGCCGGCTCCAGGACCAAGTCCCGGTTCCCAGGTAGGGCCCCGGGTGAAGAGTGAGTGCCACCTGAAGCAGCGCGACGCCTGCAGGAGAGCCGGTGAGTGGGGCCAAGTCTGCTGGTGGTTGGGGGTGACGTTGGGGCACATTGTCGGTGCCCACCTCCCCCTTGTTGCTCAGAGGGCACCGGTGTGCCCGCGCTGACTTCACAGCTGCCCCGTATAACAGTGGGCAGCTGCAACGTGTTGGGGCATAACTTTACACCCCGAGTCCCGGAGGGGGGCTCGTAGAGAATTGCGGGTGCCAGGAGGGCCTCCAGGAGGGCCCGTGTGGACGTCCTGCACAGCTGCCCCGCCTGCCAGTGGGCAGCTGCCTTGAAGGAACCAGTAGCAGCAGGGAGGGGGCTACGGGGCACATTGCCGGTGCCCGCCCCGGGAGTCGGGCTCCTGTGTGAAGTGGCGCGCAGGCTAATCTGCAGCGAGGGGTTATGCCAGGCTTGTCAGGCCTTTACTAAATTGAATAGGGGCCTAAGCACAACTGCTGTATGATTTACCTGCATTATGACTTTCACCAAATTGAATGTACCTACCTGAATTGAACCTGATTCATCCCATGCTTTTGTTGATGCTGGCAGCGGCCCGATTGGCGCTGCCCTGTACATAGTCCCCACTGTTTTATGTATACCGGGTGCCGGTTGGCGCCGTGTTACCGCTGTGGTTTACCATCTGCTAGGCTGTTGCCCAATACAGATGCTATTTTTCTTACTCCAACTGGTGTGGTCTCCGTTTGTAGTGTGCCTGGTGTGTCGCCTGTGTGTGCTGCGCGGATGCTTTACACAATTCCTCCGGAGTTTGGCCTGCCCGCTCTGCACCACGCTACCCCGTTTCCAACATTGGTGGCAGCGGTGGGATAGGACTTGTGTTTGCGCAGTACCACAGCGGCAACTGGTTGCTCTACAAAGGGTGCACCTGAGAGTAATCACAGATGTGGGGACTGTTTACCTGATTGTACTTGCCTCCTAAAAGTGTTGTTTTGGGGATTGTGTCTCCCTGTTGCACTGTGGGTGGTGTATCCCGAGGGTGTCTCACCAGGATGGGGTTAACCTATGACGAGGATTGCCTGGGGAGTACACTGAGCAGGAGGTGATGGACTTCTGCAGGGAGAGAGGGATACCCACAGTAGGCAACACCCGCAGGAAGTTGTTCCTCTATGAGACCCTGAAGAGGGGGGAACCCTTAGAGCCCCACGGGGACCTTTCCGATTACCCCTCTGCATATTTAAGGGATGGATTTGGTAGAGACCGTGAGGAGGACTCTGAGAGTGAGAGGTCCCAGTCCATAACCCTGGAGGGTGGTGACTTTGAGGAGGAAGAGGATGTGAGGGCAGAGACACCGGTAGCGAAGGAGGACACCATAGACAGGGAGTCCCGTGCTGGGTCCAGCCCCTGGGGCACCGCCCACCCCTTTCCCTGTCCCCAGAAGAGTGGGTAGATAGGAGGGAAGAAAGGGAGTATCAGCTGGCGCTGGAAAGGCTCAGAGTGGAGCTAGCGCAGCTGAGGGTTGAGGAAAAAGGCTAGAGACTGAAAGGGTCCTAGCACAGGAGAGGATGGCTAAGGCGGAGAGGGCCTTCGCCAGGGAGAGACTAGCTCAGGTGGGTAGGTCGTCCCCTGAGAGTGGTGTCTGTGGTCTGGATTCACCAGTGAGGGTGGGATCCAGTGGTGGCAGCGAGAGTGAAGCCAGTGCAGGAAGTCCCACTCCCAGAGCCCGGGAGATGGTGCCTGATCCCCAGAAGGAGGGGGCAGGTTGGAGTTTAGGGGCGGGAAGAAACTGTCCCGTCAGTCTTGGGGGGAGTATGTGGACGTGTGTTGGACTGCACTGGAGGAGTGGATGGTGGGTGGCGCGGTGACAGATGGGGAAGAGCTGTTCCGCCTGATTATCAGGGAGCATGTGCTCAAGAGTTGTTTTCCCGGGTTGCGCCACCACCTGTGGCAGTGTGGGCTCTCCGAGCCCAGGGAGCTTGCACGGGAGGCAGACCTTTGGGTGAGTGCCAGAGAGTCTGAGAGGGCAGTGGGGAGTGGTCCTGAAGGGAGTGGTGCAGGGATCTTCCAACCCAGCGAGGTGGGAGAGGTGGAGAATCGCCCAGCTAGGTCCCAGGAAGGTGAGAGGGTTGTAGGGCCTCACATCCTATCTATAGGAAGGAGTGAGACGGGGAGGTGTCCCGAGGTGCCCCAACCGCAGTCTCAGGGCCTGTAGAGTTCCATAAGGGAACCCCAGGTTGGGATCCTAGGCTGTCCCGATGGGCCATCCATGGAAGGGGATCCCCCAGCATCAGGAGAACCCGGGGCGTCTGTATTCAGAGCTCCAGGGGTTCTGCGGTCTGCCCAGCCACAGGGTTTAGATCCTGGGCTGGGGTGCCAGGTTCAGGGGCTGCCTGACCTGGAGGGAGGGGCACTTGTAAGCAAGGTCCCTACCGGTTTCACTTCCAGGGGTACTTCTCCAGGTGGGAGGGTGCGGAACTCTGGAAGGGGGTGCCGAGGGAGGAAGGACTCGCCTCTGGCACCGGCTCAACCACAGGGCTTCGATCCTGGGTTGGGAGGCCCGGTTCAGGTATTGCCTGACCTGGCGGGAGGGACGTCTGTAACCAGTGTCCCTCCGGAATTGACTTCCAGGGGTACTTCTCCAGGTGGGAGGGTGCGGAACTCTGGAAGGGGGTGCAGGGGGAGGAAGGACTCGCCTCTGGCACCGGCTCAGCCACAGGGTGTAGATCCTGGGCTGGGGTGCCAGGTTCAGGGGCTGCCTGACCTGGCGGGAGGGACGTCTGTAACCAGTGTCCCTCCGGAGCGGACTCCCAGGGGTACTTCTCCAGGTGGGAGGGTGCGGAACTCTGGGAGGGGGTGCAGAGGGAGGGAGGACTCGCCTCTGGCACCGGGGCAACCTAAGGGTTTAGACCCTGGGTTGGTGGATCAGATGCAGGGTCACGGCCCTGGAAGAGTGAGAGAGTGGTGTTCTGAGGGTGCCCCGCAGAGGAGGAGAGGGCGGAACCCCAGAAGGAGAGGTAGGGGGAGGAGAGCCTCGCCCCTACCTGGTGGACAGTGTGAGAGTGTGGTCCCTAGGTGGGAAGACCATTGGCAGTTTGGGACTGCACGGAGGAGAGGGAGAGTGGTCAACGGGTACTACGGGCCTGGGGCTACTGCCCCCCACTCTGTGAGACAGCCAGGGCCAGAGACATCTGGATGGCCTAGGGCCCGGTCCTGGCTGCAGCCAACTAGGGAGCACCCGTGGGGTGGCTTAGTTGGGTCAGGAGGAGTTGAGAGAGGGAACCATCGGGTTCCAGAGTGGAGAAGAACCTGCGGGTGTTCCTGCAGTTGTGGGCCCGCGTCCAAGTTCTCTCGCCCTAAGCAGGGAAGCCCATCAAGGCATTGATCGGTCTACCCTGGCTTTTGGCTGGGAGGGGGTTGTGTTGGACTTGGCCCTTTTGCCCTGAATTTTTTCGCTTGTGTAACAATAAAATATGGTGTGTCTGAACAGAACATAACAAATGCTGTGTAATATGGTACACACTGTTAGCGCCGCCATTTTAGAAAAGCACTGTGGAAAAATGTCACTGTTAAAATGGACGCCATGCCTGCCTGCCCATGTGACGCCTGACTGAGGTGGGGTGGCAGCCTAGTGGTTTGTCCCCCAGCGCCCCTGCTTTTGGAGGGAAGCGTCGCACCGAGGGTGCTCTACTCCTCCCCTGAACCAGTTAGAACCGGTTCCGGAGAGAACCTTCTAAGCTGCCATGTGAGGAGACTGAGGCAGTGCAGAGCCTGGACTGAAGGGGAAGGGACCTTCTGCCAGGGGAGACCGCCACATTGGGCCTGTGTGCTGGCCCCTGTGCCCATCTGCACCCCTCCACCGTCCCCAGGGCCAGTGAGAGCCCCTTACTGGAGTGTAGACTGCCATGACAGGAGGAGTACCACGTTATGGGGGATGACTGCTCCCAGGAGCTGCGGTCCTGTTCTGATGAGTACCCACTGCCCGTTGATCTGACCTAGTATTGTTGACTGCTCTACTACTGCCCTGAATCTAGCGCCCGGGGAGCGCTATACCTGCGGTGCCGGAAGGGAGGACCCTGGAGGTGGGAGCACTGCCTGTGCCTGCCTGCAGGAAGAGGAGGGCTGAAGCCTGCACCCTAGCGCTGTGCCCTGGAGTCTGGAGAGCGCTGTAACCCCCTGAAGACACCGTCTGCAAAGCGCTGTGGGGGACTGTGTAGCGCTAAGAAGTGGAGCGCTGCTCGTGTGCTGCAGGAGAGCCGATTCCTCCAAGTGGCGGGGGCCCCCCCGCGGGTGTGCTTATACTAGGAGGGAGCCTACCCTCTGTGAGGAAAAGAGGTGTGTGGCTGAAGAAACGGGTGCCCACCCCGTAATTGCCTGCTTCGAGGCAGCGGGTGCCTACCCCGAAACTTGTCCTTGTTGGAAGGCGGGAGCCCACCCCGCGCTTCTAACGTGCCCAGGATCACCGCCGCGGCCGTGAGGGGAAGCGCTGACAAGGAGACGTGCGTGTGGCCAGGACAAGGAGAGCGGCTGATGTGGAAGTGCAGCGGGAGCCTACCCCGTGCCTTCCTGCCTGGTGAGAACCCGAACGGGAGCCCACCCCGCACTACGGGAGCTGAAAAGGGCCGCCGCTCTGCCTGCGGCGACCCGGAAGAAGACAGACCTCGGCCGAGGTCTGCGGGAAGTAGGTGGGGGCTCCCTGAGCGGAGGAGAGCCCCGCGTGAGGAGAGGCGCCGGAAGAGGAATCCAGGTGGGAGCCCACCCCGCGCTGGCCAACGCCGCCGGAGACTTCGCTCCGGAAGACGGGAGAAGCGCCGGTGTTGGCGGGGCTCTCATGAGGAGAGGAGAGCCCCGCGTGTGAAGAGAGGCCAGCGGCTGAGTGGAGCATCAGCCGCCTACCGAGGGAGGCCGTCGGGAGCCTCGCAGGCGCCGCCGGAGTAGTGTGGAGCCTCGCCGGCTCCAGGACCAAGTCCCGGTTCCCAGGAAGGGCCCCGGGTGAAGAGTGAGTGCCACCTGAAGCAGCGCGACGCCTGCAGGAGAGCCGGTGAGTGGGGCCAAGTCTGCTGGTGGTTGGGGGTGACGTCGGGGCACATTGTCGGTGCCCACCTCCCCCCTTGTTGCTCAGAGGGCACCGGTGTGCCCGCGCTGACTTCACAGCTGCCCCGTATAACAGTGGGCAGCTGCAACATGTTGGGGCATAACTTTACACCCCGAGTCCCGGAGGGGGGGCTCGTAGAGAATTGCGGGTGCCAGGAGGGCCTCCAGGAGGGCCCGTGTGGACGTCCTGCACAGCTGCCCCGCCTGCCAGTGGGCAGCTGCCTTGAAGGAACCAGTAGCAGCAGGGAGGGGGCTACGGGGCACATTGCCGGTGCCCGCCCCCGGGAGTCGGGCTCCCCTGTGTGAAGTGGCGCGCAGGCTAATCTGCAGCGAGGGGTTATGCCAGGCTTGTCAGGCCTTTACTAAATTGAATAGGGGCCTAAGCACAACTGCTGTATGATTTACCTGCATTATGACTTTCACCAAATTGAATGTACCTACCTGAATTGAACCTGATTCATCCCATGCTTTTGTTGATGCTGGCAGCGGCCCGATTGGCGCTGCCCTGTACATAGTCCCCACTGTTTTATGTATACCGGGTGCCGGTTGGCGCCGTGTTACCGCTGTGGTTTACCATCTGCTAGGCTGTTGCCCAATACAGATGCTATTTTTCTTACTCCAACTGGTGTGGTCTCCGTTTGTAGTGTGCCTGGTGTGTCGCCTGTGTGTGCTGCGCGGATGCTTTACACAAATCCTCCGGAGTTTGGCCTGCCCGCTCTGCACCACGCTACCCCGTTTCCAACAACATGGACATCAGATGGTGGAAGGGAGGGGTGGGAGCACATGGACATCAGAGGGTGGAAGGGAGGGGTGGGGGCAAGCACATGGACATCAGATGGTGTAAGGGAGGGGTGGGGGCAAGCACATGGACAGCAGAGGGTGGAAGGGAGGGGTGGGAGCAAGCACACGGACATCAGAGGGTGGGAGGGAGGGGTGGGGGCAAGCACATGGACAGCAGAGGGTGGGAGGGAGGGGTGGGGGCAAGCACATGGACAGCAGAGGGTGGGAGGGAGGGGTGGGGGCAAGCACATGGACAGCAGAGGGTGGGAGGGAGGGGTTGGGGTAAGCACACGGACATCAGAGGGTGGAAGGGAGGGTTGGGAGCAAGCACACGGACATCAGAGGGTGGAAGGGAGGGGTGGGGCAAGCACATGGACATCAGAGGGTGGAAGGGAGGGGTGGGAGCAAGCACACGGACATCAGAGGGTGGAAGGGAGGGGTGGGGGCAAGCACACAGACATCAGAGGGTGGAAGGGAGGGGTGGGGGCAAGCACACGGACATCAGAGGGTGGAAGGGAGGGGTGGGAGCAAGCACATGGACATCAGATGGTGGAAGGGAGGGGTGGGGGCAAGCACATGGACAGCAGAGGGCAGGAGATCCTGGGGCAAGCACACGGACATCAGAGGGTGGAAGGGAGGGGTGGGGACAAGCACATGGACATCAGAGGGTGGAAGGGAGGGGTGGGAGCAAGCACACGGACATCAGAGGGTGGAAGGGAGGGGTGGGGGCAAGCACACGGACATCAGAGGGTGGAAGGGAGGGGTGGGAGCAAGCACATGGACATCAGATGGTGGAAGGGAGGGGTGGGGGCAAGCACATGGACATCAGAGGGTGGAAGGGAGGGGTGGGAGCAAGCACACGGACATCAGAGGGTGGAAGGGAGGGGTGGGAGCAAGCACACGGACATCAGAGGGTGGAAGGGAGGGTGGGGGCAAGCACATGGACATCATAGGGTGGAAGGGAGGGGTGGGGGCAAGCACATGGACAGCAGTGGGTGGGAGGGAGGGGTGGGAGCAAGCACAGGGACATCAGAGGGTGGAAGGGAGGGGTGGGGCCAAGTACATGGACATCAGAGGGTGGAAGGGAGGGGTGGGAGCAAGCACATGGACATTAGAGGGTGGAAGGGAGGGGTGGGAGCAAGCACATGGACAGCAGAGGGTGGAAGGGAGGGGTGGGGGCAAGCACATGGACAGCAGAGGGTGGGAGGGAGGGGTGGGGGCAAGCACACGGACATCAGAGGGTGGAAGAGAGGGGTGGGAGCAAGCACACGGACATCAGAGGCTGGAAGGGGGGTGGGGGCAGGCACACGGACATCAGAGGGTGGAAGGGAGGGGTGGGAGCAAGCACACGGACATCAGAGGGTGGAAGGGAGGGGTGGGGGCAAGCACACGGACATCAGAGGGTGGAAGGGAGGGGTGGGAGCAAGCACACGGACATCAGATGGTGGAAGGGATGGGTGGGTGCAAGCACATGGACAGCAGAGGGTGGAAGGGAGGGGTGGGGGCAAGCACATGGACATCAGATGGTGGAAGGGAGGGGTGGGAGCACATGGACATCAGAGGGTGTAAGGGAGGGGTGGGGGCAAGCACAGGGACATCAGAGGGTGGAAGGGAGGGGTGGGGGCAAGCACATGGACAGCAGAGGGTGGAAGGGAGGGGTGGGTGCAAGCACACGGACATCAGAGGGTGGGAGGGAGGGGTGGGGGCAAGCACATGGATAGCAGAGGGTGGGAGGGAGGGGTGGGGGCAAGCACACGGACATCAGAGGGTGGAAGGGAGGGGTGGGAGCAAGCACATGGACAGAGGATGGAAGGGAGGGGTGGGGGCAAGCACATGGACATCAGAGGGTGGAAGGGAGGGGTGGGAGCAAGCACACGGACATCAGAGGGTGGAAGGGAGGGGTGGGAGCAAGCACACGGACATCAGAGGGTGGAAGGGAGGGGTGGGGGCAAGCACATGGACAGCAGAGGGTGGGAGGGAGGGGTGGGAGCAAGCACACGGACATCAGAGGGTGGAAGAGAGGGGTGGGGCCAAGTACAAGGACATCAGAGGGTGGAAGGGAGGGGTGGGAGCAAGCACATTGACATCAGAGGTTGGAAGGGAGGGGTGGGAGCAAGCACATGGACAGCAGAGGGTGGGAGGGAGGGGTGGGGGCAAGCACATGGACAGCAGAGTGTGGGAGGGAGGGGTGGGGGCAAGCACACGGACATCAGAGGGTGGAAGGGAGGGGTGGGAGCAAGCACACGGACATCAGAGGATGGAAGGGAGGGGTGGGGGCAAGCACATGGACATCAGAGGGTGGAAGGGAGGGGTGGGAGCAAGCACACAGACATCAGAGGGTGGAAGGGAGGGGTGGGGTGGGGGCAAGCACACAGACAACAGAGGGTGGAAGGGAGGGGTGGGAGCAAGCACACGGACATCAGAGGGTGGAAGGGAGGGCTGGGAGCAAGCACACGGACATCAGAGGGTGGAAGGGAGGGGTGGGAGCAAGTACATGGACATCAGATGGTGGAAGGGAGGGGTGGGGGCAAGCACACGGACATCAGAGGGTGGAAGGGAGGGGTGGGAGCAAGCACATGGACATCAGATGGTGAAAGGGAGGGGTGGGAGCAAGCACACGGACATCAGAGGGTGGAAGGGAGGGGTGGGAGCAAGCACACGGACATCAGAGGGTGGAAGGGTGGGGTGGGGGCAAGCACACGGACATCAGAGGGTGGAAGGGAGGGGTGGGGGCAAGCACATGGACAGCAGAGGGTGGGAGGGAGGGGTGGGGGCAAGCACACAGACATCAGAGGGTGGAAGGGAGGGGTGGGGCCAAGTACATGGACATCAGAGGGTGGAAGGGAGGGGTGGGAGCAAGCACACGGACATCTGAGGGTGGAAGGGAGGGGTGGGGGCAAGCACATGGACAGCAGAGGGTGGGAGGGAGGGGTGGGGGCAAGCACACAGACATCAGAGAATGGAAGGGAGGGGTGGGGGCAAGCACACGGACATCAGAGGGTGGAAGGGAGGGGTGGGAGCAAGCACATGGACATCAGAGGGTGGAAGGGAGGGGTGGGGGCAAGCACATGGACATCAGAGGGTGGGAGGGAGGGGTGGGGGCAAGCACATGGACATCAGAGGGTGGAAGGGAGGGGTGGGAGCAAGCACACGGACATCAGAGGGTGGAAGGGAGGGGTGGGGGCAAGCACACGGACATCAGAGGGTGGAAGGGAGGGGTGGGGGCAAGCACACAGACATCAGAGGGTGGAAGGGAGGGGTGGGAGCAAGCACATGGACATCAGATGGTGGAAGGGAGGGGTGGGGGCAAGCACATGGACAGCAGAGGGCAGGAGATCCTGGGGCAAGCACACAGACATCAGAGGGTGGAAGGGAGGGGTGGGGGCAAGCACATGGACATCAGATGGTGGAAGGGAGGGGTGGGGGCAAGCACATGGACAGCAGAGGGTGGAAGGGAGGGGTGGGGGCAAGCACATGGACATCAGATGGTGGAAGGGAGGGGTGGGAGCACATGGACATCAGAGGGTGGAAGGGAGGGGTGGGGGCAAGCACATGGACATCAGAGGGTGGAAGGGAGGGGTGGGGGCAAGCACATGGACAGCAGAGGGTGGAAGGGAGGGGTGGGAGCAAGCACACGGACATCAGAGGGTGGGAGGGAGGGGTGGGGGCAAGCACATGGACAGCAGAGGGTGGGAGGGAGGGGTGGGGGCAAGCACACGGACATCAGAGGGTGGAAGGGAGGGGTTGGAGCAAGCACACGGACATCAGAGGGTGGAAGGGAGGGGTGGGGGCAAGCACATGGACAGCAGAGGGTGGGAGGGAGGGGTGGGAGCAAGCACACGGACATCAGAGGGTGGAAGGGAGGGGTGGGGCCAAGTACATGGACATCAGAGGGTGGAAGGGAGGGGTGGGAGCAAGCACATTGACATCAGAGGGTGGAAGGGAGGGGTGGGAGCAAGCACATGGACAGCAGAGGGTGGGAGGGAGGGGTGGGGGCAAGCACATGGACAGCAGAGGGTGGGAGGGAGGGGTGGGGGCAAGCACACGGACATCAGAGGGTGAAAGGGAGGGTTGGGAGCAAGCACACGGACATCAGAGGGTGGAAGGGAGGGGTGGGGCAAGCACATGGACATCAGAGGGTGGAAGGGAGGGGTGGGAGCAAGCACACAGACATCAGAGGGTGGAAGGGAGGGGTGGGGGCAAGCACACAGACATCAGAGGGTGGAAGGGAGGGGTGGGAGCAAGCACACGGACATCAGAGGGTGGAAGGGAGGGGTGGGAGCAAGCACACGGACATCAGAGGGTGGAAGGGAGGGGTGGGAGCAAGCACATGGACATCAGATGGTGGAAGGGAGGGGTGGGGGCAAGCACACGGACATCAGAGGGTGGAAGGGAGGGGTGGGAGCAAGCACATGGACATCAGAGGGTGGAAGGGAAGGGTGGGAGCAAGCACACGGACATCAGAGGGTGGAAAAGAGGGGTGGGGGCAAGCACACGGACATCAGAGGGTGGAAGGGAGGGATGGGGGCAAGCACATGGACAGCAGAGGGTGTGAGGGAGGGGTGGGGGCAAGCCCACGGACATCAGAGGGTGGAAGGGAGGGGTGGGGCCAAGTACATGGACATCAGAGGGTGGAAGGGAGGGGTGGGAGCAAGCACATGGACATCAGAGGGTGGAAGGGAGGGGTGGGGGCAAGCACATGGACAGCAGAGGGTGGGAGGGAGGGGTGGGGGCAAGCACACGGACATCAGAGAATGGAAGGGAGGGGTGGGGGCAAGCACACGGACATCAGAGGGTGGAAGGGAGGGGTGGGAGCAAGCACATGGACATCAGAGGGTGGAGGGGAGGGGTGGGGGCAAGCACATGGACATCAGAGGGTGGGAAGGAGGGGTGGGGGCAAGCTCACGGACATCAGAGGGTGGAAGGGAGGGGTGGGAGCAAGCACACGGACATCAGAGGGTGGAAGGGAGGGGTGGGGGCAAGCACACGGACATCAGAGGGTGGAAGGGAGGGGTGGGGGCAAGCACACGGACATCAGAGGGTGGAAGGGAGGGGTGGGGGCAAGCACATGGACAGCAGAGGGTGGGAGGGAGGGGTGGGAGCAAGCACACGGACATCAGAGGGTGGAAGGGAGGGGTGGGGCCAAGTACATGGACATCAGAGGGTGGAAGGGAGGGGTGGGAGCAAGCACATTGACATCAGAGGTTGGAAGGGAGGGGTGGGAGCAAGCACATGGACAGCAGAGGGTGGGAGGGAGGGGTGGGGGCAAGCACATGGACAGCAGAGTGTGGGAGGGAGGGGTGGGGGCAAGCACACGGGCATCAGAGGGTGGAAGGGAGGGGTGGGAGCAAGCACACGGACATCAGAGGATGGAAGGGAGGGTGGGGGCAAGCACATGGACATCAGAGGGTGGAAGGGAGGGGTGGGAGCAAGCACACGGACATCAGAGGGTGGAAGGGAGGGGTGGGGGTGGGGCAAGCACACAGACATCAGAGGGTGGAAGGGAGGGGTGGGAGCAAGCACACGGACATCAGAGGGTGGAAGGGAGGGCTGGGAGCAAGCACACGGACATCAGAGGGTGGAAGGGAGGAGTGGGAGCAAGCACATGGACATCAGATGGTGGAAGGGAGGGGTGGGGGCAAGCACACGGACATCAGAGGGTGGAAGGGAGGGGTGGGAGAAAGCACATGGACATCAGATGGTGGAAAGGAGGGGTGGGAGCAAGCACACGGACATCAGAGGGTGGAAGGGAGGGGTGGGAGCAAGCACACGGACATCAGAGGGTGGAAGGGAGGGGTGGGGGCAACCACACGGACATCAGATGGTGGAAGGGAGGGGTGGGGGCAAGCACATGGACAGCAGAGGGTGGGAGGGAGGGGTGGGGGCAAGCACACGGACATCAGAGGGTGGAAGGGTGGGGTGGGTCCAAGTACATGGACATCAGAGGGTGGAAGGGAGGGGTGGGAGCAAGCACACGGACATCAGAGGGTGGAAGGGAGGGGTGGGGGCAAGCACATGGACAGCAGAGGGTGGGAGGGAGGGGTGGGGGCAAGCACACGGACATCAGAGAATGGAAGGGAGGGGTGGGGGCAAGCACACGGACATCAGAGGGTGGAAGGGAGGGGTGGGAGCAAGCACATGGACATCAGAGGGTGGAAGAGAGGGTGGGGGCAAGCACATGGACATCAGAGGGTGGGAGGGAGGGGTGGGGGCAAGCACATGGACATCAGAGGGTGGAAGGGAGGGAGGGAGCAAGCACACGGACATCAGAGGGTGGAAGGGAGGGGTGGGGGCAAGCACACGGACATCAGAGGGTGGAAGGGAGGGGTGGGGCAAGCACACAGACATCAGAGGGTGGAAGGGAGGGGTGGGAGCAAGCACATGGACATCAGATGGTGGAAGGGAGGGCTGGGGGCAAGCACATGGACAGCAGAGGGCAGGAGATCCTGGGGCAAGCACACGGACATCAGAGGGTGGAAGGGAGGGGTGGGGGCAAGCACATGGACATCAGAGGGTGGAAGGGAGGGGTGGGAGCAAGCACACGGACATCAGAGGGTGGAAGAGAGGGGTGGGGGCAAGCACACGGACATCAGAGGGTGGAAGGGAGGGGTGGGAGCAAGCACATGGACATCAGATGGTGGAAGGGAGGGGTGGGGGCAAGCACATGGACAGCAGAGGGTGGAAGGGAGGGGTGGGGGCAAGCACATGGACATCAGATGGTGGAAGGGAGGGGTGGGAGCACATGGACATCAGAGGGTGGAAGGGAGGGGTGGGGGCAAGCACATGGACATCAGAGGGTGGAAGGGAGGGGTGGGGGCAAGCACATGGACAGCAGAGGGTGGAAGGGAGGGGTGGGAGCAAGCACACGGACATCAGAGGGTGGGAGGGAGGGGTGGGGGCAAGCACATGGACAGCAGAGGGTGGGAGGGAGGGGTGGGGGCAAGCACACGGACATCAGAGGGTGGAAGGGAGGGGTGGGAGCAAGCACACGGACATCAGAGGGTGGAAGGGAGGGGTGGGGGCAAGCACATGGACAGCAGAGGGTGGGAGGGAGGGGTGGGAGCAAGCACACGGACATCAGAGGGTGGAAGGGAGGGGTGGGGCCAAGTACATGAACATCAGAGGGTGGAAGGGAAGGGTGGGAGCAAGCACATTGACATCAGAGGGTGGAAGGGAGGGGTGGGAGCAAGCACATGGACAGCAGAGGGTGGGAGGGAGGGGTGGGGGCAAGCACATGGACAGCAGAGGGTGGGAGGGAGGGGTGGGGGCAAGCACACGGACATCAGAGGGTGGAAGGGAGGGTTGGGAGCAAGCACACGGACATCAGAGGGTGGAAGGGAGGGGTGGGGCAAGCACATGGACGTCAGAGGGTGGAAGGGAGGGGTGGGACCAAGCACACGGACATCAGAGGGTGGAAGGGAGGGGTGGGGGCAAGCACACAGACATCAGAGGGTGGAAGGGAGGGGTGGGAGCAAGCACACGGACATCAGAGGGTGGAAGGGAGGGGTGGGAGCAAGCACACAGACATCAGAGGGTGGAAGGGAGGGGTGGGAGCAAGCACATGGACATCAGATGGTGGAAGGGAGGGGTGGGGGCAAGCACACGGACATCAGAGGGTGGAAGGGTGGGAGCAAGCACATGGACATCAGAGGGTGGAAGGGAGGGGTGGGAGCAAGCACACGGACATCAGAGGGTGGAAAAGAGGGGTGGGGGCAAGCACACGGACATCAGAGGGTGGAAGGGAGGGGTGGGGGCAAGCACATGGACAGCAGAGGGTGTGAGGGAGGGGTGGGGCAAGCCCACGGACATCAGAGGGTGGAAGGGAGGGGTGGGGCCAAGTACATGGACATCAGAGGGTGGAAGGGAGGGGTGGGAGCAAGCACACGGACATCAGAGGGTGGAAGGGAGGGGTGGGGGCAAGCACATGGACAGCAGAGGGTGGGAGGGAGGGGTGGGGGCAAGCACACGGACTTCAGAGAATATAAGGGAGGGGTGGGGGCAAGCACACGGACATCAGAGGGTGGAAGGGAGGGGTGGGAGCAAGCACATGGACATCAGATGGTGGAAGGGAGGGGTGGGGGCAAGCACATGGACATCAGAGGGTGGGAGGGAGGGGTGGGGGCAAGCTCACGGACATCAGAGGGTGGAAGGGAGGGGTGGGAGCAAGCACACGGACATCAGAGGGTGGAAGGGAGGGGTGGGGGCAAGCACACGGACATCAGAGGGTGGAAGGGAGGGGTGGGGGCAAGCACACGGACATCAGAGGGTGGAAGGGAGGGGTGGGAGCAAGCACATGGACAACAGATGGTGGAAGGGAGGGGTGGGGGCAAGCACATGGACAGCAGAGGGCAGGAGATCCTGGGGCAAGCACACGGACATCAGAGGGTGGAAGGGAGGGGTGGGGGCAAGCACATGGACATCAGAGGGTGGGAGGGAGGGGTGGGGGCAAGCACACGGACATCAGAGGGTGGAAGGGAGGGGTGGGAGCAAGCACATGGACATCAGATTGTGGAAGGGAGGAGTGGGGGCAAGCACACGGACATCAGAGGGTGGAAGGGAGGGGTGGGGGCAAGCACACGGACATCAGAGGGTGGAAGGGAGGGGTGGGGGCACGCACACGGACATCAGAGGGTGGAAGGGAGGGGTGGGGGCAAGCACACGGACATCAGAGGGTGGAAGGGATGGGTGGGAGCAAGCACATGGACATCAGATGGTGGAAGGGAGGGGTGGGGGCAAGCACATGGGCAGCAGAGGGTGGGAGGGAGGGGTGGGGGCAAGCACATGGACAGCAGAGGGTGGGAGCGAGGGGTGGGGGCAAGCACATGGACAGCAGAGGGTGGGAGGGAGGGGTGGGGGCAAGCACACGGACATCAGAGGGTGGAAGGGAGGGGTGGGGGCAAGCACACAGACATCAGAGGGTGGAAGGGAGGGGTGGGAGCAAGCACACGGACATCTGAGGGTGGAAGGGAGGGGTGGGGGCAAGCACATGGACAGCAGAGGGTGGGAGGGAGGGGTGGGGGCAAGCACACGGACATCAGAGAATGGAAGGGAGGGTGGGGGCAAGCACACGGACATCAGAGGGTGGAAGGGAGGGGTGGGAGCAAGCACATGGACATCAGATGGTGGAAGGGAGGGGTGGGAGCAAGCACACGGACATCAGAGGGTGGAAGGGAGGGGTGGGGGCAAGCACACAGACATCAGAGGGTGGAAGGGAGGGGTGGGGGCAAGCACACGGACATCAGAGGGTGGAAGGGAGGGGTGGGAGCAAGCACATGGACATCAGATGGTGGAAGGGAGGGGTGGGGGCAAGCACATGGACAGCAGAGGGCAGGAGATCCTGGGGCAAGCACACGGACATCAGAGGGTGGAAGGAGGGGTGGGGACAAGCACATGGACATCAGAGGGTGGAAGGGAGGGGTGGGAGCAAGCACACGGACATCAGAGGGTGGAAGGGAGGGGTGGGGGCAAGCACACGGACATCAGAGGGTGGAAGGGAGGGGTGGGAGCAAGCACATGGACATCAGATGGTGGAAGGGAGGGGTGGGGGCAAGCACATGGACATCAGAGGGTGGAAGGGAGGGGTGGGAGCAAGCACACGGACATCAGAGGGTGGAAGGGAGGGGTGGGAGCAAGCACACGGACATCAGAGGGTGGAAGGGAGGGGTGGGGGCAAGCACATGGACATCATAGGGTGGAAGGGAGGGGTGGGGGCAAGCACATGGACAGCAGTGGGTGGGAGGGAGGGGTGGGAGCAAGCACAGGGACATCAGAGGGTGGAAGGGAGGGTGGGGCCAAGTACATGGACATCAGAGGGTGGAAGGGAGGGGTGGGAGCAAGCACATGGACATTAGAGGGTGGAAGGGAGGGGTGGGAGCAAGCACATGGACAGCAGAGGGTGGAAGGGAGGGGTGGGGGCAAGCACATGGACAGCAGAGGGTGGGAGGGAGGGGTGGGGGCAAGCACACGGACATCAGAGGGTGGAAGGGAGGGGTGGGAGCAAGCACACGGACATCAGAGGCTGGAAGGGGGGGTGGGGGCAGGCACACGGACATCAGAGGGTGGAAGGGAGGGGTGGGAGCAAGCACACGGACATCAGAGGGTGGAAGGGAGGGGTGGGGGCAAGCACACGGACATCAGAGGGTGGAAGGGAGGGGTGGGAGCAAGCACACGGACATCAGATGGTGGAAGGGATGGGTGGGTGCAAGCACATGGACAGCAGAGGGTGGAAGGGAGGGGTGGGGGCAAGCACATGGACATCAGATGGTGGAAGGGAGGGGTGGGAGCACATGGACATCAGAGGGTGTAAGGGAGGGGTGGGGGCAAGCACAGGGACATCAGAGGGTGGAAGGGAGGGGTGGGGGCAAGCACATGGACAGCAGAGGGTGGAAGGGAGGGGTGGGTGCAAGCACACGGACATCAGAGGGTGGGAGGGAGGGGTGGGGGCAAGCACATGGATAGCAGAGGGTGGGAGGGAGGGGTGGGGGCAAGCACACGGACATCAGAGGGTGGAAGGGAGGGGTGGGAGCAAGCACACGGACAGAGGATGGAAGGGAGGGGTGGGGGCAAGCACATGGACATCAGAGGGTGGAAGGGAGGGGTGGGAGCAAGCACACGGACATCAGAGGGTGGAAGGGAGGGGTGGGAGCAAGCACACGGACATCAGAGGGTGGAAGGGAGGGGTGGGGGCAAGCACATGGACAGCAGAGGGTGGGAGGGAGGGGTGGGAGCAAGCACACGGACATCAGAGGGTGGAAGAGAGGGGTGGGGCCAAGTACAAGGACATCAGAGGGTGGAAGGGAGGGGTGGGAGCAAGCACATTGACATCAGAGGTTGGAAGGGAGGGGTGGGAGCAAGCACATGGACAGCAGAGGGTGGGAGGGAGGGGTGGGGGCAAGCACATGGACAGCAGAGTGTGGGAGGGAGGGGTGGGGGCAAGCACACGGACATCAGAGGGTGGAAGGGAGGGGTGGGAGCAAGCACACGGACATCAGAGGATGGAAGGGAGGGGTGGGGGCAAGCACATGGACATCAGAGGGTGGAAGGGAGGGGTGGGAGCAAGCACACGGACATCAGAGGGTGGAAGGGAGGGTGGGTGGGGGCAAGCACACAGACAACAGAGGGTGGAAGGGAGGGGTGGGAGCAAGCACACGGACATCAGAGGGTGGAAGGGAGGGCTGGGAGCAAGCACACGGACATCAGAGGGTGGAAGGGAGGGGTGGGAGCAAGCACATGGACATCAGATGGTGGAAGGGAGGGGTGGGGGCAAGCACACGGACATCAGAGGGTGGAAGGGAGGGGTGGGAGCAAGCACATGGACATCAGATGGTGAAAGGGAGGGGTGGGAGCAAGCACACGGACATCAGAGGGTGGAAGGGAGGGGTGGGAGCAAGCACACGGACATCAGAGGGTGGAAGGGTGGGGTGGGGGCAAGCACACGGACATCAGAGGGTGGAAGGGAGGGGTGGGGGCAAGCACATGGACAGCAGAGGGTGGGAGGGAGGGGTGGGGGCAAGCACACGGACATCAGAGGGTGGAAGGGAGGGTGGGGCCAAGTACATGGACATCAGAGGGTGGAAGGGAGGGGTGGGAGCAAGCACACGGACATCTGAGGGTGGAAGGGAGGGGTGGGGGCAAGCACATGGACAGCAGAGGGTGGGAGGGAGGGGTGGGGGCAAGCACACAGACATCAGAGAATGGAAGGGAGGGGTGGGGGCAAGCACACGGACATCAGAGGGTGGAAGGGAGGGGTGGGAGCAAGCACATGGACATCAGAGGGTGGAAGGGAGGGGTGGGGGCAAGCACATGGACATCAGAGGGTGGGAGGGAGGGGTGGGGGCAAGCACATGGACATCAGAGGGTGGAAGGGAGGGGTGGGAGCAAGCACACGGACATCAGAGGGTGGAAGGGAGGGGTGGGGGCAAGCACACGGACATCAGAGGGTGGAAGGGAGGGGTGGGGGCAAGCACACGGACATCAGAGGGTGGAAGGGAGGGGTGGGAGCAAGCACATGGACATCAGATGGTGGAAGGGAGGGGTGGGGGCAAGCACATGGACAGCAGAGGGTGGAAGGGAGGGGTGGGGGCAAGCACATGGACATCAGATGGTGGAAGGGAGGGGTGGGAGCACATGGACATCAGAGGGTGGAAGGGAGGGGTGGGGGCAAGCACATGGACATCAGAGGGTGGAAGGGAGGGGTGGGGGCAAGCACATGGACAGCAGAGGGTGGAAGGGAGGGGTGGGAGCAAGCACACGGACATCAGAGGGTGGGAGGGAGGGGTGGGGGCAAGCACATGGACAGCAGAGGGTGGGAGGGAGGGGTGGGGGCAAGCACACGGACATCAGAGGGTGGAAGGGAGGGGTTGGAGCAAGCACACGGACATCAGAGGGTGGAAGGGAGGGGTGGGGGCAAGCACATGGACAGCAGAGGGTGGGAGGGAGGGGTGGGAGCAAGCACACGGACATCAGAGGGTGGAAGGGAGGGGTGGGGCCAAGTACATGGACATCAGAGGGTGGAAGGGAGGGGTGGGAGCAAGCACATTGACATCAGAGGGTGGAAGGGAGGGGTGGGAGCAAGCACATGGACAGCAGAGGGTGGGAGGGAGGGGTGGGGGCAAGCACATGGACAGCAGAGGGTGGGAGGGAGGGGTGGGGGCAAGCACACGGACATCAGAGGGTGAAAGGGAGGGTTGGGAGCAAGCACACGGACATCAGAGGGTGGAAGGGAGGGGTGGGGCAAGCACATGGACATCAGAGGGTGGAAGGGAGGGGTGGGAGCAAGCACACAGACATCAGAGGGTGGAAGGGAGGGGTGGGGGCAAGCACACAGACATCAGAGGGTGGAAGGGAGGGGTGGGAGCAAGCACACGGACATCAGAGGGTGGAAGGGAGGGGTGGGAGCAAGCACACGGACATCAGAGGGTGGAAGGGAGGGGTGGGAGCAAGCACATGGACATCAGATGGTGGAAGGGAGGGGTGGGGGCAAGCACACGGACATCAGAGGGTGGAAGGGAGGGGTGGGAGCAAGCACATGGACATCAGAGGGTGGAAGGGAAGGGTGGGAGCAAGCACACGGACATCAGAGGGTGGAAAAGAGGGGTGGGGGCAAGCACACGGACATCAGAGGGTGGAAGGGAGGGATGGGGGCAAGCACATGGACAGCAGAGGGTGTGAGGGAGGGGTGGGGGCAAGCCCACGGACATCAGAGGGTGGAAGGGAGGGGTGGGGCCAAGTACATGGACATCAGAGGGTGGAAGGGAGGGGTGGGAGCAAGCACATGGACATCAGAGGGTGGAAGGGAGGGGTGGGGGCAAGCACATGGACAGCAGAGGGTGGGAGGGAGGGGTGGGGGCAAGCACACGGACATCAGAGAATGGAAGGGAGGGGTGGGGGCAAGCACACGGACATCAGAGGGTGGAAGGGAGGGGTGGGAGCAAGCACATGGACATCAGAGGGTGGAGGGGAGGGGTGGGGGCAAGCACATGGACATCAGAGGGTGGGAGGGAGGGGTGGGGGCAAGCTCACGGACATCAGAGGGTGGAAGGGAGGGGTGGGAGCAAGCACACGGACATCAGAGGGTGGAAGGGAGGGGTGGGGGCAAGCACACGGACATCAGAGGGTGGAAGGGAGGGGTGGGGGCAAGCACACGGACATCAGAGGGTGGAAGGGAGGGGTGGGGGCAAGCACATGGACAGCAGAGGGTGGGAGGGAGGGGTGGGAGCAAGCACACGGACATCAGAGGGTGGAAGGGAGGGGTGGGGCCAAGTACATGGACATCAGAGGGTGGAAGGGAGGGGTGGGAGCAAGCACATGGACATCAGAGGTTGGAAGGGAGGGGTGGGAGCAAGCACATGGACAGCAGAGGGTGGGAGGGAGGGGTGGGGGCAAGCACATGGACAGCAGAGTGTGGGAGGGAGGGGTGGGGGCAAGCACACGGGCATCAGAGGGTGGAAGGGAGGGGTGGGAGCAAGCACACGGACATCAGAGGATGGAAGGGAGGGGTGGGGGCAAGCACATGGACATCAGAGGGTGGAAGGGAGGGGTGGGAGCAAGCACACGGACATCAGAGGGTGGAAGGGAGGGGTGGGGGTGGGGCAAGCACACAGACATCAGAGGGTGGAAGGGAGGGGTGGGAGCAAGCACACGGACATCAGAGGGTGGAAGGGAGGGCTGGGAGCAAGCACACGGACATCAGAGGGTGGAAGGGAGGAGTGGGAGCAAGCACATGGACATCAGATGGTGGAAGGGAGGGGTGGGGGCAAGCACACGGACATCAGAGGGTGGAAGGGAGGGGTGGGAGAAAGCACATGGACATCAGATGGTGGAAAGGAGGGGTGGGAGCAAGCACACGGACATCAGAGGGTGGAAGGGAGGGTGGGAGCAAGCACACGGACATCAGAGGGTGGAAGGGAGGGGTGGGGGCAACCACACGGACATCAGATGGTGGAAGGGAGGGGTGGGGGCAAGCACATGGACAGCAGAGGGTGGGAGGGAGGGGTGGGGGCAAGCACACGGACATCAGAGGGTGGAAGGGAGGGGTGGGGCCAAGTACATGGACATCAGAGGGTGGAAGGGAGGGGTGGGAGCAAGCACACGGACATCAGAGGGTGGAAGGGAGGGGTGGGGGCAAGCACATGGACAGCAGAGGGTGGGAGGGAGGGGTGGGGGCAAGCACACGGACATCAGAGAATGGAAGGGAGGGGTGGGGGCAAGCACACGGACATCAGAGGGTGGAAGGGAGGGGTGGGAGCAAGCACATGGACATCAGAGGGTGGAAGAGAGGGGTGGGGGCAAGCACATGGACATCAGAGGGTGGAAGGGAGGGGTGGGGGCAAGCACATGGACATCAGAGGGTGGAAGGGAGGGGAGGGAGCAAGCACACGGACATCAGAGGGTGGAAGGGAGGGTGGGGGCAAGCACACGGACATCAGAGGGTGGAAGGGAGGGGTGGGGCAAGCACACAGACATCAGAGGGTGGAAGGGAGGGGTGGGAGCAAGCACATGGACATCAGATGGTGGAAGGGAGGGCTGGGGGCAAGCACATGGACAGCAGAGGGCAGGAGATCCTGGGGCAAGCACACGGACATCAGAGGGTGGAAGGGAGGGGTGGGGGCAAGCACATGGACATCAGAGGGTGGAAGGGAGGGGTGGGAGCAAGCACACGGACATCAGAGGGTGGAAGAGAGGGGTGGGGGCAAGCACACGGACATCAGAGGGTGGAAGGGAGGGGTGGGAGCAAGCACATGGACATCAGATGGTGGAAGGGAGGGGTGGGGGCAAGCACATGGACAGCAGAGGGTGGAAGGGAGGGGTGGGGGCAAGCACATGGACATCAGATGGTGGAAGGGAGGGGTGGGAGCACATGGACATCAGAGGGTGGAAGGGAGGGGTGGGGGCAAGCACATGGACATCAGAGGGTGGAAGGGAGGGGTGGGGGCAAGCACATGGACAGCAGAGGGTGGAAGGGAGGGGTGGGAGCAAGCACACGGACATCAGAGGGTGGGAGGGAGGGGTGGGGGCAAGCACATGGACAGCAGAGGGTGGGAGGGAGGGGTGGGGGCAAGCACACGGACATCAGAGGGTGGAAGGAGGGGTGGGAGCAAGCACACGGACATCAGAGGGTGGAAGGGAGGGGTGGGGGCAAGCACATGGACAGCAGAGGGTGGGAGGGAGGGGTGGGAGCAAGCACACGGACATCAGAGGGTGGAAGGGAGGGGTGGGGCCAAGTACATGAACATCAGAGGGTGGAAGGGAAGGGTGGGAGCAAGCACATTGACATCAGAGGGTGGAAGGGAGGGGTGGGAGCAAGCACATGGACAGCAGAGGGTGGGAGGGAGGGGTGGGGGCAAGCACATGGACAGCAGAGGGTGGGAGGGAGGGGTGGGGGCAAGCACACGGACATCAGAGGGTGGAAGGGAGGGTTGGGAGCAAGCACACGGACATCAGAGGGTGGAAGGGAGGGGTGGGGCAAGCACATGGACGTCAGAGGGTGGAAGGGAGGGGTGGGACCAAGCACACGGACATCAGAGGGTGGAAGGGAGGGGTGGGGGCAAGCACACAGACATCAGAGGGTGGAAGGGAGGGGTGGGAGCAAGCACACGGACATCAGAGGGTGGAAGGGAGGGGTGGGAGCAAGCACACAGACATCAGAGGGTGGAAGGGAGGGGTGGGAGCAAGCACATGGACATCAGATGGTGGAAGGGAGGGGTGGGGGCAAGCACACGGACATCAGAGGGTGGAAGGGTGGGAGCAAGCACATGGACATCAGAGGGTGGAAGGGAGGGGTGGGAGCAAGCACACGGACATCAGAGGGTGGAAAAGAGGGGTGGGGCAAGCACACGGACATCAGAGGGTGGAAGGGAGGGGTGGGGGCAAGCACATGGACAGCAGAGGGTGTGAGGGAGGGGTGGGGGCAAGCCCACGGACATCAGAGGGTGGAAGGGAGGGGTGGGGCCAAGTACATGGACATCAGAGGGTGGAAGGGAGGGGTGGGGAGCAAGCACACGGACATCAGAGGGTGGAAGGGAGGGGTGGGGGCAAGCACATGGACAGCAGAGGGTGGGAGGGAGGGGTGGGGGCAAGCACACGGACTTCAGAGAATATAAGGGAGGGGTGGGGGCAAGCACACGGACATCAGAGGGTGGAAGGGAGGGGTGGGAGCAAGCACATGGACATCAGATGGTGGAAGGGAGGGGTGGGGGCAAGCACATGGACATCAGAGGGTGGGAGGGAGGGGTGGGGGCAAGCTCACGGACATCAGAGGGTGGAAGGGAGGGGTGGGAGCAAGCACACGGACATCAGAGGGTGGAAGGGAGGGGTGGGGGCAAGCACACGGACATCAGAGGGTGGAAGGGAGGGGTGGGGGCAAGCACACGGACATCAGAGGGTGGAAGGGAGGGGTGGGAGCAAGCACATGGACATCAGATGGTGGAAGGGAGGGGTGGGGGCAAGCACATGGACAGCAGAGGGCAGGAGATCCTGGGGCAAGCACACGGACATCAGAGGGTGGAAGGGAGGGGTGGGGGCAAGCACATGGACATCAGAGGGTGGGAGGGAGGGGTGGGGGCAAGCACACGGACATCAGAGGGTGGAAGGGAGGGGTGGGAGCAAGCACATGGACATCAGATTGTGGAAGGTAGGAGTGGGGGCAAGCACACGGACATCAGAGGGTGGAAGGGAGGGGTGGGGGCAAGCACACGGACATCAGAGGGTGGAAGGGAGGGGTGGGGGCACGCACACGGACATCAGAGGGTGGAAGGGAGGGGTGGAGGCAAGCACACGGACATCAGAGGGTGGAAGGGATGGGTGGGAGCAAGCACACGGACATCAGATGGTGGAAGGGAGGGGTGGGGGCAAGCACATGGGCAGCAGAGGGTGGGAGGGAGGGGTGGGGGCAAGCACATGGACAGCAGAGGGTGGGAGCGAGGGGTGGGGGCAAGCACATGGACAGCAGAGGGTGGGAGGGAGGGGTGGGGGCAAGCACACGGACATCAGAGGGTGGAAGGGAGGGGTGGGGGCAAGCACACAGACATCAGAGGGTGGAAGGGAGGGGTGGGAGCAAGCACACGGACATCTGAGGGTGGAAGGGAGGGGTGGGGGCAAGCACATGGACAGCAGAGGGTGGGAGGGAGGGGTGGGGGCAAGCACACGGACATCAGAGAATGGAAGGGAGGGGTGGGGGCAAGCACACGGACATCAG
The DNA here is from genome assembly GCA_963921515.1 of Calotriton arnoldi. NCBI lineage: Eukaryota > Metazoa > Chordata > Amphibia > Caudata > Salamandridae > Calotriton > Calotriton arnoldi. Next base: position 4,107 of record CAWUFW010015829.1, on the reverse strand, counting down.
AGGGTGGAAGGGAGGGGTGGGAGCAAGCACATGGACATCAGAGGGTGGAAGGGAGGGGTGGGGGCAAGCACATGGACATCAGAGGGTGGGAGGGAGGGGTGGGGGCAAGCACATGGACATCAGAGGGTGGAAGGGAGGGGTGGGAGCAAGCACACGGACATCAGAGGGTGGAAGGGAGGGGTGGGGGCAAGCACACGGACATCAGAGGGTGGAAGGGAGGGTGGGGGCAAGCACACGGACATCAGAGGGTGGAAGGGAGGGGTGGGAGCAAGCACACGGACATCAGATGGTGGAAGGGAGGGGTGGGGGCAAGCACATGGACAGCAGAGGGCAGGAGATCCTGGGGCAAGCACACAGACATCAGAGGGTGGAAGGGAGGGGTGGGGGCAAGCACATGGACATCAGATGGTGGAAGGGAGGGGTGGGGGCAAGCACATGGACAGCAGAGGGTGGAAGGGAGGGGTGGGGGCAAGCACATGGACATCAGATGGTGGAAGGGAGGGGTGGGAGCAAGCACACGGACATCAGAGGGTGGAAGGGAGGGGGGTGGGGGCAAGCACACGGACAACAGAGGGTGGAAGGGAGGGGTGGGGAGCAAGCACACGGACATCAGAGGGTGGAAGGGAGGGGTGGGAGCAAGCACACGGACATCAGAGGGTGGAAGGGAGGGGTGGGAGCAAGCACATGGACATCAGATGGTGGAAGGGAGGGGTGGGGCAAGCACACGGACATCAGAGGGTGGAAGGGAGGGGTGGGAGCAAGCACATGGACATCAGATGGTGGAAGGGAGGGGTGGGAGCAAGCACACGGACATCAGAGGGTGGAAGGGAGGGGTGGGAGCAAGCACACGGACATCAGAGGGTGGAAGGGTGGGGTGGGAGCAAGCACATGGACATCAGAGGGTGGAAGGGAGGGGTGGGGCAAGCACATGGACAGCAGAGGGTGGGAGGGAGGGGTGGGGGCAAGCACACGGACATCAGAGGGTGGAAGGGAGGGGTGGGGCCAAGCACATGGACATCAGAGGGTGGAAGGGAGGGGTGGGAGCAAGCACACGGACATCAGAGGGTGGAAGGAGGGGTGGGGGCAAGCACATGGACAGCAGAGGGTGGGAGGGAGGGGTGGGAGCAAGCACACGGACATCAGAGAGATGGAAGGGAGGGGTGGGGGCAAGCACACGGACATCAGAGGGTGGAAGGGAGGGGTGGGAGCAAGCACATGGACATCAGAGGGTGGAAGGGAGGGGTGGGGGCAAGCACATGGACATCAGAGGGTGGGAGGGAGGGGTGGGGGCAAGCACATGGACATCAGAGGGTGGAAGGGAGGGGTGGGAGCAAGCACACGGACATCAGAGGGTGGAAGGGAGGGGTGGGGGCAAGCACATGGACAGCAGAGGGTGGAAGGAGGTCGTGGGGCAAGCACACGGACATCAGAGGGTGGAAGGGATGGGTGGGAGCAAGCACACGGACATCAGATGGTGGAAGGGGAGGGGTGGGGCAAGCACATGGGCAGCAGAGGGTGGGAGGGAGGGGTGGGGGCAAGCACATGGACAGCAGAGGGTGCAGGGAGGGCCTGGGGCAAGCACACGGACATCAGAGGGTGGAAGGGATGGGTGGGAGCAAGCACACGGACATCAGATGGTGGAAGGGAGGGGTGGGGGCAAGCACATGGGCAGCAGAGGGTGGAAGGGAGGGGTGGGGGCAAGCACATGGACATCAGAGGGTGGGAGGAGGGGGGGGCAAGCACATGGACAGCAGAGGGTGGGAGGGAGGGGTGGGGGCAAGCACACGGACATCAGAGGGTGGAAGGGAGGGGTGGGGGCAAGCACATGGACAGCAGAGGGCAGGAGATCCTGGGGCAAGCACACAGACATCAGAGGGTGGAAGGGAGGGGTGGGGGCAAGCACATGGACATCAGATGGGTGGAAGGGAGGGGTGGGGGCAAGCACATGGACAGCAGAGGGTGGAAGGGAGGGGTGGGGGCAAGCACATGGACATCAGAGTGGTGGAAGGGAGGGGTGGGAGCAAGCACACGGACATCAGAGGGTGGAAGGGAGGTGGGGTGGGGCAAGCACACAGACAACAGAGGGTGGAAGGGAGGGGTGGGAGCAAGCACACGGACATCAGAGGGTGGAAGGGAGGGGCTGGGAGCAAGCACACGGACATCAGAGGGTGGAAGGGAGGGGTGGGAGCAAGCACATGGACATCAGATGGTGGAAGGGAGGGGTGGGGGCAAGCACACGGACATCAGAGGGTGGAAGGGAGGGGTGGGAGCAAGCACACAGACATCAGAGGGTGGAAGGGAGGGGTGGGAGCAAGCACACGGACATCAGATGAGTGGAAGGGAGGGGTGGGGGGCAAGCACATGGACAGCAGAGGGGCAGGAGATCCTGGGGCAAGCACACAGACATCAGAGGGTGGAAGGGAGGGTGGGGGCAAGCACATGGACATCAGATGGGTGGAAGGGAGGGGTGGGGGCAAGCACATGGACAGCAGAGGGTGGAAGGGAGGGTGGGGGCAAGCACATGGACATCAGAGGGTGGAAGGGAGGGGTGGGAGCAAGCACACGGACATCAGAGGGTGGAAGGGAGGGGTGGGGTGGGGGCAAGCACACAGACAACAGAGGGTGGAAGGGAGGGGTGGGAGCAAGCACACGGACATCAGAGGGTGGAAGGGAGGGGCTGGGAGCAAGCACACGGACATCAGAGGGTGGAAGGGAGGGGTGGGAGCAAGCACATGGACATCAGATGGTGGAAGGGAGGGGTGGGGGCAAGCACACGGACATCAGAGGGTGGAAGGAGGGGTGGGAGCAAGCACATGGACATCAGATGGTGGAAGGGAGGGTGGGAGCAAGCACCACGGACATCAGAGGGTGGAAGGGAGGGGTGGGAGCAAGCACACGGACATCAGAGGGTGGAAGGGTGGGGTGGGGGCAAGCACACGGACATCAGAGGGTGGAAGGGAGGGGTGGGGGCAAGCACATGGACAGCAGAGGGTGGGAGGGAGGGGTGGGGGCAAGCACACGGACATCAGAGGGTGGAAGGGAGGGGTGGGAGCCAAGTACATGGACATCAGAGGGTGGAAGGGAGGGGTGGGAGCAAGCACACGGACATCTGAGGGTGGAAGGGAGGGGTGGGGGCAAGCACATGGACAGCAGAGGGTGGGAGGGAGGGGTGGGGAGCAAGAGCACACAGACATCAGAGAATGGAAGGGAGGGGTGGGGGCAAGCACACGGACATCAGAGGGTGGAAGGGAGGGGTGGGAGCAAGCACATGGACATCAGAGGGTGGAAGGGAGGGGTGGGGGCAAGCACTGGACATCAGAGGGTGGAAGGGAGGGGTGGGGGCAAGCACATGGACATCAGAGGGTGGAAGGGAGGGTGGGAGCAAGCACACGGACATCAGAGGGTGGAAGGGAGGGGTGAGGGGGCAAGCACACGGACATCAGAGGGTGGAAGGGAGGGGTGGGAGCAAGCACACGGACATCAGAGGGTGGAAGGGAGGGGTGGGAGCAAGCACATGGACATCAGATGGTGGGAAGGGAGGGTGGGGGCAAGCACATGGACAGTCAGAGGGTGGAAGGGAGGGTGGGGGCAAGCACATGGACATCAGATGGTGGAAGGGAGGGGTGGGAGCAAGCACATGGACATCAGAGGGTGGAAGGGAGGGGTGGGGGCAAGCACATGGACATCAGAGGGTGGAAGGGAGGGGTGGGGGCAAGCACATGGACAGCAGAGGGTGGAAGGGAGGGGTGGGGAGCAAGCACACGGACATCAGAGGGTGGGAGGGAGGGGTGGGGGCAAGCACATGGACAGCAGAGGGTGGGGAGGGAGGGGTGGGGAGCAAGCACACGGACATCAGAGGGTGGAAGGGAGGGGTTGGAGCAAGCACACGGACATCAGAGGGTGGAAGGAGGGTGGGGAGCAAGCACATGGACATGCAGAGGGTGGGAGGGAGGGGTGGGAGCAAGCACACGGACATCAGAGGGTGGAAGGGAGGGGTGGGGCCAAGTACACGGACATCAGAGGGTGGAAGGAGGGGTGGGAGCAAGCACATGGACATCAGAGGGTGGAAGGGAGGGGTGGGAGCAAGCACATGGACATCAGAGGGTG